>WBMW01002727.1:296481-352242 GCA_013396635.1 Penelope pileata | reverse complement strand
GGGGATGGAGGGCTGCCGGGCTGCCTGCCCGTCTGGGTCCTGTGCAGCGTCCTCCTGGGACGCGGGCTGAAGCTGTAATTTCACGGGCTTTTATGTGAGAGCTTTTTCCCCGTTGTTCTTCTGTAACTGTTTGTAGAGTAGAAGGCTTGGGTTACTTTTAATGCACTACTCAGGCTCCTGGCTCTGTCCGGCTGATCTGTTAGCCCAGGGAATTTGTCGAGGCGATGGTGTTGGAGGACAAGTTCAGGCAGTATCGTCGCTGGAAAGAGTGCTTTTCTTGTTCTATTGTAACTGAAGAGTTCCGTGAACCACAAGAAGATCCCTTCATACAGGGGCTGACTTAGCACCCTGCCCAGTGATGGCACTCCCTGGCCGAGGTTCTTGTGCTTGGGTGAAGCAGGCTGCAGTCCTCGGGGTGCCCTCTTGGTGCCAGCCCATGTCTCTGGGCTGTGTTCCTCTCGCAGCCCCTGTTGATTGCCCAGCGGTCCTTGATAGCGCTGATATTAAAAATGAGACAATATCCCAGCGTGGAGTTAGCAGAGAATGGTGGCACACCTCAAGAACTGTAGCTCAGGCTGTCTTATGCATGTTCTCTTGTGAAAGATCCAGCCAGCTGAGTTTGCTTGGAGTCCTGAATCATGTTTTTGACAGTTATTTCTCAGGTGAAGGCAGCAGTTCTGGTTTTGAAAACTGGCACTGGGCTGTGAACAACCTTTTGCAGTCAGTTTGATCATTTTGGTGACAGAGTCACATGGTATCGCTTTTATCTTTCCACAACTGATATGCCTGAAATAACAGGCAGATTCTAATCCTCTTTGTACATCAAAAGAGCTGTTAATTAAGAATGAGTCTTTTCATTTTAAATTAAAAATAAGAATAATAAAAAGGGTATGCCTGTCTGGGCATTTATTTTTTTTCCCATGAGTTTTTCTGTATACAGATTAAAAGGAAATTTATGTGACCTTTAGGTCCTGTATAGTGTTTGTGTAATAGGCATTTCAAAATATTAAAAAAATGTAGTGAGATGTTAAATGAAATGATAATTACAGCAGGTTTTCTTCTAGGGTTTGTTCTTATTTTTGAATACATTTATTGTCTTCTTTCTGAGAGGACGAAGCAAATTCCTGTACTTGCTGGTAATGACAGACAATTATTCCTTCAAATTTAGGTCAAAGTTTAGCAACATAGTGGTTTTGCTTTTATTGCCTCAATTTGCTCATAAGGTCAGTAACTTCATTTTGCAGTAGCTTGTGCCCCTTAATGAGGTGTCTGATCCCTGAGATGACCTTTGGTTTAATCAGCAGCTCAGAAATGTCTGTCCAGGCAAAGATTTTTCTGTGATTTCTGTCTTGGAGATTTTTGTTGATAAGCTGGTTATTGCCAGCAGCTACAGGGATATGTAGCTGTTGCTTTACATACTTGTGTAGTATGAGAGGTGGCAGGCTTGCCTTTTAAAGTTTGACCCTATAGAGTAATTTTTTATTTTTTTTTTTAATAGACAGCATGTCGAGCCCGGGGAAGGATAACTTCAGAATGAAAAGCTACAAGAATAATGCACTTAATCCTCAAGAAATGCGCAGACGAAGAGAAGAGGAAGGAATCCAGCTACGGAAACAGAAAAGGGAAGAACAGGTAATCTTCTTGATGAGCTTTTAACTGTTACGTGCTTGTGAAGTTAAATTCAGATATGTGAAAGGACTTGAGCAGATTCCTCCTGTGAAGGAGGAGTCCAGAGCGCCAGATTAAGTGTCTGTTTTCTGTGCAGTCTTGTGGAGCACCAGGCACCTTTCAGTAGGATTATAGAGCAAAAAGCTGAGCAGAAGCCCTTTAAGTCACAGTGGCACGTGAAGTAGAGACTTGTGTCTTAAACATAATCCCTAGTCTAGGTTTCAGTGTGTAGGACTGGGCTGGAAGGCTAATCTTATTTCTGGTAAGAATCAGAAAGCCTGCATTCTCATCTAGAGTTTAGTTTATAGATTTTGACCAAGATCCTGTGTGTTATTGCTGAATGCCACGAAGAGTGGCTGCTCTTCTAAAAGAAGAGTATTGTTTCTTTTCCCATTTGTGGGTCAAAAATTTAACTTTGTGTCCTGGATTGTACAACTGTTAAGGTCCAGGTTTGTGCCCAGTCCAGAAGTCTGTTGAGCGAAGGAAAGAAGGCTTTATTTTAACTTCCTACTTGATGTATGATTAGATGAAAACATGGAGTTGCTTATTCAGTTTTGGGCACATGTGACCACAGAAATCTGAATGTCTACAGACAACTTTGAGAACAAAACTTTCTTCAGGACATACTAGAAGTTTTTGTTGTTATGCTTACAGGGAAAATCTGGGACACTCAAGTGGACTGAGATTCCAACATTTAATTTTAAAGATACTAACATGATATTCTTAGAATTGTTAATCATCATAGTTTTAAGCATAGAAGTGAATTCAGTTTAAAAAAAAAAAAAATTAGATTTTGTTTCTCTAAGTAACCAGGTTAATGTTAATGTTATGTTTGCATGTCAGAAAATGAGGAGGCCTATTAAATACTGCAGAACAGGTATTTATTTTAAGACAGGTAGTGCTTGAAGCCAATGCCAAAGTGTTTTCTGGATATAAGGGACCTTTAAGGTTACATGATTTGAAACTTCAGTTTGAAGCTACATTATTTTTTTACTCCAACTATATTGAAACAGTGTTTGTTTTAGTTTTCCTGCAACTGTATATTAAATGTAGATACTGTTGATGTGCAAAGGAAGTACATAGATTTCAGGCTTCCTGGTAAAGGGTGAGATGCTGTGTGTTGAAACGCAGACTTTCACTTTGCATTGACGATTTTAGCCTCTAAATTGAGAGGAGAAAGCAGCTTGTGAAACACTGTTTCCTGCTTAAAAATAAATGCTGAATTATGAAGGATAAAACAGTGAAAATAAAAAGACCTATTTCATCTTATGTAAGAAGGATTTATAGATCTTTTCTAATTAAGAAAGAATTTCAGCTTTTGAGCATTTCCCTGAAATGTTGCAGTGCTATTTATCAGGATACTGATACGTAGTAGTATATCTCTTTTATGTTCTTTAAACTCCAATGTTTGATTCCATTTGCAGAAATGAGTAGGAAGGTGAGTAGTTGAAACACTTGAACTAGTGTTGGTGGAAGCCAGTGTCTTGAAGTATGTCATCAGTACTCATTCTGTGATAAGTTTTGATATATCCCCAAAATCTCTTCTTTGTTTAGCTGTTTAAACGCCGAAACGTTTCTCTCCCGGGAAATGAAGAGTCTATGGTAGAAAGTCCAATTCAGGATCCTGATGTCAGCTCTACTGTACCTATTCCAGAGGTAATCACTGTACCTATTTCAGAGGTAATCACTCTAGAATGTGGTGAGAATATTATGTGTTTATGTGCTTGTACCAGACCTAAGAAGTCCTCTTTTCATTTTTAGGAAGAAGTTATTACAGTAGATATGGTGCAAATGATTTTCTCAGATGATCCTGATCAGCAGCTCACAGCAACTCAGAAATTCAGAAAGTTGCTATCTAAAGGTATGTAAGCATTGTTTTTTTTCCCTCCTTTTATGTTATTATTATGAATTTTAGTCAAACAGTCAGTTAATGTTTAGTTTTACTTAAAACTAAGAGCTTCAGCAAGCTCTACTTTAGTTTGTAGTGAAACAGTGCCAATTCTATTCCACCCTAACAGCTAAATACAAAAAGCTTCATTATTCTGGTATTAAATCTTTCAGACAAAGTAATGAAAGGGAGAATATTTTCATTGAAGTGTCCAGGGCACACTAGCATTACTTAGCGTACTTATTGCAGTAATTGATTTTCTGTTTCTAGCTCTGTATTTGAGAGGATAAAAATGATATGGCTTGCCAAAGAATGATTGTAAGTTTTTTCTTTGTTGTTGTTCTTCTTGTCGGGAATGTAAGAAATGCAGTCTTAAATTCATGCTGATATTTGTACAGTCTGCTAGACAAGGGTATGCTTCATTATTTAAAATTGTCTAACAGTAGTTGTTCTTCTACTGACCTGAGTTAATTCGTAAGGGAAGAATGTTGTACTGACGTGCCAATGGATCGTTTTATGTGTTACTATTATTATACAGAATAGGGTGGTCACTAAATTGTAGCGTGTTATGAGATGATCCAGCAGTCTTCTGAAGGCAAAAACTTCACATGCCTTCTTTTGGCATTAATGTTGGAATGCTAAAAATTTATGTTAACAGTTTCTTGAGAATCGTTCATGTTTTGTGTCATACTGAAAAAGTAATTTGTGGTCTTTTTTTGTTAGCCTTGTGCAAATGTGTGTTTTTTTTTTTTAAATCCCCTAGAACCTAATCCTCCCATAGATGAAGTCATCCAAAAGCCAGGAGTAGTACAGAGATTTGTGAAGTTTCTAGAGAGGAGTGAGAATTACACGCTGCAAGTGAGTTTGGCTGGTATTGCTGTAAGGTTTGGAATGGGATTAGAAACTCTGAGAACAGCTTTGGAAAGCATTTTTTTTATTTTTGTTAAATAAGTAAATTTAATTTTATCTACCAAAGCTGTTAGTTGTCTGAAGTGTTTGCTATTGCCACTGGTATTGTGGCTCAACTCTTGTGAATTTCATGGTAGTCTATAGGGTGATGCGTTCAGCTGGTCAAATATTTGGATGTGGAAAGCAGTCTTTGCTCAAGAGTTTCCAGAGTGGTATATTGAAAGCATCAGTTTAAATGTGTGAACAGACTCTGTTTCTTTTCTTATTGGGTCTAGAGTAGTATTCTACAGTTGAAATCTTACAAAAGAAGTAAAAGTACATGAGAACTAAAAGACTAACATTCTTGGAAAAATAAATGACAAACAATAACTAATACCTGTCTGCCTCTGGTAGCCAGTGGAATGACACTTGGGCCTTGTGCACGTTTGTACTAGAATAACTGAATGAAACATAAACAGAGGGGATTTGTACCAGTTCATAGAGATTATCGTACTGTGCAGAAACGACAGTAATAATTGCATTTCAGTGGAAAAGAAAAAAGCTGGAAAGTTAACCTCTAGAACTGATTTCAGTGTTAACTGATTTCAAATTAACCTCACATCAAACTGATTTCAGTGAATTTATTTTTTACTGCTGAGTTGTTTAACGTGATATTCTTTCTGTTCCTCGACAGTTTGAAGCAGCTTGGGCTTTAACAAACATAGCATCTGGAACTTTTCTACACACCAAAGTTGTAATTGAAACTGGAGCTGTTCCAATATTTATTAAATTGCTTAGTTCAGAACATGAAGATGTACAAGAGCAGGTAACTGTTCTCTTGCAGTGTTTTATAACCATAAAATTCATTTACAAATGTCTTCCCCTGTTGTTTTTTTTTTTGTTTGTTTGTTTTTTTAGTGCAGTTAAAGAGTCCCATTTTAGCTACTGTACTATTGACTCCAGGAAAACAGAAATTTACCTTCAGTGTTTAATTTTCCTTATGATTTTTTTTAAATCTCCACATTTCTTTCAAGTCCCTTCGAATCCGTATTTTATTTTACATTACCGAATAATTTAAGGAAAGCACCTCATTTTTTTTATGCTGTGTACATATGGATAGGACCTAAAACACTGGAATAGAAAGAATATAGTAGAAAACAGTGTGGTTATTTTTCTAAATTACTATGCAGCTTCATTTCTTACATACTTTTGCTCTTCTGCTCTTTACAGTCTTCATTAATGACTTTGTGAATTTGTTTTTTTTTATTTTTTTTGATAGTTCTTTTTATGTTTTCAGAGGCTGTAACTTACTGGCTTTTATTTAGTATGTTTTTGAAAATTTGAGGAATTTAGTGGTTTAATGTCTTTATTCCTCAGATGTTGTTTGCATCTGTGAACCAATTTTACTGCATCGATTAATGCATAGTGAGAAAATGCAGCTATTGAGAAGAGTTTATATATGTCTTATTCAAAAGCATGTCAATCGATGTGTTTTCGTAATGGGAGACTTCATTTCTTTGAAAGTGTGACTTGAAGTGTAAGTAATTGACTTCATAAAGTTCACAGAAAATGCAAAGTACAAATCATTAATTTCTGAAATTTTATATTCAGAATTACGCTGCTGACTGCTTTGATTCCATAGTATTTGCTGTAAAAATATATAGGTTATCTGTAAAAGTTGATTTGCAAGTGTGTATAAATTCACTTGGATGCTTTTGTTTTTAAGGCAGTGTGGGCTCTTGGTAACATCGCTGGCGATAATGCAGAATGCAGAGACTTTGTTTTAAACTGTGGAATACTACCACCCCTCTTGGAGTAAGTGTTGTGCATTGTTACTGATGTGGAGTGGGAAAGATGATTTAAGTCATACTCACATTTGTGTGATTCCAACTGGCTGGCTTTTTTTTCTAGTAACTCCAAGCTGCAGTTTTTGCTATCTGTTTGGTTGTCGAGGTGTGCCAGCAAATTAGTCATTACATGAGCTGTGCTCCACTGGAAGATTCCTCTTCACTAGGAATATCATTCCAGCATTTATTGCACTCTTACAGTGGGATGTGAAGTAGCTTCATCACAGGGAAAAAAATTACCCAACACAAATAGTATTAAATGTATTCTTACTTAAAATACCAGGCTGCTTGAAAACGTTTCTAAAATAACTTAATATAATGTCATTGCTTTCCTTGAGGATTTAAAAGCTTAAAGGTTGTATACGTTTTGCTGTGTATCTGAAAGTGAACCTGATTTTTTGGGTATTAAATTTTTCACGGTCTATTCTGTGAAAAAGAATAAAACATTAATTTTTTTTAGAAGATCTTTTAAGTTCTAATATTTTATGCATCCTTTGTTAAATTATTAATTGCGTCTTGTGAATGAAAACATCAAAGTTATCTCAAGGGTAGATTGCATTTCCTAACCCCTTCTGAAAAGATTAGTTAAGTGATTTTTCATATGAGCACTGTATATGCATAGATACTTGATTTAGGAATTACATGTCTGTGTAAAATAATCAGTCTCTCCTAAGAAAATATTGCACCATGTAAGTTATGAAGAGAAATAATTTGAAACTGGTGCGCAATAATAGGATTTTTTTTTTTTCAGATACAGGATGTTGCTGGTAGTAATAGATGAGAAAAAGCTTAACCTTTTCAATGAGAAATGATTTTTTTTAAGTTATTTTTATCTCTCTTTGACAGATTATTAACAAATTCAAATCGTCTTACCACAACTAGAAATGCAGTCTGGGCTCTGTCAAATCTTTGTAGAGGAAAGAATCCACCTCCAGACTTCAGTAAGGTATAATGAAGTACTCATTTCAAGAAATCAGAAAGCTGAAGGAGATTTGTTTGTCACGTCTATAACGTACAATTTTTCAATCTGGAGATAGACTCAAATCTATCTTTTTAATGTGATCACTCAGTCTTGTCCATCCGTTGTATCTGCACAATGTCATCTCCTTGTTAGCAGTAAAATTAAATGACTTAAAAGTTTGGGAAGTTATTTAGTCAGATGCTCATAATTTCATTTCAGTGAATGACTGTGTCGAAGTAATACACAGCAGCAAACCCCTTTGGTCTATATTTTCTCCAGATAATGTTTTAGAGGATGTGAGATATGATTGAAGCTTTTCTTTCTTTAATTAATTTTATGATTGCTTAATGAGATATGAATTCATGCTGCAGGAATAAAATTTTGCTTGCAGTTGATAGAGCAAAAAATTCAGTTAATTCAGACTACCAGGACTGAGGTGATTTGCCTATGTGCTCTCCCCTTTACTTCCTCCACTCTCCAGTTTTAGAGAGAGTATGATTGTAGTTAGGAGTAGTAACTTTGTATTTTCAGTATGGTATTAACTTCTGGTAACGTTAATGACGATAGAAGATGAAATTGAACATCAGATATTCTAGTAGACTAAGCTGATATTAAAATGATCATTGAAGGTGATTTGGAGGGAGCTTGAGTGTCTTGAAGATTAACTCACAGAGTAGTGTCTTGCTACTTGTTAATCTCTCTCCAAGAGTTACTAAAAAAGGGAGATTTCTGATACCAACTAACCAGTCACCTCACAATTGCTCTATCTAGCTATGTTGCATTTTCCAGTAGTGTTTCATTCTGGTAACAGTAAAAAACAAGGTTCCTTGCTGCTTAAAGCATTGTAACTTCATAGGAAAAGAATACCCTGTAGGCAGCTGCTATTAAGAATAGCTCTTTTGCTTCTTGCCCTTTGCAATAGCACCAGCAGGAGACACAAAGCACGCTGAATTGTATAACTGACACCAGGTAAAGGATTAAGTTCTACAAAGAATGTGAAATTCCCAATCTGTGTGGCTAAAACCAGTCGGGTTTCAACTGGTAGTTAAGATGGTATAGTTTAGTTTGCTCCATCTGTTTGTGTGGAGCTCGAAGGACATGAGGGCCAGAGCTCACAGCTGGAATGAGGTTAGCCGTAGCTTGTTTGGTTTGATTCAGTGAATGTGGATTTTACGCTGAGATTCTTTGTGTTAAAGCAACTGTAAATTGGTTATTACAAATAACCTCCAGTACTTCTATATCAAAAACAATTATTACTGTGAATTTGTTCCCTTGATGCAGGAAAGCATCAGTAATTCCTGATCATCTGATTCACTCTAAATGCAGATAATTGCTCAGCTTCGACAAAAACTATATACCTAATGTAGTATCTCCAAGTAGGCTGTTAATCAAAATTTATCCAATTCACCAATTTGGATTGGATATCTAGTTTAATCAGGAAATGTTTCACCTAGGTCCTGTTTCATTAATGAACTCATGCTTTGGCAGTAAATAGTTTTACGCTTTTATACCTTTGCAGAATGTTTTCTGAAACATGAAAAACACAAAACACTTATTTTTTGCAACATTTTTCTTTAACCTAGGTTGCTCCTTGCTTAAATGTTTTATCAAGACTGTTGTTTAGCAGTGACCCGGATGTATTAGCAGATGCTTGCTGGGCCCTCTCTTACCTTTCAGATGGACCCAATGATAAAATCCAAGCTGTTATTGATTCTGGAGTGTGCCGAAGATTGGTAGAGTTGTTGATGTAAGTCCTTTCTTCACCAATAACTGCCTTGTAATACAGTTAATTTTAATGAATGACAACTCAATGTTGTTTCACTTCAGGTCTGAATTTATTTCATGAAACAATGAGCGTGATCTCAGTCTGACACCTTTTCAGCTCCTTGCTAGGTTACTTAGCTCCTGGGATTTTTTGGGATATTGACAGTGAAAAATGCTTTCTGTAAAGTACTCTTCTATATTAAAAAAAGAAAAAAAAAAAAAAAGAATTTAATATATGTGGAAGAATAGAAAGGTGATGACTGAAGATGAAGCTTGAATTGTAAATTGATTTCTCAGCTTAAAATTTTTGGTTTTCATGTTGTATTTTTTTTCCCATACCTTTCTAGGAGATATAGTTGAAATACGGAGTTTTTGAACTCCCAAAGCACAGAGGCAGACTTGTGCAGGTTTTGAGCTGTTGCAGTATGCTTGTTTAATGCTTTGTTATTTTCCTAGAAAGGGAAACTTAAATCCCTGTGTTCACAAGGGGACTGCAGAGTAGGTCAGAGATGGTAGTTCCCCACGCTGACAGCTAAGCACAGTTCTCTGTTGCAAGCTGATTTGTATAGCTGGCAGGAGAGGGCGAGATTGCTTTTTCTAGTGTAGATGCTTTAGGACAGCTGAGTAGATTTCCTTCCCCCACACTCTAGAAATCTGAATAGGGAATGTGGGCTTGAGGTACTTACTTCCAGGATTATGGACTTGTAAGAGGGGAAAGTTACCTTGCAGAAGGGGGCTGTGAAGTGTTAATATACAGCTGCAATAATAGGATTTGTATATTAAAAAAAGAAATTTTTTCTGAAACCTTTTGTTTCTGTGGCTATTGGATGATGCAGGTTCCAGTAGGGTACTCAGTACTTGAGCTGGGTGGAAATGCGTGCTGGGCAGAGAGAGTGCTCTAAGTTACCTTGTTCCATAGAGATGCCTTTTTCTTGAATCAGCATTAAGTTGCATTTGTCAACCTTGGTTAAATAGGAATAGGCTGGAGTAATGCTGTGCTGTGTTTTCTATAACCAAAAATTTAGCACCTGAAGCAAATATTTTTAACTGAAAATACAAAATTGTATTGTAATACTTGGTAATATCTAGCAATATTTATCTCCAGGCACAATGATTACAAGGTGGTATCCCCTGCATTAAGAGCAGTTGGAAATATTGTTACTGGCGATGATATCCAAACACAGGTAAGACTAGATTTATGAAAAATGAATTGGTAGGAAGAAAAATGGTTACAGAAATACCATAAAAAATTGCAACAGAACATATGTCTGGTACAGGTGTCTGTATATGTCAGTGTAGGGGACTCTCTACAAATTCATACTGTTAATTAGGCAGTCAGTTTAGTCTGATATTTTAATCATAAAGTTCCTGCAAGAATGAATGTTTTCTTACAGTGCTGTGTGCAGTGGGTTGCTCCATTCTTGTATGGTACTTCAAATGCTGCTTTCCAGCTATAGTGAAAGTAGTTTTTTTTTCCTTAGTGGGGATTCAGTTGTCTATTATAATTCCTTTTTACAAGTCAAGTGTTGTCAAAGTTCTCATTTGTTTTAAGCAATGCGTACGCTTGATTTGTCTGTGAATTTGTGTGTGTCTGACTGATGCAGTTTCTTAGAAAGATTTTTTATTTAAAAAAAAATCTGAGTTGCTTGAAAAAATTTAGGCTTCAAAAACTTGAAGCAATGCAGGAAAATTACCAAGGTCCTACTTTGAAGAAAATTGTGCCTAAACAGCCTACAGTGCTAGTGCAAAGGGAAAACAGTGAAATCACTTGATTGCATAATTTATTGTGAGCTCTATCGGAACAGATTCCATTAAGGATTAAATAGAAAATCTGTCTCTTTAAAAACAAACAACTGAACAAATTAGGTTTACACTTCTCAGGCATGTGAAAAATTCATGCTCTGGACTTAGGCAGCCTCACGCAGTCTTGCTGTCTTTAGTCTTCTGGTGTGAATTTAGTTTAGAGCAGATTCTTTCAAATTCTACAGACAACTGGGTCTTCTATTCAAACGCTACAGTACTGAGCATTTTAATCTTGCAGGGTGTTACTTACGATACTTTGTGTAATACAAATGTGTTGCAAAATACGCTTCTTTTGAAGTTACCTCTAGTGTGATTTATATACATATATACAAATATACATACAAACTGATTTTCAGTTCTCCAATTATTTTAGGTGATTCTAAACTGCTCTGCATTACCCTGTCTCTTGCACTTGCTTAGTAGTCCCAAGGAATCTATTCGAAAAGAAGCATGCTGGACTGTTTCTAATATTACTGCCGGTAACAGAGCTCAAATCCAGGTACAACCTGTATGGTAGTAATTTGGGTGGATTTGTTTTCATTTTATTAGTTCACTTGATTTTCCTTTGCAAGGAGAAATAAGATACTGTGTTGACCGCATTTCTTGTTGTAGCCCTAACTCTGTAATTTTATGTAAATTTTGAATTTTTTCTTTCTAATTTTGAATGATGATTACAAATATCTTCATAAAATTATCCTTCAGAAATAGCTATTGTAATCTGTACTAGATAAAAGGATTTATTTCTCCCAAGGGGATTTGGTTGATGCTTATAAAACAAATGAAAGGATATTTAAGTACTCTGCTAGATTTGCTATCAGCAATTGCTACTTTTCCCTGTGGGAACATCATCTAATGGTACATTCTCTTTAATTTTATTATGCATTGTTATAAACATGTTGTTAAAGTAGCAACTTTAAAAAAAAAAGTTGAAACATTTCACTGGACTAGTTTGTGCAAGAAGAGGACAGTTATTCCAATTCTGGAAATGTTCAATATTTAATTCAGCAAAAAAACCGGATGATGATGTCAATACTGAGTTGTCTTGTTGTGGAAGCTATTAAATGTTGATTATATCTCCAGTTATCTGGAACTACTTGATAAAAAAAAGTTCTATTTGACAGTAATGAGAACTCAGAATAGTACGTTTCAATATGATTTTTTTTCTTGTCTTTGAATCAGAGATGAAGATTTTAGTTCTTGCTGTTAGTCAGTTAAAATGTTATGCAGTCTCCAATTACAGAAACAGTATTTGTATAGAAAATACAAAGCTGAATAAAATCGCCAAGGTGAATTTTCACTGAGATCAAGTGAGGCTTGATTTCCAATTCAAAATTTCAAATTTTGCACTTACGTCACATGGTTTTTTGGTGGGTCTGTCCATTAAGATGTATTCTACTCACCAAAGAGAAATCAAGAAATTGCAATGTTGGAATAGTTCTGTATTTTGGTTTAGCTTGTCTAGTTAGTGCGATGCCTTCTAACAAAACATTGCTTCCTTGGATATGAACAGGCATTGCTGACCTCTGTAGTGAGAATATTAATCTTTTTGCCCTGTGTATATTAATCTTTGTCAATTATCAATAAATATCTTTTTTTTTTTTTTTTATTTTGCCTCTTAGGCAGTTATAGATGCAAATATTTTTCCAATATTGATTGAAATTCTTCAGAAAGCTGAATTTCGCACCAGAAAAGAAGCAGCATGGGCCATAACTAATGCAACATCAGGAGGAACCCCTGAACAGATTAGGTAGGTTTGTGTACATTGCTATGTTCTCTGCCTGTACCTTTTCTAAGCCATTTTTCCTTCTGCAATTGAATCGTGACAAACAGACCAACAGAAAACTAAAACCGTAATTTCTTTAAGATCTGTCTGTACACTGACTTTAGTGTGTAGAAGCCCAGAAAAATGAGTAAAATATATGCTGTAGAATTAGTAAATTAACTGAAGTAATTCTGTTTCGGGGGTATTACACCTAAAGCTTTCACAGAATTGTTTCCTAGAGTTGATATTATGCTGTCAAACACAATTTGAACAGTTAATGAACAGTTACAGTGTTTGAAAATGGAAAACTTGGGGACAGTTGTTTAGAAAACTTGTGCAATTGGATTGTGTCTCTCTGTGGAAAGACTTCAGTAATTTCAGTGGTTTCTTTGTGTGTTTAAAACTCACTATCTGCATTACTTTAAAGCAGATACCTAAGTTTTTCCAAAGTGGAATTTGATTTAAAAATCTACTTAGCAGCTATTAAAACACTACAAAGAGTAGATTTCTTTAGTAACTAGAAAAAATGCTCTCTGTTTTCTCAGAATGCTATTAACATGCTAATCAATTTGAATCAGTAGTTGATAAATGGATTTTATATCGACAGGGTAAAGTATTAAATATTTAAAAGCCTGAATACAAAGTTATGTAGCAACTCTCCCAGCCTCTTCGGGAGATGTGTTGCAATCAATTCATGCTTATTTATAGAAAAATGTAGATCATTCTGGCTTTCTTACTACCACTAAAATGTTTTCAGTGGTAAGGAAAGTTTGTGGGTATTGTGTGTTTTTTGGTGGTGGTGGTTTTGGTTTGTTTCTGATTATTATTTTAAATATATTAAGTTACTCAAGCAATTAAAATTTAGTATTTTAAAAACAAATTTTAATTCTAGATCCTCAAATACTAAGCACACGTATACCATAAAGGTAGCTTCTAATCACAGAGTAGAGGTACTATCTCTGTCATGAAATTTTAGCCCTTCCAACATCCTCAACAATGTCCAGCTGAATAATTTAAAATCTCTAATAGATATTTAAACAATCTTTTGATTCAAGCAAACAATACTGTCATCATTTGCCTTGCAGACTAGAAACAAGAACATAGGTTCTGACTTTCAGAAGTTCATACAGAGTTTTGTGCATAATTGGGAAAAGAAATAGGATACTCAGAATCACGATATTTTGTTGTATGTACTGTTATGTCCTTCCCTTTACAGTAGGTAATGCTAATATCTTAGTGGGTTAACAATGTGGACTGTGGTTCAGAGCATTGTCCTCTCTTCTCACCCATCTGTAATGTGTTTGCATGATTTTTTTTTTTTTTTTTTTACTGAAAAGTTTCTAATGCCTGAGAAAAGAACTTACTGCTCAAACGAACTTTTTCTCTTGTAGTCATTCAAATCCATCAGAAAATCATAAGTGAAAAGGAGTTGAAAAGACTCTGCAAATATGAAACTGCAGTTAGGAATACGCATTAAATTTTCTCATTAGGATAAAGTAGAATATTTATTCTATTTCAGACTGAGGTTATCTTTATGTTGCATGTTTGGGATTTTTTTGTTTGCTTCAGCCACTTTTAACAAAATGATGACTGATGCGTGATAGAATGGCATATGAGAATAAGTGTGCTGGTTTATCAGTCCTTCTTTTCCACCCTGACCCACTCTGTTTTTCTGCTGTTCTAAAGGTATTTGGTGGCACTGGGTTGCACCAAGCCTCTTTGTGACCTCCTGACTGTGATGGATTCAAAAATAGTACAGGTGGCTTTGAATGGACTTGAAAATATTCTGCGTCTTGGAGAACAAGAGTCTAAGCAAAATGGAATGGGCATTAATCCATATTGTGCCCTTATAGAGGAAGCATATGGTAAGAAATTACTGATTGTAGAGCTACATACCTAAGCTTCCCTGTTTCAGGGAAACGTCAAAACTCTTGTAAATTATTTTGGTGAGTATAGTATAAGAATTTTTAATTCAAGCATAAGTGGACATTAAGTCATTGCACATTAAGTAATGTAGCATGGTGGGAAAAGCAGTTAAATGCAGAAAACTTTTAGATAATTTTATCTGTAGTCAGTTCGTGAAATGTGACTAAAGAGAAGCATTCCCAGAAATGTACACACAGGTATTCTGATCCATTGGAACCAAAGTTTGCATAAATTTATCACCCAAACCTAACATACAGTTTTATTACTTCTGTATATAGTCCTGTCTGATGCAGTTTTGTTACCAATAGGGATGCAAGATCAGAGTTTGTTTATTCCTAAAGTCAAGTACTCTTTAACTTAGTAAATATCAGTAATAGCAAAAATCCACTTCAGATAATAAAATAAGTTTATGGTTATTTGTGAAAATATTTTGTTCTGCTTCTTCTTTTAAGATTTGTGGAATTAAACCATATTTTAAAAGCAGACTATCAAAACTAAAATGGCATTTGTGCAATTTCAAATATTTCTGATATTTCTGACTTAATGAAATCTGTTTAAACTGTCTCATAATTAGTTCAGCATTATTAATAGAGGCTTTTTGTAGTTTCTGACAAGACAAAAATAGCAGATGTCTGTGTTTCAGCCATTGCTAATAACAGTTGTGGTTGACTGTATTATATCTGGCAAGATGGCACTAGTTTTCTGCAAAGTAGCCATTAAATTTGAATTATCTGTTAAGGAGTTGCATTTCTAAAATCAAATACATACCTTCAGAACCTACTTTGCAGCCTAACATAGAAGAGGAATAAACACTGGATAGTTTAATGAATTTGTTCTGGTCCAGATCTCAAGTCTGTTCAAAATTTCACTTACCGAATGCCTAGGTTGTTTTTTTTTAATGTTTCCTAGTTCAGTAGACTATTGAAACTGTATAGCAGAGGAAGTTCAGTAGGGGAAATAACTGATAACATCACCCTTACTTCTTTGGCCTCTATCGTCAACAGAAGGGTTTCTTATGAGCTCTTCCTAATCTGATGTAAATTGAAACTGAATTAGCTTAAACAACTAGAAATGAGTTCTGAGTCCTAAACTAACTGAACTCCAGGTACTCAAGTCTGACAGCAGAGCAGAGGTTATTCCCTCCCGCTTGCGCATGATAAGCCATTGGAAACACAGCATCTTCAAATCATGGACTAAATTTGAAAAAAAATGATACCAGGCTGTGCGCAGTGATGACTCCCTAATACAAGATAAAATTTAGAGTTGTGAAAGACTGCAAGAGTAAAATAAAGTGAGTGAGGATATTTGAAATCGCTATAGCAAGCAGTTCAATGCTATCCTGACTGCATACGTATTTGCTTCCATTTACACCAAATATATTTCTTTGTAGATACAACAGTCTCCTCCTCCTTAGATTAATTGATACTCTTTTAGTATAAAAAAAATAGTTTGAACAGAAGGTGCTGCAGAGCATGAAACCTAGAAATACATGGGTTAAGAAATAGAGTAATTTATTTGCTTAGGAGCATTTAGCATGGAAGAAAAGGCAGAAAGAATGGGGAGGGAGGAAAAAAACAACTCAGCTGTATGTGAAGATAAATGATATCAAATAAAATAAATGCAACTCCAAACCATCTCAATTCATCCAAGTACCACCACAAAGTTTTCATGCTTAGAGTCTGTTTCCATTCTAAGTTCATTATTCTTCTGAAGCAACTAGATTATGAAAATGTTTTATTTTGAACTTAGGACTTGATAAAATTGAATTTCTTCAGAGGCATGAAAACCAAGAGATCTACCAAAAGGCTTTTGAACTCATAGAGCATTACTTTGGTGTTGAAGAAGAGGATTCCAGTATTGCACCTCAGGTGGATGAAAGTCAACAGCAGTTTGTGTTCCAGCAGCAGGAGGCTCCAATGGAGGGGTTTCAGTTGTAAGTGAAAGCGAAGACAAGAACAAAATGTGTACACTTGTAGGGTTTTTGTTTGTTTGTTTTCCAGAGGTCTTTTCTTTATGGCCAAAGTTAGAGGTGAAAGTTGAGTATGTTTTGCAGTAATATATGAAGAAGCAGCTCACGCACTTTTATATATTGTTAGATACAACTGTTCTTTGTTCTGTATTTGTTTTTTTGTTCTCATGTGTACAGAAAACAACTGTGAGTAACCATGTATAAAATAAAGCATTACATGTGATTTAACAAGAACTGCTAAGCTAAGACTTGGGAGGATTTTAGGCAGTGGTTCTGAATCTTTCATGTAGTCTCAAACTGCATATCAGCAATACAGTCACTGACAGTTGCATTTTTGGCAGTAGGCTCAACTCGCCCAGTCTGTCCAATCTACCTCTTGTATTGAAGCAAAAACATTGCTTCAGAACTAAGGCATGAAATAAAGATGAGCTTGTAAGAAGCTGAATTGGAATGTGAAAAATATTTATTTAAATTATGAAACTTCGTGCATTACTTACTTTACAACACACTGTTGGAATTTATTTATAAAATGTATTTAAAGACAATAGATACATATGGCATAACTAGCATTATATAATATTGAGTATCTGAAAATGCTTTTTCTGAATTGCATGGGAAAAGACTGTTTCAGAGGCTTTCAAATTGGAATCAGCAGAGAGCTTGCTGGTCATTTGATGCTTGCTCTATAGTAAAAGCTGCTAAATGGCATTTAAAGTCAGCCACAAATAGAATATTTTGCTGTGGTTGCTGTGGTTACCACAAGAATGCGGCAGTTACGAATGACAGAGATGGTCATTTGCAGAATTGGAAATACAAAGCAGATGGTTTACAGCTATCTCCAGCCAAAATGTGGTAACACCACTTTAGTTTGAGAAACATGGCAATGTTTGTCTTTCTAGTAACAAAAGCTTCTTGAAGGTTGAGGCAGTAGGTGTTACGTTTTTGACCAAATATGCTATGGCCACTTGAATTGTTCTTTAAGTTAGCTAATTCAGTTTTCTTTTGGTAAGACAACAGAAATACTGCAGTAAAGAATGAATAGAGAGTCGCTCCTTTCCAGCTGATTGACAATTTGTTGTACTGTAAATAGCATTAAGTACATGGACACCAAAACTAACTAGCAGTTACTGTATTCTAAATATTTAGGCTCTACAATATACAGTGTTTGCTGTTTAAGCACTAAAAGAAACAGAATTCTGATATTCACCTTAACAGATTGAGTACAGAAAAATGTATGCTGTGCTTGGACTTGCATTTAAGTCGTGTTTCTGGAGTATTAGATTTGGAGAAATTAATACTCTGGGTTAACTCAAGTATGATCTTTACCTGTAATTAATCTATTATCTTCAAACTCCTGGGTTAAGTAAGTTGACATAGAACAGCATTTCATATGTCATAAAAAGCTGCAATTTGAACATCAAATTACTTATCCCATGGCACTGTGCACAATATTTTAATGCACTGAGAAATACAGGTTAAAGGTGGTATCATTTACAGTACCATTTTGTATTTAGAAGTTTTTTATGTGCAAGTTAAGATTCTAAGATGTTTCACTTTGTTACAGCAATATATATGTGATGCATTGTAATTGAATGTGGGATTTGAAGTGGATTTTTAAAGATTAATGGTCAATTCTGACTAAGATGTAACTGGGAGGAAAAATCTCTTTTTGCAGTCTTTTTACTGGAATTTAGAGGTGTAAGAAGCGTGTATATAGGAGTGCTGTTACTTTATGAACTCTGAATAATGAGATATTTTAGCAAATGACACTTTAAACCTAGATTTGTACAGCATACAACAGTTTTGAATAGCGTGATAATACTGAGTACAGCTGCCAAATTTTCCTATAATGTTACGTGATAGTCTTTGCGCCCTTCTTACTCTTCAGAGTTTTCGGTTTGCATATGCTGACCTTCCTTCCCCCCATCTGCTCAAAGTACAGGGTAGCGATCATGGAAATCTACCAGGGTTACTAGTAAATGCTGAATTTCAATGGTCTTCTAGCGTGAACATAAATAATTCAGGTAACAGGGTATTCCATTGTGTCTAACAAACTCGTTTCGATAATGTTATGTAACCAGCTGTGCCTGCTTTGTATTTGGAGGACCCTGTAAACACTGATTTATAAGCCTCTCTAACTTGAACCAAATCTGAACTGTAAAAACCTTGATTGAAAGACTTGAAAATGAAAAGAGGGGACATTTAAAGTATTATATTTCTTTTGAAAGAATGTCTTCAGTCTTGTGGATACGTTAATTGTCTGAACAGTTAGTGACTGCACTTTATGCATTTATAGAAATATATTTCATGTCTGATATATTTAAGTGTAATAGTTTAAAAGGGAACTAAAATTGATGGACTTTGGCTAATTAAAACCATTATTGTCAAAAGAAAAAATTTTATAAGCATAGAAGATGATCTTTCCTATTTTATAATTGGACTGACTTCACGTTTTGTTAAAAGCACATTAACGAACAGCACAGGCACAGAGATGTCCTCCTGGGGTCAGCTCTGGTGTAGTCATTTGCTGAGAGGGGTGTGAGCACGATGATGTTGCCTAAACAGATGAAACCAGTGAGGGGAAAAATAATAATTGAGAAAAGCATTTTGGCATCTCTATGATATACTGGTGTGCTCCATCAGTTGCGAAGTCTATTTCAAAATACAGGGTTGGGGGGTTTTGGTATTGATTGAAGGGATACCATTTGTTCTGCTTAAATGTGAATACCAGCTAGCTAATCTATGCAACTATGCAAAGCATAAAAATTATTTTTCAGTTCCCTACTCTTGATACACTGAATCATATCTAATTTCTTCATCTTTGCACTTTTGTCTGAGGACTGGTTCGTACAGCTTTTTAATTTTCTAGTATTTGCTTTAAAAACTGTTGCTGTCAGCAATCAGAAAATATTAATGTTGGCACAGAAATAAGTTGTAGAGTAAGTTTGCAACTGGAAAATATTTGTTGTCGGGTCTGTCTTTAAAAAAAGATGCACTATTGTCTTTCCTCCATGGTTAGTTCTCAGTTGGTTTAAATTCACTAAATTGTACAGCTGAGGATTTTTGTCATGGGCCTACCAGTTGATATGTAAAGTTTAACCGCAACGTCGAGTTCATTGAAATCTGGAATGAGAAATTTCACTTACAGCACAAGATCTTCATGCAACATGTGGAAACTAACACACCTGTATTAACTTCAGATAGCAATAGTGCATCTTGAAATCCAGGCCACGGCCTGTTACTGTAACAACACACATGAGTAGTATGCAATATTATGGAATGTTAAATCTCCAGATACCATACAGAAACCAATAAAACCTATTTTGCAGAAGTTTGTTGTATTTATTTAGTGCTTTAATAAGTGCGGCCTCTTAACGTGGGGAACACAAATGCCATTTTGAATCCAGCATTGAGGGAGATGGATCCAGGATGGCTGTTTGTGTACTGTAAAACTATGCACGGTCCCCAGACAGAAAACTTCTTGGTTTAAAATATATTTTGTAAATACCTAACCAAACATATCTCTGTGTGATAGTCACATGCAGAACTGACAGCTTCTTTGGAGGATTCTCATGAAGTTCATAAGGACCGGAGAATCTGGGGTTGATCAGTGTGTTTCCCCTGCCTTCACTTGCCCAAACCTTCTCCTCTCAGTATGTAAGATTCGAAATGTTCTGGCTAACTGGCTTGTTATTTACTTAGAATTGCAAAAATGAATGGTCAAGTCTCCTTGCTGTTTACAGCATTTTCATTTTTACATTTTTCAGTATTTTCACTTCAGTGCTGTTTAGGTCTCAGTTGTATTTTTTCAGTAAAAGATTTAATACAGCAACTTTTTGAGTAAGGAACTTTGACCTCTGTAACTGAGCTCAAAACCAAGCCTGAAAGGTTTTTAAGGCAGATTGTGGACACTTGGCAAGCCCCTTACCTTCCATTCTTAGGAACCTACCTCATCATCTTTGTGATTATTGGTTTTACTCGCTTGCAATACACTGTAATCAGATGCGACAGGTATGTGCAGTGTTGTTAAGAAAAGACCTCAGTTTCTTTCTGTGCCCTTGGAAATACTGCTGTTGGCTCCAGTGTGTGCTCCGGTTGTCCATTTGGTGAAATTCACTAACTACCCTTGATGACTGTTAGCTTCTCTCTACAAGATCACTTGGCATCTCACAAAGTTACTTTGGCTTCGACTCTGCAGCTAGGGCAGCCTCTTTCCGCCACTTTTCTTTCTTTGCCAAGTTCCAGCTTGTCAGGGACTCGTGCCGTGCTGCAGCCTGCAGAAGGAAAACGCTCCTTGAGCGTTGCTGTTGAGTCACTGTGCACCTTGGGGAAAGGGGCCCAGTCTCAGGAGGAACCGCCAACTTAATGCTTTGTTTCAAGGCAACAGAAACACGTTACCTTAACTTCTCCCAGAATTTCATCACTTTTAAGTATGATACACTCACCTTTTTTGCTGAAGCAATCACTGCAAAACAGGCAACAATTGAAAGGCCGATCATGATGTAACAAGCCTTAACACGCGCTTTGTTCCTTGCCCTGTCTAGCATCTCTGGCCTGCAATTAAAGTTTTTGAATTGAGTCATTAAAAACCTGAAAAATCTTTCAAGACCTTGCAGTCACATTACCACTGTTGAGTGAAAAATCAGCTCTGGAAAAGCAGCATCTTTGTATTGCTAAGGATTGGGGTTGTACCACCCAAGAGCTTTATGTTTTGTGATGTTAATCCATTTCCAGTGGGAAAATAACATTGAATGGATTTAGGAAGATTTTAAGCTGAGAAAAAGATTTGCACTGAAATAGTTAGGGTGAACATACCAGGAGTCACACCTTCAGCACACCAAGTGAGGTGCAAGGGGCTTTATCTCATAAACTGATGGAAGAACAGATGTTGTGACAAGATGTGATGAAAGCAAAGTCCTTTGATTATTCAAAATAACCTTTATAAATTAATTACTGGTTATTTGGATATGTGATTGAAACAGTTTGTAGTGCAGCAACCTCCATCACGCTACAGCTGTCGCAGGTCTCAGCTAAGCCGTTTTCTGAGTGGGAAAACCTTACTTGGGAGTGGTGGTTCTGTGATGATCGTTACAATGCTGGCTGTGCACTGTTCTCCTGTCATATTTTCTTAAATTGGCTTTATATATATATACACATATATAAATATACATTTATTTTCTCAAAGGTCTAATGCAGTGGAAGAGGGCGGTCGCAAGCAGCTGTGCTGTACTCCCCCATCCCAGCAGCGCACACACGCACAGGGTGCGTGGTGGGTTCCTGGCTGACGGCTGCCAGTGCTGCAGTTACAAGTTGCTGCTTTTGTGTGACGCGGTGATGAGCACAACATCTTCAAAACAAACCACACAACAGACTGGCACGTAAAGCCATTAATCCATTAACCCAGAATCTGTTTATAAGAACAAAAGCAGAACTATAAATGTTATTAGTCTGGCTTATTAACCTAATTGTATTTCACAGTGCACTAATTGAAACTCTTCTGAAGCACGTTTTCACTTTCTCCTTGCTATCTGCCTCTGCTTTAAGGAGAACAGACCTTGTTATCTTCTCTAATTGCACATTAGGGCCTGTGTTACGCAGTGCTTCATCAAGGCTCTGGCTGAGCCTCTGCCGAAGGCAGTGACAGCTATTAGCTGCTGTTGATTTAAACGTCTTGACTGAGGGCTGCCGGCTTGACCCTTAGTACAACGCGTCTTCAGCAGCTAGATTTTGTTCACAGGTAGCAAACAGTACCACACAATTCTTTATTAATTGTTAAAGCTGTGATACAGTTCACCTCCAATGCCTTGAAACTAACTTAGAATATTGTGATGAGTTCTAGAAATACACTGCTCACACAGAAAGCAGAAAGTCAGTCCAGAAACGAGTTGTGTGCGTATGCATGGAGCAGAGATGTGTGCCTTTTGCAAATACCTCCCCATGACTTCAACAGAGCAAATACTTCATGTTTCTGCAGCTTCCGAGACCTGCTTGAACCTTTCTATAAGTGGGATAAGCACTGAGTGAGAGTGGCTGGACCCTCTGGAAAGCTGCTGCTCAGCTCCAGAAACAGCAGTGATGCTGTTGGGAACTGAGGAATGGCTGAGGACACCCTCACTGCTTCACAGGGCCCTGCACTCCCCACGCAGCAGAGCTGTGCTGCCATGCCAAGCAGCAGTGTCCTGGAGAGACACCGTGGGGAAGAGCAACTCACAGCAAGCTGAGGTGAGCACTGGGGCAGCTAGAGGCTAAGGCTGTGCCAAGTGTTCGATTTTTTCCTGGGATTTGCTTTTGGGGATGATTTTCTCATAATCTCTTTATCTATTTTTTTTCCTCATGTTCTTCAAGCTATAATAAGTTACAGTTTGGTTGAAGGAATCATTTAGTGGCTCTCAGCTCCGCTAGAACTGTTTGTGGGAGCTATAAACAGAACATACAGTTTACTGATAACGTCTTTCTCTGATTACACATTAGGAATAAACAAAATAAACAACCCAGCATGTATATATACCAACTATACACACACACACGTATATATATAGATGACCAAGGCTATCTACTCAGAAGGACCCAGTTCTTAATTATAGCCTCTGGGGACTCCGGAAAGGAACATTTTTTCACCGCCAGGCACGCTGCCTCTCACCCTCCAGCTCAGCGCTACCCTTGGAGTACGCCCACGCACTTACGGGATCCTCGGGGGAATCTCTTCTTCCGTCTTGAAGCGGCCAGTCCAGAGGAGGATTTTCTTGTCAAACTTTGAAGGTTTGTAGCTCGCAACCGCCTTGTGAGCCTGTTCAGCTGAAGGATCAGAAAGAAGCACCCCGTCACACTGTGAGGAGTGGCAGTAAGGGTGGAAAGGGCGAGCCCCTCTCAGTGCCCAGGTGGTCACTGGGGGAATCATATCATCGGATCATAGAATGGTTTGTGTTGGAAGGGACCTTAGAGATCATCTAGCTCCAAACCTCTGCCATGGACAGGGCTGCCACCCACCAGATCAAGCTGCCCAGGAACCCATCCAGCATCGCCTTGAATGCCTCCAGGGATGGGGCACGCACAGCTTCTCTCCCTGCACAGTCCCTGGACCACCCCAGTCCTCGGGACACATTCCTGTGGCTCTTGCTCAAACATCCCTCTACCGACCTACCGCCCTACACTTGGGCATTTAAGCCAGAAGGCAACCAAACGAGCCCCAGGATGACAGCAGTGTGCCCCCAGCCCAACCCAGCCCAGCCCTTACCGCGGGCGGCTCCCCGCAGCGCTGCCGGGCGGAGCGGCGGGGCGGCACGGAGCCTGCCGGGGCGGAGGCGCAGCGGCAGCAGCAGCAGCAGCAGCATGGCCACGGCCGGGCAGCTCGAGCCGCCGGGCCCCTCGCTCTGCTCTGCTCTGCTCAGCTCTGCTCTGCTCTGCCCTGGGGGGCCGAGGGGAGCCGCCCGCCCCGCTTCGTCCGCCCGCCTTAAAGCGGTCACATGGAGCTGGAGAGAGAAACGCCCGGGGCGGTCCAGCTTCACCCAGTGCCGAAATATCCTTGGGGAAAACAAAAAACAACGAAAACAAACATTAGAAGGAAAACAGCCAGCACAGAATGCGTACTTAGCAAGCAGCCTCTGGCAATGCCGTAGAGGTGGCACGCGATGTCTCAGTTGCACATGGAGCAGCAGATGATGTTACATCTCCCAGCCAAGGCCAGAACCCCAGAATGCAATGTTGGCTGTTACTGCCGTAAATACTGTAAAGCCCCCAAAGGTGCCGCAGCAGAGCATAGGGAGCCCCATTGACCAGGGCAGCACCACGCGGAGGCAGCTCTGAAGACCAGTTCAAGAAAGATGGTACTACTGGAGAGAGTCCAGAGGAGGGGCCTGGAGCATCTCCCTTATGAGGAAAGGCTGAGAGACCTGGGACTGTTCAGCCTGGAGAAGAGAAGACTGAGAGCTCATTTGATTAATGTTTATAAATATCTAAGATGTAAGAGGCAAAGGGACGTCATTTGATTACTCTCAGTGGTGTGCAGGGACAGAACAAGGGGCAATGGCCAAAAGCTGGATCATAGGAAGTTCCACACAAACACATGTAAGAACTTCTTTGCAGTGCGGGTGACAGAGCACTGGAACAGGCTGCTCAGAGAGGTTGTGGAGTCTCCTCTGGAGATATTCCAGACCTGTCTGGGCACCCGCCCACCTGTGTGGCCTGCTGTAGGGAACTGCTTTGGCAGGGGGTTGGACATGATCTGCAGAGGTCCCTTCCAAACCCTGCAATTCTGTGATTTTATTTTATGAGTATTTTCTGCCAAGAGTAGATAGTAAACATGTCACATCCCTACATCAAGGTCTGGCAGATTGTGCTTTAGGCAGAAGGCATGAGTGGCTGGAGAGGCAGACAGCTCACGGAAGTCAGGCACTGAGAGGAGTTGGTGGCTCTGGCGAAGTGGTCCAGAGGTTTGTATGCAGTGGAGATGTTCCTAGGAGGATGGAATGTATTCAAAACTAGATCAACTAGAACATTTTTTTTTTTCATGATTGTTTTTTCATGCCCTTGCCTTGAAATTCTGCCATCTGTGATCCCTTCCGTTAAAGATCACCTCTGGAGGACCTTCGCTCTGTCACCGCTCCCCAGAGGCACTTCCCTCCCTGTCCCGTAGAGGGGACCGCCCGACCGCAGTTGGCTGCCAAGCTGGAGGGCGTTGTGGGGAGCCCTGAGATACGACGGAGGGGAGCACTGCACAGGAGCTCTACTGCTGCTGTTCGAGCCCAAATCAAACTGCAGATGAGAAAATTAAGTAAGCAAACTCAATTTTAAATAAAAACAGGACTTCAATCTCCTCATTGTTCAAGACGTGATATGCTCACTGCTTTTGAAAACAATAAATACATTTGCAACATTCTAGCCAAAGTAGCTTTTCTAACTGGCGCAGCACTGAAAGTCTTTGTGCGATGTCAGCTTTGCTTTCTTCTTTTTGCTGCATTGGCAGCCAAACTGTAGGAGCACCCAATCCTTTTTGTACATAGCTTCATACTCCGAACAGTACTCATAACAACTGATGTATAAGCAGCATTTACCAGAGAAACGTACGTGCGTAAATAAATCTTCACTTTTTCTAATCACTTACGGAAGTTACAAAATTCCTCGAATATATGTGTAAATTGCACCCTTGACATTTAAATTACTTTAAATTAAAAATGTCTTCACAGATACACTGATGACATAGATAAGTCTACATCACAGTAATTTCAGAAACTGTGTCCATTGCTGAAATGTGATCAATAGCTATTTTTTAACAAGATCTGAATATAAAAATCATATAGATATGGGTTGCAACATATAAATAGGAATGATAGAAAAATAGATATACTGTATAATAGATATATTTTATAGATCTATACAACAAAACAATGTGTAACACCAAGTCTACCAAGCTTCATTTTGGCCACAGTATCGAATCATTCCACATCGAAACGGAAGCATGGACCAACCTTAAGAAGTCAGCACTCTTTCTCAGTAATGTTCATAGAAGTTAAAACTGCAAACCAGGGTTTCCATGGGCCAGGTTAGGGGCCTCATGAACATGGAGAAGTGATCTCTGCAGGCCTGGGCTGTGGCACGGCTCTGCTGCTCAGCATCTGAAGAAGCCATTCCCTTCCAGCTCAGCTGGGACAGCACCGTGGGAAAGCCATGGCCTCCCCAACCCAAGACTTGGCCATCCTTTGACAAGCAGATGCAGTCCGGCTGTCCCAGATGACAAATTCCTCGTTCCCGGAGCATGCCTCTCGCACAGGAAGTGCTGCATAGCCGTATTCATGGAGCTGCAGAGCAGAAATTTCCAGTGCAGCTGATAGCAGCTCGTTCTTGCGTGATTTTAATGCACTGGAATAGTGTGTTGCCATCTTCTTGTCAAAAATCAGACTTTTTAAACATGTCTCAGAAAAGCTAAAATTCCCGGTGTGAGTTCATGCTGATTCTGGTCATTGCATTATTCGTGGTAATGAGGGGAATCAATTTGTGTTTGTAAGTTTTGGCATTGAACATTGTGGGGGAGATCACTTCCTCCCTTGAACAAAGAGGACACCTGGGGACAAGCGTAACGGGTCCTCTCTCCGCATGCCTTACGGAAGGTGCGTGTGGTGAATCAATGTATTCCTGAGTGTGGGAAAAAAGCAGATGAACATACATATAACTGCAGAGCTCCAGATAAATCCTTCAATTTTTATATAGACTTTTCCTTAGTTCATTACCACTCCGGTAAATACAAGGAACTTTGAAAATTGTTGTAGTGCTCATCTGGAATAAGGTTTGCAATTTTGGGTACAGAACTTAAAAACAGACAAACAAACAAACAAAAGAAGGATTCACCCTTACTAGGTGAAAGGGTTACTACTGGTTGTTCAGCGGAATGGAAAGCCTATCTTAAACGCGGAGACGAAAGGACTGAGCTTGTTTATCCCAGCAAACAAAGGCTAGGAGGGGGCTCCGTTTGATCTGTAAGACAGATGCAGGTGAAAAGAACAGCTGCTTATGCAGTGAAGACATAAGAAAACGTGTGTAAGCCCATTTGTTCCTGCCTGTTTGTCTGAGAGAAGTAAGGCCTTCCTGATGTTTCTGCCTGGCTGAGAGGTCCTGGGAGGTGCTCTGGAGGTTTGTGTGAATGGGATGGGGATAGGATGGGGATGGGGACAGAGGTGGAGACAGGGCTGGAGAAGGGGATGGAAGGGAGGTGCTGGAGGTGCCTGCAAGAGCAGGGGCTGAGCCTGTGACTAAGGAAAGCCTTTCAAACCTAGCAGTGAGTAACTGCTGAAATATCAGAGGCATTTCACATGATTTGCTCTCCTTGGGGGTACCAAAAGGAGAGGGACCTGAAGGAGAAATGTCTCACTAAAATGGCTTTTCATCTTCTCGTACTTCAGAGATGCCCAGTCATATGCTGGACAGTCTTTTCCTGAACAGAGTCCTTGCTGCACATTTAGGAACAACTTTGTCTTTTGCCAGTCTCTGCGCTGGCGCTTGAAAATGGCAGTTTCCATCCACAGAGCTTTTCTCAGCTTTACATGAGTCTGAGACAGTGATTCGGGAGCCAGAAGACTTTGAGTCCAAGGAAGTCTGACTGACAGCGATGCTCCCCACGCTCTTGGAAGAGTACGTGTAAATCATCTTGAGGAAGGCAGACTTTGTGTTTGTTTCTTGCTTGTAAATTATTACATAGCACTTAGGCAAAAAAGTGCAACAGAGAATCCCGTAATTGGATATTAAAATAACAATGATTTCCACTGCAGGCAGGTATTTGCCAAATGTAGTTGCATAGACAGGGATAAAAACGATCCACGCTATGAAGTAAATCAGCATGCCGAAGGTTATGAACTTAGCTTCGTTGTAGTTCTCTGGTAACTTCCTGCCTTTAAAGGCAAATATGAAGCAGATGAAGGCTAGAGCAGCTATGTAGCCCAGCATAATCCCAAAAGCCACAATAGAGCCCTCATTACACTCCAGAATTATTGCTCTTGGAATAGAGAAATTTTGCTTTACAAAAGGTGCTCTAAATATCAGCCAGAAGGTGCAAATGACAACTTGAATCCCAGTGCAGGTGACCACAATGGGTATGGGTTTGTATACACATTTCAGGAAATTCTGCAGCTTGGGATCGAAGCTGAAGGCTAGTAAAATTTTTAGCGATTTTATCAAAATACATGAAATGCAGAGTGCGAAACTTATGCCAAAGAGGGTTTGCCTACTTCTACATTTGAATTCTGTGGGTTCACCTATGAAGAAGACAGTGCTTAAAAAAATGAAGAAGTGGCTGAGGAGGATAATGTAGCAGACAGTTAAACCTCCAGATGCCTTTACAACCGGCGTGCTCAAGTTTTTAGTGAATATTGCACTGATGGACAAAATCAGCACAACCCCAAAGGCGGAGAGGAGGAGCAGGAAAACGGCAAACCAGTCCGTCCAGCTGAGGAAGTGGATCGTCTTTCTGTAGCACGTAGTGCTGTTTATGGGTGCCCAGTAGGTTTTGTTCTGGCACTGGTAGCAATAATCCATATCTGAAAGCAGAAAAAATGAAGATAACTCAAGAACTAGAAGCAAGTAAACCACCAGGCTTATGATACAAGAAGAAGGTGGGAAGGGATTTGGGGGTGAATAGTGAGGCATGGCTGGTGCATTGGAGCCAGGCCCTATGGCTTCCTGGAGCATCCCTGGCCATGGACACACCACAGGGACAGAGCTCTGGACAGCCAAACCTTCACTGACACCGCGGTGACAGCCTCAGAGTGAACCAATTACCCTACAGGGAGTGGAACAGCATCTCTTTCATTTACCTAGTTCGAGAAGAAAAAAATCTTTCTTTATTCAAAAATCTTTTGAAATGCAACTACAAGAACACACACTGGTGTAGATTCTGCTTTTGAAGGTTACTTTTCCTGTGAAATTCCTATTATCTGATATGGAAAAAATTCACAATTATTTGAATAATAGAAGGAATAATATATAATTTCTTTTTTGATAACTATCAAGATTTTAGAAATACCTTGTACCCCAATTTTCTTAATTCCATCTCTTTCCTCCATATTTAATTTATCCTTTTTAAAAAAATTATTTGAACTATAAATGAACCAGCATAAACATTGGATTTGATAGTAGAAAATACTACTATACCATCATATCAAACTTCACAGTACTCCTAGTTAAGACAAAAAATATGCCAGCAAGCAGAACAAACAACACTCGTACTTGCAATGGGCTGGCTGTACTGCAGGAAGATGCAGAAGCAAGGCTTTATTGTCATGGGAATATGTCTCACTGAAACATCAGCCAGACTTTCCATCCAAACAAAGGATAACGCTATACAATGTGAAAATCAAGTTAAGTTTGGTCTTCTAAAAAGCATGTAATCCTATTTTTATATGCTGAAGACTGTTCTTCTCTTTTAGATCTGGGAAACTGAGCATAAATAAATGTTTTAATCTCATTCCAAAGTTAGACCCAAGGTTGCCAAGTGCATTATAGACAAACAAAACAATTCTATTGATCTCTAAACAAACCTTTATTTGGATCACAATTCTTTACCTGTTTGATTGCTGTAATGGTTTTCCGGGCAGTAAACACACTCATAGCAGCATGTGTGTGGACTCTCTGTAACCTTTTTCATCTGTCCTGGTCTGCAGTGCTGGCAACACGTTGACTGAACCTTCTGCAGAGTGCAGAGAATGAAAAAAATTCAGCTCAGACACTGCTAATTACTATGAACAGTTAAAACAAGCCTTCACTAGTACTATGATTTGAACTCTCATATCTAACATTTTAAGGGAATCTGAAAATGATGTTGAAGAAAGGTATTATATGCTCTGTATTCCTTGCATTTCCTCCATATACTCAAGAAGTGACAGGATGGCACCCTATCTACTTGACCATTTTGTTTTTTGGCCCTAAATCAGTGGGATTGTCTGTAACTTTAAAATACAGATCCCAGTGTCTCATTCGGCTTTGAAACTGGAAGTTAGATTGCTGGGATCCAGATACAGAGAAAGCACAGAAACATCTGGGAAGGGGTTCAGGTGAGCCACACCACAAGTGCAGTCCTGACAGCCAGCTCAGCTGCTCTGAGCCCAGGGCAGACACCCTGGCTCTGTGGGACATGTCTCTGCCATGCCCCCCTCAGCAGGTCACCCCTGGGCCACCAGGCACCACTTCAGGTACGTGATCAGGGCCTTCTCTCACAGCCTGGATTCAGGGCCTTCTTCCAAAGATAAGCCTTGTCAATGGAGGAACAGTCCTGGGTGATGCTGCTGTTTCTTCTCTGTCCATGTTGGGATTTACAGGAGATATTTCCTTGCCATAATGGGCAGTGCCACAAAGAGGAATAAGATGATAGGTCTTCTTCTGTCCTCAGCCTTTTCTACCAACTAAGGCTACACAGAGACTATATTCATCCCACCTCATGAACAGCCTTTCTCTGTTCTGCTAGCAGCGAATATTTTGCAGCACAGAGTCACACTGAGACAGAGCTGCACAAAAACCCACAGTCTTCACCCATGCACAAATGACATTATCCAGCTGGAACTGGCTGTGGCCAACTACTCGTCCTGTCTATACCAGTGCCAGAACTCCAGATGGTGCCACCTACCCTATACTCTTGTGTTTGTGCTGACCCTGGCTCTAACAGGAGCAAATAATCACCAAGGCCTTTTTTTTTTTTCCTCCAACAGTAAAGTCCGTGCATATATGTCTACATGTAAAAAATAAATGATTGTCTTGCGTAAGAGAGGGGACGTGTATAAGTAGTCATTTTCTGTTTTAACACTCAATCTCAAAATTCTGGAATAACATATTTAGGACAGATGTAACTTCTGATTTACTCATCTTAGGAAACCTCTCAGGAACATTCTGGAGAAATAACTCAATTTCAAACCACTGAGACTGCTTACAGGCTCAAGTGCTTCTTGAAATGCGTGAAGGCAGTTGAATATACCTAGAGAGGATGCTTTACTCTAGAAGGAGAATATGAAAGCACATGAGAGATTTCTGTCTGACACATACATGCTTCAGCTGCAAATACCAGAGGATGAAGAACACGTATGAAGTAAATTTCAGATGTTATGTCAAGAAACTAAAAGTTACCTTTAAGTCCAGAAATTCTTTTTTTTTCTCCTCATCCTCAAAGATAAAGTAACCTTTATCTGGGTCATATTCTGCCATAGTGGTGATTTCCATGTGGCCATCAATTTCTTTCCAAAGAAGTACATCATAACCAGTGCTCATATCTCCTTTGGAGTCAAACCTGATTTCTGTATCATCATCATCAACTGTAACTTTTTTAAGTTCTTCAAGGAGCTGAACATAAGTATAGGAAATGAAGATATACATCAGTACCATTTCAGTGTGATATGCTCAACAGTTTAACATCTGTGTGATAATATCAAATTAAAAAAGAAATGTTGCTTTTTACAAATGACGTAATCTTAAAAGGGATCTCTATAGTTGTTAATCTTATGTCCTACACAGATTTACGCTTTTCTGACAACTTTGTTATCTTAATAATGTATTAAGCACAAATAATCATTTCTCAACTCTATGCAATGTGTGCAAATACCCATGTTAGTATTTGTATTTCCAGCCTTGGAAATTTTGGTGGGAAAGATTTTGCTTGCAGAAACAATGGCCTTTTAGAACTCTCTGTTCTGTAAAGAATGGCTGTGAGTGATGCTCCCATTGTTACCATACTGTCACCAAAGTGAATCTGGGCAAAATCTCCTCTCAGTGTAATCTCCCCCAGTGCTGGAAACATCTAATTTAATGCTATTTTCACCTGAGGCTCTGATACTTTGTGTTGCAAGGTGAGACTCTGAATTGAGGCATGAACAGTTAAGTGCCAATTTGCTCAGATGAGTTGATATATGGCACAATGGCAATAGACAGCAGGGTCATATTTGATAATTCATAGCAAATTTCAAAGCAAGCACACTTTGATAAGACAACTCTCTAGCTTAATACTGCAATCCATTCTGTTCAGTAGGGTGAAGTTTCTCTCCCCCTTAACCACAAACAGCCAGATAAAAAAGTTCATTGTGAATCTAGAGGAGGAAGGGTTAAGGCACACACAACCCTGTCTCAGTCCATGAGGAGACCGTGAGCAGATTTTCATTAGCTATCACAGTTACAAACTGGAGCAAAGGTTTTAGCCCTTTTCAGGGCTAAAAGTTTTTGGCAATAGGAGTTAATTAACAAGAAAAAAAATTCAAAGTTTTGGTGAATGATTGAAATTAACTGCCCCTTGAAGAGCACACCCTTACATGGATTCTTGTAAAAAAAAAAATGGCATATATAACTACATTTTTTTCATATCAAACATCACTTTTTTCACATTTCTTACTGCATGCCTATCAATTTATGAAGAACTGAAGCGTGCTTCTAAATGATATTTCATTTGATTTGGGCATTGCACAGTCTTGTGGGGCTGAACATGGAATTTTTGGTTCTGTGTTCTCAGGCTAGTCACTTAATCTTCTCCACTTTTCCCGTTTCTCTAAAATATGGGAATAACACAACTTTTGGAATACAACTTGAGCTTCAGACAGAAGAAGCTAGTAATTTGTAAAATTATTTTTTAACTGATGCTTATTTTTGCAGGAGTACAACAGCAATGACTCTGCTGTTTCTCTGTCTGTTGAGAAGAGCGATATGGATTAGTTGCGCCCTTATCTTTATATACATCGATTTCTGGAGGGGTTAAATTTAGGCCAGAAGAAACGTGTTGTGAAAACAGCACGGGGAGAATACTTCTCTCTTTCTGTTTCCTTCATGAATTCTTAGCATCTAAACAGGGCTTTACGTTTGTGTGATTTGGGATTTCATCCAGCAATGATGTGAATGCAGCTCCATAAATCTGTATCCTCTGTAGAGCAGTTCTGAAGTTGTCCCATTTGCATTTACAAATTCATGTAAGAGATTGATTTTTACTGCTTTTTTTTCCCCCCCCCAAATCCCCTATCTTTGTTTGACCTGCCCTGACCCAGGATAAGAGGTCAGAGCAAGTCAGAGTGCTTCAGTGGATGTTTGACTTTTAAATGAACTTTTGTTTAATCCTCTGAGTAAAAGTGTGTAAAAGTGAATACTCCTGCGCAGGTTCTCGGGTAAAAGGTCAGGTCAGGTTTACTTGTCTGATTTTTCCTGTTCTTTTCCCACCCTGTAGAGTCTGATAACAAGTACCTCACCCATCTCAAAGATTATGTTACATTTTCCAACTAGTTGCTTCGTTATAAATCAAGATCACACAGAATGGTCTGTTGTATTTTCACTTCCAAGTAGAATTTCATTAAAGAGGAATATGCCTGAACTCAGACAAAATGGATTGGCTAGTTTTGTGTACTGCAGTAATGCCTCTCTATCTACAGCAGAACACAGCCATGGCTAAGGACCTGTGGCTCCTGTGCCTGCATGGGCCAAAGCAAGGGGGGAAAGCTGGAGTCCAGTTCGCAGCAGTAGTTAGTAACTGCTGCTCTGGCAGATGGGCTGTGATTTCAGTTTGCCCATGCAGTGGTGAGGAAAGGCAGAAACAGGAATAAGAAGGTATTCAGTAAAAGGATCAAGCAAGCAAGTCCAGCAATGTGAGAGGAAAAATGAGACGGAAGTTACGCAGAGAGAATGAACCCTCAAAGAATTAACACCATACCTCCCAAGGAGCAAAAGCAGAGGGATCCTTGCAGTTTCTGTGTTTGCATTGCCGTTTAATGGCGTGAGCAATGGCATAGACTGCAAGTATAGTACTATGGATAAAACCCGGTTCAATGTTGGCATTCAGAAAATCATCTCTCCAGATCTGATGTGGATTCTCAACATTCTGTGTCAGGTCATCCTGGGATTGGTTTGAAATGCACATTTGAAAATCCTCAATTTCCAGGTGTGCACAGACTGACAAAAGCATAATATATTCACGTAAAAACGTGTTGTTCTCAGTGGGCTTTTCATGAAGGTTTCTCAGAAAGTCTTGAAATGGGGATATGTCTCCACTTTTAAATCCAAACCCCACAATGGTTCCCAGCTGTCTGATATTGGGCATTGTACTGATTTTCACTGCGGTTGACCAGTTATCACTTGCAATCCAAATTTTTTTTACATTCCGTTCAATTGCCTTCTTAAACAGTTTGAGCACATGGAATTGCCTCATAAAGACTACAATAACATTTACTCTGGTTTCCTTGACAATCTTCTCAACTGCACGATCAACTTTTGTGTGAAAGGTTTCATCAGAGAGATAGGCAGGCAGCATTTCTTTAAAAGCTATGCAAACACTGTTTGCCATGGCCTGGACTGCAAAGCTCTCCAGAGCAAAGCGCCCGTTGTCATCATCAGTGGCTATTACTCCAATCCAGTTCCACCCAGACTCACAGATCAGGTGGGCCATTGCTCTTGTTTGATGGAAATCACTGGGGATAGTCCTGAAGAAAGAAGGAAACCGAATTTTGTCACTGAGGATTTCAGCTGACGATGCAGGACTGACCTAGGAAGAGACAACTGTTCAGTACTGGAAGCGGTCTTCTCCAAAGGATGCTGAGAGCCCCAGAGCTTCCACAATTGTTCTTCCATCCCACCTGACCCAGGGCTCCCTCCTCCTGTGACTGAGCACAAACAAGGAGCAACCAAGTGGGGCAGCATTCCTTGCCCCATTGTTGGGATGTAGGTCTGTGCCCAGCTCCCTTTACACCATTTTCATCCTCATGCACCTAGTTGCTGGGTTCAAAGCAAGGAATAAAATCTTGCAAATGGATCTGACAGTTATGTTGGTATAAGGATTTTGATTCAACCTGTAGAAATACCATCATCACTCTATTGAAAACAATACTTAAAACACTGGAATTTCTCAAATGTTGTTGGAGTTGTTATTCAAATTTCTAGTACACTTAACATTTTGCAATTTTTTTCTAATGCTATGTTAGTATGGTTCACCCAAATATATAGTCTCCAAAATTTGATTACTGTGCTTTAAACAGATCATAAGGTCTGTTAGAAGAGCCTACCAGGAAAAAAAGAAGTAACCAATACTAAAGAACAGTACAATAATTCTTTCCTTTGTAGAAATTATTACATTCTTATTGTGAAGGTAGCAAGAAAGACATAATAGAAAAAATACTTTAAATGTATTTTCTTTTAAACTGTTGTATAATTTGTTATTTTTCCTACTCTTGTATTTCCTACATTGTTTGCCAGTTCTTAATAAATCTAAGCTTTCCAAAATGAGAGCCACTTATCTGGAGAAGATACCAAATCTAATTTTGTCATCAGATTGTAGATGCTATTGATGTGAAAAATCTACTAGGTCACCTTTTCCGTGTACATGTCACAACACAGATTTGTTTCATCATTTGCCTTTTGATTAATTTGAAGTGTGACATTTTATGTTTATATATTGACTATGGTGGAGATGAAGGTCATAGTTATTTCCTACTGCTGCAGAGGAAAATATTCAATTTGAAATCATATTTAGTTCGGATTTTATGTATCCTGCATATTCATTATGCTGCTACTTTGAGATAAGGTAGTATCTGTCAAATTACTAAACCCAACATGAGGCGCAGGATGGTATAGAAGAAGACCTCCTTTTCCTTGTTGGCAGCATGTAATGGCTTTGACCCCGATTTTTTTTGCAACAGTGAAATTATGGAAGGACCAGCCTAACTGAAAGCATGAGACTGTGTGAGCTAGAACTAGTACTAGAGAGAATGGGAATAGAGAAAGATGTTTGGGGAAGGACCAGAGTGGATCTACAGAGGTGTATTCCTTCTCTTCCACAGCTGCTTGGATAGTGGTAGGACCAAAACTGTATTTTAGAGAAACCGTGACTTGCAGCACTGCCAAACAGGGCCACACCTAGCCATGGTAAGTTTGACCATTTATCCCAAACGAAATAATTCCCTCAAACCTACCTGTGGGATTAGTTGCAAAGCCAATAGCCTTGAAACTGCCATGGACACCTCTGAGTAGCTGGCTCCAGTGACTGCCTTAATTCTTGGCACATAGTCAGAATAGTTACACTTGAATTCTACAATATCCTCAGAAGTATTGAATTTGGACAGGAACCTCAGAGTAGATGCCATGGCTTTTGTAACTTCTGCACAGGTATCATAGATTTCATAGCCCAGAGTAACTCCATCTAATAATGTTGAATTGTTGATCATTTCAATAGCATGTATCATTGCAAGAGTCTGAAGAAAAACTTGAATTTCAAAGCTGTCAGGAAACACAGAAGCTTCATTTTAGAAGAAAATGTTTCTGGAATAAAGCTGAAGCAAATTCTGTTTTATGCACATATTTTAGAATTTGCTAGCTACTGAAAGGAAACAATGCTTGGTTTGGTTTACTTCGGTTTCATAGAATCAGATTTATAGAATATCTTGGGTTGGAAGGGACCCACAGGGATCATTGAGTACAACTCCTGGCACCGCACAGGATCACCAAACATTCNAAAAAAAAGGATTAAACAGAAGTAAAGCACAGGTAATTTGAAACTTGAAATTTATCATCATTTATCATTGGAAGAAGGAAATAAACTCTACTCTGGCCAATCTCTAAAAAGCTCTGAATTTGTATAGAAGAGGATTTTACCGAGAAATGATGTGCCAGTGCCCGATCACTCTCTGGTGAAGGACCTTTTTCCAATCCCCAACCTGATCTCCCCTGAGGCAGATTCATGCTGTTATAAAAAAACAAAAACAACAACAACAAAAAAACTTCTTTTTGTCTCACTTAAATGGGAGAATAATGAAAATCAACACAATGCTTCAATTATACCCGAATAAAAATGCTTTTCTGAAAAACAGGCACTAAAACTAGAATTATCTTGACACATGAAAATTTGCAAGTGAAATCTTCAAGAAGCATCTGTAAAAGTCAGTGGGACTGTTCTAATTTACTTCATCTGGCCCAGCAATTCTTGTTTGTTTGCTTGTTTGTTTGTTTTTTAATATATTTAATTTCATCGAAAGCATGAAACAGTAAAAAGAAGAAAATATTTCAGAGGTTGATGACTTCCTCTGGTCGCATAGACATTCCAAAAATCTTCTCTAAACCTGACAAAGCTAATATAGCTGTTCTCCTTATCTTCAATGGATATGGCAGTTTCTTAATCAGAGTTATGTTAATATAGGCTGCCTGCAATGCAACCAATTCTCGTCTTGGGCAAGGATCTCTAAAATTTGCAAATCATAAAAACCAAAATAAATTCCAAATGGAACGGAGACAATTTATGACTGGAGAAAAATAATAGAAGACTGACAAAATGACCACTTCTGTCATCATTTTTAAATAAACCCAGACGGATTCCTTACATTCAAATAAAACTTACTGATTTCTATCTGTATTAAAATTAAAGAAAATGCATATTTGGAATTCCTGAATTTAGGAAAGCACTATTATATAGTTTAAATGAAGTTCTATATCAGATTTTCTTTGCATTCCTTCCAGATAAAGAATATTTCATGCAAGTAGTACATGGAGTCAACAAAATATTCTGATGTGCAATCTAAACTCGAATGCATACATGACATGGCATCTGTATAGTGTATCCCATCACACAATGTCGCAATTATAGTACAAGATGTAACAGCTACAGCAAAGTACTGTCACAGACTACAGATGTTCTGCCCTGTGGGGTAAGCAACATACTTCTGTATGTGCTTAGATAAAATGGAGCAGACTGCCCGTGTTCTTAACTTCTTAATAAATAGTGAACTGTATGGCAGAATACTTCAGACCCGTAGCAAGAAATCAGTGTTTGCATGACAGTTAAATGATTGCTCAGCAGAAGCCTCCAAGGCTATTTGGTTAAATATGAAAATTGAAATAGGACGAAATATCCCTTCCCTCCCTCAGGCAGCTGTAGTATTTTCTACTGTAACTTTGCCGTTCCTTGTCATTCTGTGTTATGTTATGAACAATTTATTTGAAGTCAAAAGTCTTCTAAAAAACGAATGCAAGAAAAATAGATTTTGTTGATCACAATATAAAGTGTATATGTTCGATTTCAGTGATCTCTCTGTTGTTACAAACGTAATTTGCCGTGTTACTCACCCAGCACAGTTCTGAATTGCTGGCTTGATGGGATGATCTTCTGGATGCAGCATTTCATTGTGAACTGCAAACAAGCCCCCTATGACAATGTCTCCTGGAGAACTGGCACCTGCAAAGGCATCTGTATTCTGGCAAGAGGAGGCGATATCAGTGCTGATCACAAAGCAGGGGATCAAAAAGCTAAATAATACCATGCTTCTATTTCGCCTGCTCACTACCAGCTTTCAGTCTGTCAGGCTGGCTGCAGTGCCAACAAGTGTTCCTATGTCATCTATAAACAGCAGCAAAGGAAAAAGGCTGGGCTCAGAAGTTACTCATTCCTCACAAGGTGCTTGTATTTGCTTCACTGGCTCAGGCTATTTTATTGAAGCACCTGTCACATAAAGCATGAGAGCTTAGGGGCGTGAGAGAAGAGGGAGGGAAAAAAAGGTATGAGTTTAAAAGGAAGTGCTGGACGCTAAATCTGTTCTGCTGTGTCCAAAGATTATTATACTTAATCTGAAACACATGGCAAATATTTTAGTATAAATTTGGGCTTGTGTTGAATACCTTCCAGCTGAATGCAGGGTGTGGATTCACCATGTAATATGGTAGTGATATTACTGTGACTGTAATTTAAGGGTCTAGTCCAAAAAGCACAGAAAAAAAGACCCTCTCGCTACAGTGGGCTTTAGATCGAGATGNCCTTACTTGTTCTCTCTGGAAAGGGGAAGTTGACAAAATAAACATCACATATAATTGGTGCCCGATTTCATGTTATTTATAAAAACACCATGATATGAAGCATGCTTTAAATTCAACTACATTGAGTTTGTGACATAATGTATTGAAGCATATTTTCACAGGGAGGGGTCTTTTATTGTTATTGGTTGTTTTCAGGAACTACATTTCACAATCATTGCTAGTAGTAAGGAGAACTTAGAAGTTTTACTGAGATAGGTCAGCCTATTCTAGTACTGCGGAATCAACTGGAAGTGTTTGCAAATATTCTTTTTCATTGATACTTAAGCGTCAATAGAAATAAGTGTACAATATGTAATGCCCTTTGCTTGTAATTTAATGATGTGTTATTGTATCATCACTAGACTTCCACAGTTGTCTGCATAGGAGTATTTCTTGGGGAAAACATAGGAGGAGGTGATACCTCTGTACTTCAAATGCACACAGGCAAGTAGAATCAGTCATATGATTCAGGGGATGTATCATTATGTCTAGGAAGCAGCCTTCACTAGACTGTGGAAAGGCAGAAAACATAACTTGCCAACAAGATGAGAGCCACAGGTGGATTATAAGAGGCTTGAGAGGATCTGATGGGAGACAGAGATACTCCGTTAGTGTCACTGTATGCCACAGAGCTACCTGCTACTGTGTCAAGATGACTTCTTCCATGTGGTCTTCAGCTTCCGTTTGAGAAGGACCAGAACAGGTGGGTTTTGGAAAATACCCCTGCCAAGTTCAGCATTAGTCCTGCAGGAGACTTCTTGTACATTTTCAGTTAATAAGTTTCTGGCAGCCGTGCCACATCTACTCAAAGGCTCCACAATCCACAATGTGCAAGAGAAGCCAGAGGTGACTGAGTATGAGACCAACTGAGTGTGGATACAGCAGTGGATACACACAAATGGACCATCTGCCTCTTCTGTCTTTGCAGCTTGTAACACTGGCTGGGTTATGGCTTTTGTGCAGAACAAGGTTTTGCAACTGCCAATAGTTTGGTCAAGAAAAGAGAGACTGTACTGTACAGGAAACAAATACTTCGGCTGAGCTTCTTTGTCTCACGTTTTGTTCTTTTATGGAGAAATTAATGTATTAAATTCTAACAGAAATACCTTCTCTGTGAAGCCCACTCAGTCAAACGAGAAAGACATTTTTCATCACTTTCCATTAAAAACTGTTTTAATTGTTCTATTTGCAAAACTACATACAACACAGAGCTAAAACATCTGCTAGGCATATGTAAAAGGGAAGGAGGAAAGAAGGAACTTGGATTACTTCCCAACTAACAGGCTACTGTATTTAACTCAAAGATATTACATTGCTCAGTTTCTGTTAAGGAAGTTTAAATAATCGAGCAGAAAAAGAAGCAGGTATTGCACTACAACATTTTGGTTATCATAAAAAAAGGTTCTACTAACTAGGAACACTCTTAGCTTAATATAAAATATTAAAATTAAAGAATAGAAAGGAAAATACCATTTTTTAATTTGTGTACAATTAAAAAAAAATCCTTAAGCATTACCAAAAAAAAAAAAATGACAGTGAAATGGAACTTGGATGAAAGCCAAGCAACATTAATTTCTGAGAAACAAACTAACTCAATTTTCAAGTTCACTGGGTTTGTCCTCTAGAGTGTGTCAGCTGAGCTGCGTGATGGAGAGGACGAGTCCTTTTTTTCTCCATCAGGTCATGGTATTATAATGTGCCTGTTGATTTTCTTTGAAAGTTGAATTTCCCCCGATGCAAATGGCCTTGTTGGAGTACTTTTGGCTGACAGCTGAGATGCTGGAATATCTGCCTAGAAAAGGGCTGTGATGCCTTCAGCCTCCTGTGCAGTACTGGGCTGTCCCACAGTTATTTCTTTTTCAGAAGGGTCAATAGTCAGTGTTGCGTATGCATTTTTGCTGTTTATGCTACAGTAGGCCTATAAAAAACTGAAGTAGCTCTGGTTCAGCAGAGTTGTGTATATGTGGGGAGGAATTATAGTTTATTTTTACAATTTTTGAGTTCAGAGCAAAGATATTTGTTTCTAGTATTTTTTCTAGTGTGTGAATATACTTAGACTAAACTTCAAGTCAAACATAATTTCAAAATGAAAAAGATCAAGTGGATTTTACTTTTCTGATGTTGAGGAAAAGCATTTTAGTCATTCAAAATTTGAATTTCTCTGTAAATGAGTGTACTTATATTGCTGGTTTGGGTGTTTTTTGTTTTTCTTTTCTTTTCATTTTTTTTTTTTTCCAAAATAATGTAGCAAGGTTGTTCCTATCTCACCCAGCTGAAATAATAATCAGCTGTGTACAACAGATACAGAACAATTTTTGATAAATGCAGCATGGCAGCCATCACTCAGTTGATCAAAGTGCTGTTTGAAGAACTATTTACCAGGTTTTATTTCTCTCCTTGGTTCCACCTCCTCTTAATTGGAAAACAAGCAAAAATGTCATTCACCTATTGACAATGCAAACATCTGGTCCCAGCCTGTAGTACAAGGGCCATCCAGAGGGAAAACAAATCTCTAGCTTGGACATGTGAACTTTCCCGAGAGGCTACGGGCCTGCGGCTCAGCCTTTCTGCCAGCGACTACTTGCTGTTGAAGAATGAGAACTTTGCTGCATAGAGGAGAGGTCTGAGGTCTCTCTGCTTCCAGTGCCTCACACTCATTGCAATGGCATTGAGGGTTTGTTTGAGAAAGCTCTGCGGGCCTGACAGTTAGAAAACCTCCTAAGAGCATCAGTATGTTCAGAAATTCCCAAGGATGTATTTGCTCGCAACGCCTAGCATGTTTGGCATGTTCTGGAAACTCCTATCTACAAGTCAGGCTAGGGATCATCTCACATTGAAATATCAAAGGCAAGTAGGGATAAAGTTGATGCTTAACCTCTCAGTGTTACTAAAGCTGAACAAATCTTAAAATAGAAAATGAGGCATATAGGGATTATGAGTCTAAAAACGTAAGTGGTTATATATTTTAGAAATCTCCAAGGGAATTGGCCATGGGTGATCTTAGTTTTGGACACAGGCTATTCAACAAACAGCTAGCTACATACAAGCCTTTGTCTTGGTCACCTTGTGCTTATTCTCCCTCACTAAATCACTTTTGCAAATAATACTTACTGTTTGGGCTTTTTAAAAATCTTACAGTACTTGTCTCACGTAAGTTCCTTTTAAAATATGCGCATTTTGCTCCAGTTACTTTTGAGTTGAAATAGATTTGATTATATTAAGCAGTAATTAGAAGAAGAGGATTGAAAAAACATTGTTTTGGGAGCACAGGTTGAAAAATAGGTGAACCGTACTTTTAAAGGAATGCCTTTGATTCTAAGAGGTGTTGTGGAAATACTCTCTGGCCCAAGTCTTCAATTATTCAATTTAAATATCAGCATAGGAGAGAATGATAACTCATTTCCTTCCCTTCCTCAGCATACTTTATCAAGGACAGTTCTGGAAAGCATAGTTTTAAATGTCTTCAGAAAGAAGGAAAAAAAGAGGCCATGTCTCCAGAATGTGTTGGCTGACGTTATCTAGTATGGTACACTAGAGAAATAACTGATTTTCACTTGTCCTTATTTCCTAAGAGTCCTCTTCTTGTCACTGTCTAGAAACCACAGATCTGAGCAAGTAAATGTGTGCTTACCTTCCCCCTGAACACTCAATTATTGTATACAGGGAAAGACAATTTTGGGTTGGACTAGATGATCTTGGAGTCCCTTCCAACTTGAGGTTGGAAGGATTTATTCTGTGATTCTGTAATAACACTTCTTCCAGTGGTGCTTTCAGGGAAGGATTGGTGTCCATTGGTGACAAACTGTAGAAAAGATGAGTGGATTTTAGGCTTTTCTCAGATATTTTTATTTGCAGAGTATTTATCAGTGGGTACTGTAGGCAGTCCTGAGCTCAGCTGGCTGGGGGTAGCCCGTTTTTGGGAACCCAGATCTCCTTCAGGTTGTATGGGAGACCAAGGTCTGAAACTGAGCTGTAAGGAGCTCTGCAGGTGAAGGCCAAAATTCTTAAAGGTAAATAGGTTCTATGCCTTAGTTAAATGTTTCATGCTTAAATACATTTCAAACTGACTTTAAAACATTTGTCCTCAGGACTTAAATAAACTCTCAGCTTATTTTGACATTTTTACTGAGAATTTATTTCAGATTGTAGTCATCACCATTATTTTGGACATTTTTAAAATTTATTTTGTCTGAGATCTTAAGAGATCTCAGCTCACCTTACAAGGCTTGTGTTATAAAAGTAAACATACCTCTGCAAGGAGAGTACAGGCAGAACAGGTGACACTCATAAAAATTCCTTTCAGATAAGGAAAAGAACCCCAAACATCAAACTTGCTGGAGTCACTCTGGAGATTGACTTCAATCTTCAGAATTAAAGACAGAGAAGAAGTTCTTTCACATTGGGAACAGTTCCTGGTAAAAGTTCATTCTTAAAATCTCACAAAATAGCACTCAACACATTTCCTACAGAATATTTTGCACTGTCAGTTAAAAAGAGCTCATAGGCACAAAAATACTGTACCAAAATTACTGGCTTTGGCTAACCAGAAAATGGGAAAAAAGATTTTGCTTTAAATAATTTCCCCTCTCTGACAAGAAATTGTCTTTGAAGATGTACCATGAGAATGGACAAAATCATTAATCTGCAGTTACACCCCTGCACATTCATCTTTAAGAAAGATAAAACAAAGGAGTTAATAATGCGTAAAAACATGATTGATTTTAAATTTGATGTTAAATCTCTTTGCAGTCATCCAGTCTTTGAAGCTTGGGGTTGTAGTACAACTATTGTTATTTTCATTAACTGAAAGAAGAAATAACTTATGTCAGCNCCCAATTCACAGCTCCTTATGCCTTCTAACTGCTTCACTGAGGAAGAAAATGTGTCCTTGGCTGTGTTCAACACTGCCAGGTGTTATCAGTTGTTTCTCTTCTGGGAACAAAAACACAGCTTCATACCAGACACTGTGAGAGAAGTAACTTCTGTTAGAAACTAAGACACAGCCACAAACAAAAAGATTGCAAGTATTGACTAGAATATAACAAGGATCAAAAAAAAAAAGGCATTTGAAGAATTAGCTGTGTGACTTTTGCAGCTTTCTATTTTTCATGTCTCAGAGTAGATTTTCGGGCATTCAATTTCCTGCATTTTTCAGGTACCTCCACTGTTACCTATGTTGACAAAATTATTATTTTCACACTGGAATACAGAAGTTGCATGATTGCATAGAAAATCAGTACAGTTTTTTTTTTAAGTTATTATTTTACTAGAGATATGTTAAAGTATCTGCATTTTTTAAAATGTTACTTCTTTCACCAGTGTTTTGTATTAAATTGACTGACTTTAAAATGTGAGAGGGTGAGCATGAAACCTTTTACTACAAGTTACTTTAAAAACTTCCCATGCTTCAACAGCAAAGAGTTTTATGTCAGCATTATAATCCCAAGAGACGGAGAGAGAAAAGAACTTCAGAAGTGTGAGGCCAGCACTAGTAGCATTTTCCCATCTGTTTTGTTCTTGTTTTTAAATCAGTATGGTTTCCTTCTTTTCACACATCATTTTTTTTTTTTACTTAGATTTACATCACTCAGTGGGAAAGCCCTGTTTTCATTTTGCTTCTAGTGATAAGAAAAATCGTATTTGTGAGGCATCTTAGAAAACCAAAACATTAACTTAAAAAAATCTCCTGATTTAAAAGAAATTGTAGCTGTGATTTCATAACTAATGGCTGCTCCAGTTGTACTATAATTTAATAATAACATTCATATCCAAGGTGGTTAAAATCCTTCATCTACCTCAAATACATTGAAATGAGTTTATTAACAGTCTCCAAGGACTATTGAATAAATGTTCTTGCTTACATGGATCCAAAATTCTTTAAAATATATACATCTAATAGGTTGTCTATATATCTAATCTGAGCAGCAGATTCTGGAGATTATGTATGTCCAACATGTCAGCCTCACTTCTGTGCTGGAGAAGATCATGCATATCCAGGAGATCCTCCTGGAAGAGATGCTAGGGCACATCGAAGACAGGGAGGTGATATAGGACAACCAACATGGCTTCACCAAGGGCAAGTCCTTTCTGACCATCCTAGTGGCCTTCTACAATGGTATAACTGCATCAGTGGACAAGGGAAGAGCCAGTAATGTCAGCTATCTGACCTTCAGTAAGGCCTTTGACATGGTCCCCCAGAACATCCTTCACTCCTAATTGGAAAGATATGGATTGTATTGGAAAGATTTGGGTTTGAGTGGGCTGTTCAATGGACAAGGAACTGGCTGCAAGATTGAACCCAAAGAGTTCCAAGGCTACCATGGTGCCATTATGATTTCTCTTGTACAAAAATCCAAAAAAAAAAACAACAAAAAAAACCCCAACCAACCAACCAAAAAAACCTAACTAACCGAACAAACAAAAAGCAGAAAAAAAAAAATCCTTTCTATCTACAATCATAGTGAATCTCCTTAGTAGAAATTATTATGCATCTTTTATTTTGCTATCTAAATGACTTTTCCACTGTTAATACTATCAGCTAAATAAATCTCCTTCCCTACCAATACTGACAAGAAGAGCTTTAAGAATTAAGTGACCTTATTAATGACAGAACTCTCCTACATGATGCGTTTTCTGAAGGGAGGCGTAATGAAGAGGTGGACGAACACATAAACTTGATCTAATCTTTTCCTAGTTGCCCATCATCACACTTGATATCCCTGAGCCAGACAGTGAGGCTTGTCTCACCTGTCCTACCTCTCTTATTAAAAACAGCAAAACTCCTTTAAAGTAGGATAACAAAATGTAGCACTCAAGCTTAGTTTATGCTTAAAGTATGGCTGTTTGAAGACTAATTCAGGCATATAAATTTTTAAAGTAACTCTTCAAACTGCCTTTCCAGGACTACTTTAATAGAAGTTCTGAGGAAATTACTATTATTTCAGTTACCATTAGTGTACCTGCTGTGAGCTATATAAAACGCATTTTTAAATGCATATGTAGGTGTTCAACAAAAATTTCACGTGAATTTTAGTCAGAGCTTTTTATTCTCATCAATCCAACACAAAATGGATTGAAGAACATTATCTCCACAGTTTCTCATTACAAATGTCATTCCCATGAGATCTTTCTCATCATGTCCAAGTGCCTTATTTAGCCTGTCTTATTTTTGTTCTTTCCTATTTGTAAACAGTGCACGTCCAAGTGCCTTGTTTTTAATGAAGTGTAGCAGTAACATTTGATTGGAATTTAGATAAAGGAGCAGACAAATCCGTCTATTTTCTTTAAGTTTATATGCATATGTATGAGAAATTAAAAATGTAGCTAGATAAAGACACCAAAAGCTGGTCTTTGTTACCACATCTTATCACTTTGCACCCCAAAATAGAAAGGCTCAACAAAGTTCCTCATGGGATTCCCCTTATTTTTGAAATAGAAGTGTTATGAGATAATCTCCTGTGGACTCTATAAAGAATGAGAGGAGGGTTGCGTGAAAAAGTCAGAAAAATTTATAACTACAAAAAATAAATAACTTCTATGTCCTGTGCAAGATAGCTGTAATGATAGATATCAACATTGATATCAGCATACACTATTATCTGTAATACTTCCATAGTCTGACACTGAGGATAAGGCTAGCGCAGCCTCTGCACCGCAAATGAGAAAAACCAGTTCTTCCTCACAAAGATTTACAAGCTAACTGAACTCCAGGAGCCATTTAACTTTATTTTACATGTAGAGCAGATGACTTTTCCAAGGGCAAATCAGACATACTGAAAGCAAGCAATAAAAACTCTCTTTTATACCACCCTTTGCTGAGTACCATTGTAATAACTGAGCCTTCCCTGTCAGGCAACAACAGTATCCCTGTCAAAGATCTGACAGATAAAAGTTCGGATGAATCTCTGCTTAGATGGTGCAAAGCCATTCTAATTTTGTCCACTTCCAAGATGTGAATCAAGACATTTCACAGAGCACTGCAGTCACCCACGAGCTGAGGCACGATCAGCCTCTTGCACGTGCCTTGCTTTGTTAGGATGCCAGTGTTGAAATGAAAACAGAAAAATGCTTCAAACTACAGTGTCACTTCAGTATTCCATGAATTAGAGCATGCAGTTGTTTGGATTGCAATGGGATGCACTGCTAAATCCTGCATATTTGTACTGTTAGTTATTCTGTTGACAAGAGACACAGGTAAGGCCTGTATAATGTTTTCACAACACTTAGCAGGTTGAACAGGTGCTGATGAGGGTGATCTAGGAAAAGGAAAGGACTAGCTGAGGCTGGCTGGGGCTGAGGTGGTGTTTAGACTCTCTTGGCTCGGTGTGCTTACAGGAGAGGAAATAAACAAGACTGCTCACTTAATATCAGTGTGTTGGAGAGTGCCCTGCTCACCAGCAACCTGACCGCTACTGAGCATATCTGGGATCCCTCTGCCAAGCTGCACGCATCAACACAGGTCTCTCTGTCCTCTGTTGCTTGTGAGGCTCCACACAGCTCCCTCCCCAGGACACGTTTGCTTTTCTGCCCACTGCTCATCTATCCCACAAATCTTGTCTTTAGGCAGCACGGCCTCATCATGTTTGAATATATGAGACCTTTGACAATAAGCAGCATCACTTTCCTGATGTGGCTATCAGAGTCCATTTTCTTCCTGAACAGACTCCAGAATATGACACTGGCAAGAACTCATGATTTTATTACTAAGAGAACAATACTTCTGTGACTGTGTACATGGGACAAATTGAACTTTTATCTTCTGTTTGCTTAGCAAATAAGGACCCAATCAAGAGCTCACTGAGGTCAGTGGGCAGAATACTATTGCCTTTGGATCATGCATTGAATTGCTCTGACAGTGTCTGTCATTACGTGTATCTACTGTAACAAATGCTTTTAAAAATACTGTCCAAAGATATCATGCAGAATTGTATCATAATTTATTCATCTGTCCCAGAATGTAAAAATAACTGGCTATAATACATCCTTTCCCAGCAAGTATCATTGTGGCAGTGACAATCAGAGACAGGTGACTGCAGGCAGTTCGTTCCTAACCTTAGAAGAGTCCTGCTGCAATTATTACCATTGGGATACCAACAAATGAATGAACATCTCTCCCTCCAGGAAACAGAAAGTCAAGGCCTCACCGCTGCATCAGAACACAGATCATAAGCACAATGGCAAGCAGCAGTCAGGTCTCCAGGTTGATTGAGGATTAGCTTTCAAGTGAAGGCATTATCTGTCCTTGAAGCTTTCTGTGGCTAACCAGTCTCAAGAAAAAAAGATTTTGTGGAATGAAGAATAGATTTAAAGGAAGAGAACACCCAACTCAGATACACCCATTAATTCTACTTAGTAGGTTCCTAGTGCAGAAAGCTTCTGATCGTGCTTAGCAGGAAGAACATTGGTCATATTTTATAACAATGGGAAGTCAAGCCCTGGTATAAAAATGAAATACAAAAATATAAAGGTCAGTTACACATGCTACAGAAGCATAATAGTGCACAATATCTGTGTGAGATCATTTGTTCAAAGGAGCCTGCATAAACCTAATAATCATCTTTTGCCAGATGCACATCACCCACTGCAGCAATGAGCAGGTCTGTGATTCCATGCAGTTGAGCAGATCTGATAGCTTACTGTTGCAGAAGGCAGGAGATCTTGCTTCCCCTCCGTTTTCACGCAGCCTCTCCCTGCTCTGTTCTAGACAGTCCCACTTCCTTTCCCAGCTGCACCATCCCACCCATTTTCTGGCACTCATCACACCGACTGCCTGATTTCACTCATTGAAATGTCAGAAGATGGTTTTTATTGTTGTTGTTCTGTTTTGTTTTTGTGTTTTTCCTGCTCTTGTTTTCTGTTATTGCAGTGAGTCAAACCAGCTCACAGGAGCATCTGACAAGTGCTGAAGCTGGCACAAGGCTAGCAGCAAGGGTGTGTGGCCAAGAATAAGGTAAACAGCAAAACACAGAGAGGGGAAACAACCTGCTTCCAGCAGCACTGAGCTGTCTGTGAAACACTGTGCCTTATGGAGCTGCACCCACCTGGTGGCAGAGCCCCTAGGAGCTGGCTTTACATAAAGAGAATAGTCCCTGAGCTTTAGTGGTTTGCTTCTCTTAACACCTATTTAGCACTTATTCGCAGATAAGCTAGATATACAGGAACAAGTGTTGCTAACAGAGCTGTTTGGAGTATCTGCAGAAACTCTCAGGACCAGTTCTTCAAGGGTGAAAATACACTGTAACCTCAGCTCTACTCTTGGATGGTTCCCAGCAAAGCCGGAGATGTTTGTATAGCTGCCCAGATTAAAACTCAGTTGGCCTCCTTCCTTTTCTTCCCATGGATGCTGTCCACCAAAGCACAATGCAAATACACGGATAGTGAAGTGGCTGTTCAGTCTGCAAGCTTGTAGGAACATGTACTTATATGAATACAAACATTTTCTCACAGTTTGGCAAAGGAAAAAAGAATACATAGCCTCTGAAAAAAGTGTGTTAAAACCAAGATAAGTAACTCAAGATAACTGCCTAACAAACTCTTCAGAGAGGTAAGCATAGGGAATTTTTTCATCCATGCAGCTACACAAGATCAGGCACGAAGTCTCCAGATGCATTTTGTTTCAACCACCACAGAGTGGGGAGCCTCTCTGGTTTTGCAGAGGATGGAGACACGTCAGCTGTGAAGAGGCTGCTGTGATACAAAAGTATAATGACAGTTTATTTATTTTGACATTTGCTCAATGGGGAGATAAACAAAAGAATTCTCTTCTGCACAAAAGAGAAGTTTTCAATTTAGAGATTGTGAGAACAAGGCATAAGTGGAATACTTGAATACAAAGAGGCAGACATGCCTGGCTGTCTCAGCTGGAGTCAGAGCAGGAGATACATTATTAAACATCACCATCTACTGGATGCTAGCATCTGTTCCTTGCAAAGGGATCTTTAAGCTGCTGCAGTGAATTAACTTGTCCGATAAGACCCTACTTTCCCAGATCTGGCACTGCTGGTACGGCTGGTAGCAGGTCAACAAGTAGTCCTGACATCAATGCCGTGTCAGAGCTTCTACGTAGTTCGTTTGTTTGGGGAGGATATGAAGCAAAACAGTTTCCAGTGCTTATATCAATCAATATCATGAAGTTACACAGGAGTAAATCGACAACAAACTGTTTTTCTACTGCATCATCTGTCCTCAAAACATTTTTTGTTCAACACACAAAATCCCTCAAGTAGTTTTTGGCAAGTCATACAGATATAAATGAAGTTGAAATAATTTTCTTTCATGGGCTGTGTTGGCAACAATAAAAACAAACATTGCAGCAAGATGAAATGGTGCAATACCTGGGTGCCAATATAAAAGATATTTTACAGGAAAACTACAAATAATTCTATTGTGCTGCAGGTGACGGGTATCTGAGCATTTTATCCAGGTTGCATAACAGAATTTATTGAATGTTGATGGGATTACACCAACGTAAAACTCAGTTAAAATCGATCAAGAGTTCCTCACCACATACATAGAAGAGAAATGGATTTATGAGAGGATTATTTCTTCCAAAGGCTAACGCGCCTTGTATGAGTCATTGCTGGGAGACACCTTATTTTCTCCACTGACTATGAAGGGAGATTGAGGTGACTCAGAAAACTAACACTGAAACAAAGCAAGACAAGATGTATCAAATGCTTCTAGGATGGAAATTAAAAAAAAAAAATGTGCAGAGTGTAGTTTTGGAATTGGAAAATAGTCAAGAAACAAATTATGGTTTGCTTCGTTATTTACCTTTCATTCAGTAATGAGCAACACTGACAATCCTCAGTGCTCCCAACACCAATGTTATTAAAATTCCTAGTCACTTGCAATGCTGTAATGTCCATGGTGTTATCCAATATGTCTCCAACTAGCCCAATCCCACATCTGCTCCCTCCCTTCTGTCTTTCAACGGCAGAGATCGTAAATCTTGGATGGATTGTCCATGGCAGCCATAGTGAGCTCAAATGGGGGAAGGAGATTGCCCAGCTGCCTCAGCTTCTGGTGTCTCTCCTTTGTTCCAGCAAAGAGATGGAGCACACACTGCTGTGGCTCAGAAGCTGCACAGAATAAAGTCATCTAGAGCTCAGGTGTAGAGAGATAATCATGAGAAAAAGAAAATTATCTTCCAGTCCAACACAAATCACCTGGAGCCTCCCTGGACTCATCTCCAGTGTAGCAATGCACAGTGCTTTTTTATTCTACAGTCAGGAAATGCTGAAGAAGTGTTCTCCACCCCTATATCTATGGCATAAACCAACATCCTGACCAGTATGGGATGGGAGCTGCATTTCCATCTTCCTGGGAAACTTTAAACCCACACCTTTGCAGCTGGGACAGCAAAGGAGGTTTGAAACACAGATGAAAATTGGACTTAGCTTTTGGGTAAGAGTTTTCTTCCTTATGACATTTATAGCTTACATATCGAATTTTTTTTAGGCAAAATATGAAATATCTTTCCAAAATACTCTAAAACTACTGCTTCTTTGGCTTCTAAGACACCAATAGAACATTAACCTGTAGTAAGCAGATGCTTAGATGCTGCTGTGCTCGGATTCATGCACATCACAGGGAGAAAAGCAATTCCTCTGCCAGGAGGGTTAGTGCAGGAGTTCATTCTTTTGCCCACATTGGGGCTGTAGACAGGCAGTAGCTTAAAGCTTGAGCTACATTCCAATTTGGCTCACTTCTAACCACACTTATGGCTATGGTGGTATTTTTTTTAATACCTACCAGGCTGGACCAGGCACTGAACAACCTGATCTAGCTGTAGGTGCCCCTGTACATTGCAGGGGAGCTGGACTTGATGGCCTTTAAAGGTCCCTTCCAACTCTAAGGATTCTATGATTCTATGATTTGTTTCTAGCACAGAAATCATTTTGAAAGTGCTGGTTTTGCAGTTCAGAAATGTTTGCCAGAAGGACTTATGAGTACTTTTCTAGCCATGGTACTAGCGTTGGAAGAGAGCACCAGGATAAGGATGCTAAGGAATAATGAAAGCAGTATGGTTTTTTTTGTATGAAATATGACCTTTCCATCAGGATGAATGTTTCTGAAATTACATCAAACAGCAGAAAACTAGGATCCTTCAGGCAAGAAAAGTAGTATACACTATGTTAGCTATTTTGCAAGAGATCTTTTCAGTTGCCTTAAATCAACACCTACAATAGGCAGACCTACCTGATAACTCGCATTTAAGGTCCAGCAAATAGAAGATGGACTTGTGATATTTTGCCTGTGGTGGAATAAGTGCTTCAGGATGCTTTAGAGAGGCAAACATTCTAAGGAAGTTAGGCAAATAAACATAATTGATAGAAAAATTGTCACTAAAAGCAGAGTTGAAGCAGGGGATCTCCAGTTCAACACATTGGTGGATTTGCAAATGGAAGGAACATGGTACAAAGAGAGTGGTAGGAAATGGATGGAAGCAGGAACAGTCTGAAAGAAGGCAGAGGGCTGAAATAAATAAGATAAGAGGTGAAGACCAAAGCAAAATCAGTTAGTTTAGTTCAAAGAGAGTGAAAGTATTACAATTTTGGGGGAAGTTACATGGAAAATTGCAAAGTGGCAAAGAAAATTATTTGCAGACTGCAAACCTGCGGACAGCTCCCTGAGCTTTTCAGCTGGGTTTGGCAAATTTTGTCGTGAGCTCCATGGTGCCATTAAAACACCACGGATGCATCAAGCAGGCATCAGACGTGAAATTTAAAACTACTCTGAGAAGTCCCTGACTACAAATCATGACACTGATGACTGCTGAGTAGGTCTACCCTGAGGAATGGGAAAGAAATCTTCCATGGTGATACAAAAAGGCAAAAGTAAGTTCAAGCAGAGAGGAAAGATACATTCATTTTCCACTCTGCTGCTTGAAATACTGTCATAAACGAGATCTAGCCTGTTGGGAGAGGGGAAAAGGATGCTGAAAGCTCCTGTCACCATCTAGAAAGAAATGGCCACAGAAACATCGAGACTGCTCTCAGAGCTACGAGAAGAGTTGAGAGGCAGGAGCAACACTGGAAGACACAAGGAGAGAAATCAGAACAGTCAATTTTACTGGTTTGTATTTAGTAACAAGATGACAAGGAATCAAAAAGGAGACAGAAAAACAGTCCTTAAATACTTAAAAGATGTTGAATATAAAGTGAGTAATCACACTCTGGCAGAAAAGACAAGCAAAGGGCGTAGGCTGAAGGGAGATGGTTTCACATGAGTAAACATCTTTTGCTGGCAGATAATCTGCGCTTGCAGCCCAGAAGGCCAACCGCATCCTGGGCTGCATCAAGAGAAGTGTGGCCAGCAGGTCGAGGGAGGTGATTCTGCCCCTCTACTCTGCTCTCGTGAGACCTCACCTGGAGTCTTGTGCCCAGTTCTAGGGCCCCCAACACAAGAAGGATGTGGAGCTGTTGGAGCAGGTCCAGAGGAGGGCCACGAGGATGATCAGAGGGCTTGAGCACCTCCGCTACAAGGACAGGCTGAGTGAGTTAGGACTCTTCAGCCTGGAGAAGAGAAGGCTGCGGGGGGACCTGATAGCAGCCTTCCAGTACCTGAAGGGGGCCTACAGGAAAGCTGGGGAGGGGCCTTGTACAAGGACAGGTAGTGACAGGACAAGGGGTAATGGTTATAAACTGGAAGAGGGTAGATTTAGACTAGATATAAGGAAGAAATTCTTCACTGTGGGGGTGGTGAGACACTGGAACAGGTTGCCCAGAGAAGTTGTGGATGCCCCCTCCCTGGAAGTATTCAAAGCCAGGCTGGATGGGGCTTTGAGCAGCATGGTCTAGCGGGAGGTGTCCTTGCCCATGGCAGGGGGGTTGGAACAGGATGATCTCTAAGGTCCCTTCCAACCTGAACCATTCTATGATTCTATGATAACCTGGACATGATGTGACCCAGGCTCACTGGAGAGCTCTAAGAACCGGTGAGGCAGTTTGGGAATAATGTCAATGCGATGACACCTGCCTCTAATCCTGCCTTCCTTCCACGGAAGGGAGAGGAGGGACAAGATGATTTCTTACAGTCTTTTACGTCTTTCAGCACTATATTCCATTACTATGAGACTGAATGAGAGAACAGCCAAAATTTCAAGAACACTGGCAGGACTGAAGCAGTAGAAGACAGAGAACCAGCTAACATGAACTTGAAGATTGTACGTCTACACTGCCAAGCACGCCTCCAACACTGGTGACAAGGGGAGGGACAGGACCACTGTGACAAGAGCCATAGGCTCCACTCAGCAGCAATCCCTGCAACTTTGCAAGCAGACAGCACCAGCCTCCAAGTTCTCACGCAGCAGGCAATGTGAAGAAAAATCTTTTCTATAAAGCAGAGGGTTTGGGTTGCATTATTGATGCATGAGCGAGCAGCCCACACACCAGAATTTCCCTTTGCTGGCAGGGATTAACCTTCCCCTCCTGTAAGGTACTTTCATTATCAGTGATTTTGTACAGAATGTTTCAAAAACAGTTTGAGTTTATAAAAGAACACTGTCTGACCCACCAGATAAGAATAATTTGCATGTAGTTTATTGTTTGTTACTTACAAAAACCCTCCCCTATTTATATAAATTATAAATAGAAATGTTTGCTCTCACATTGGCAGTGGATGATGCACCCTCCTCACACAGGCTTCAAACATCATGTGCTTACGTAGGAGCACTGGCCTATCCATTTTTCTTTCCTTACTACTGCAAACATATGCTTAGTTCCACACAAAGCCAGTCACAGTGCACAATAGCCGCTCACTGGCTTTGAAGGAACAAGTGGAGGAGTGTGTGTATGAGCCAGGAAAAGTTAGGAAATCCAAGGAGAACTTCTATTTACCAAAATGGCTCTTGAACCATCATCAGCTTCAGGGGAAGCTAATTACAGCACTCCCTGGTCCTCAGAAGCAACAGGAAGGGACTACAAGTGGTTGTTGCCCCTAGCTGGTCCCTGTGTTGCTGATGGCTAACATCTGTTGGTGTCACTGAAGACATTCAGAAGCAGTAGTGAAGGAGAATCCTGCTCCTACGCCAATACTACATTCAGCTCCATATTACCAGGAAGATAGCGGCACATCATGTTTTGCCCACAAGAGATTCCTCACAGCAGTTAGGGGGGGGATTATCATACTGCAGAAATGCTGATCCTCATGGGCCGTGCTCTGATGCACTCAGGTCAGCTGAAAGGTGCAGAGAAGTCAGAGAGCGAGATGAGATTTTGCTGTAGCCTTCCAACTGAAGCATCTCCATGAGCTGTGCTGAGAACTGACAGGAGTCATATGTGGACACAAGTATGTGGACAAAGTTGCGTATAGCATCAGGTTTGAAGTAAGGAGGAGATGTGAGAGCGGTGAAGAGATGTTTGAACAGAGCAGCCAGTGAAAAAGGAAGCATATGTCACATAGTCAAAGGCGAAGGTGTAAATGCAAGCAGCAGGAAGCTCAGGCTGAATGTGCCTAGCCCAGAGGTTTTGTCATTTCTGAAATGTCACTCATCCTGGCGATGTGCTCTGGGGCCTTTGGCAGACACGGGCACTCCTGGGGTCTCTTTAGACGAGGATGCAGCTGACAGCAGCTCTGACGCTGTGTCCGTGCAGGAGAGGCAGTGACTGCATCCCGCTACCTTGTACCACCGCCGGGCCCCGCTCGCGGTGCGGGACAGCTCCGTTCCTGGCAGCCCGGCGCTACCCAGCGGCCGGCAGAACGGCCCCGACGTTCGCTGTCAGCCCGCGCCCCCTCCCTGGGGGTCCCAGCCCGGCCGGCCCCTCCCGAGCGCAGCGGGAGGCGGCTGCGGTGGGCTCGGCCGCCCCTCGCCCTCACCGAGCGGAGCCCCCGGGGCCGCGCTTTGCCGAGAGGGACGCGCAGGGCCCCCGGCGCGGCGGGATGGCGGCCGGGGCGTTCCTCTCGCGCCTCTCCGCCGGTTAATCATTAGCCCCCGCAGCCCCTCGGCCCCGGCCCCCGCCGGAGCTGCGGGGCGGAGGGAGGGGCGACCCGGGCCCACCGCCTCCGGGCACACCCGTG
>WBMW01002727.1:165850-296036 GCA_013396635.1 Penelope pileata | reverse complement strand
GCGGGCGGCACTAACACTGTGCCCGGGCTTCTCCTCCTCTCTCGCAGAAGTGCCTCCCGGCAGCGAAACGCTCTCCTCGGAAGAAGAGGATGTGGAGAGCCGCGCTGGCAAAGTGAGAGCCGCGGACAAGAGCCCGTCCCCGAAGAGGAGCATCACTCAGGTCATGAAGGACAAGAAGAAGCAGACGCAGCTCACCCTGCAGTGGTAGGGCCGGGAGCGGGACTGCGCTCCGCTACTGAGGGCTGAGCCGGCAGCGGGGTGACATGGGGTTCAGCCACTCCGTGGGGCTGCGGGTTCACTGCTTTCCCCTTTATTTCTAATAACCCTGCCTGCAGACAGGGTCTCCCCCGGATTCCCGGCATTCTGAACTAGCAGAGGTTTATCCGTTAGCCGAAATCTCGGCCAGGTTCTCGGTGATCAGATTCACCCGGGGAGCAGCCGCCTGGTGCCCGGTACAGAGTTGTGGGCTGCGCCTGCTGAGCTCGCCCTCCCCATTGCACAGGGGGGCAATGTTAATCCATAGACGGGCAGTCGGTGACACACTTTTTTGTTTGAGTAAAATAAGCTTCTGTCTTCTTTCTACAAATATTAAACCTGAAAGTCTCAAAAAATGTAGAAATGAAAAATTGCACCAGCATTATATTTGTGGTTGGGTGCTCTTGTTACCCTGTGTGGCTGTGACTGGCAGATTTTGACTGTGTTTCTGTGACCGTTGGATTTTCTCAATGCATTTTGTTTGCATTACATTCTGCTGTCCACACACACCCTAACTTCATTTTATTTAGGCAAAAGCAAACCAAATAAGAGGTAGAATTCTACAGACTTGAATGAATTCAGGTCTTTCCTGAAGCACCCTGGAAGTTAGGGAGCAGTAGTGCTGAACTGAACAGGAGCTTGGTTATCCAATGCAGGCTGTAAACCTAGAGTTTTCCTTCTGACTGAAAAGCAGGAATAATCCACATATCCCAGTTTCTTAGTTTAGTTTACACTGGCTTATCAGAGCAGACAGTAAACTGTAAGGATCTGAGTCTGGTGACAACGTGCAGAATTATCCGGCGTGCAGGATTTACTGCACAACATTGTCTTACAGGTTGGCGTAGCTGGGAGAATAAATTTATTGCGAATAATTCTGGGAGTAGCAAATGATGGAAATTGATAAAGAAACACTCAGGAGTGGAATACCTGGCTGCTCCTCAGAGTGCAGTTGAAGGGAAGGCAGCCAGTTTTTACTTGTTTATAAATTAGGCTTTAGTGACCATTGCCAGGCACTTGTGTTTTATGAACTGGCGAATAAAAATGTGTACTCTCCAGAAAGTGTCAGATCTTTAATTTTCACTGTGGCTTCATCAAGGAACAGCTGCAGATCCAGCATGGAAAATGAAAACCCAAAGTAGGAAGAAAAGAGACATAACTCCTGGTGTTAAAGATGCAGTGGGACAGAGGATGCGAGTCGAAGCTGCAGCTCTGTTCCAAGGGCAGGCTTAAACCCAAATCTTTCACGGCATAATTGGTGCTCGTGTTTTCAGAGCAAGGTCGATTCTTAGGTGGCAGTCATTTAAATCCAAATCATCTAAAGCAAAATACAGTGAAAAAAACTCATTAAGAAAAGGGACCTGGCCCCAAGTGTTCCATATTCTGCAGCTACCTCAAGCATCAAGCAAGGAGTCAGTCTCTACTGTCTGTCTTGTTCTGTAGAAACTCATCTGTGTGCTGGCATGGAAATTTCAGTTAAAAAAAAAAAAAAGAGGGCAGGGTCAAAAAAAAAAAATAGAAGGGAAATAAAATAGGGAGGCATGCCGTGTTGCTTCTTATTCTGGCAGCTTCTTTCTCTATACAGGCTGGAAGAAAACTACATTGTCTGTGAGGGAGTTTGTTTGCCAAGATGCATCCTTTATGCACATTACTTGGACTTCTGCAGAAAAGAGAAGCTAGAACCTGCCTGTGCTGCAACTTTTGGGAAGGTAAAGAGCACGTGTCTTCACCATTGGTTAGGCTGATTCTTTTATAAACTAACAATTTGGTACACCTGTGTCAAACTGACTATCAAATCCATTTTTTGTCTACTGCTAATGTACATGGAGTCAAGCTAACTATACTGCTATTAAATATGAAAGGATTTTATGACAGCAGCTTTAGGAGAATCAAAAGGAACTGCAGGTTCATTATTATTATTATTTTCCTCCAAGAGCTTTTTTCTTTTTAATGGTGACGTTAATATGGTTCTTTCCATAAAAACAGATTTGACATAGAAGACACTTTTAATTACACTGAAGTGTAAAGTGAGAAGCGACTCTATAAGCAACACAAGAAGGGGAATAAAAGTTAATAACAGAAATTGCTCCTGATCTTCTGAATGAAGAAAATGTTGATTCATCCTCTTTTCTGCCTTGCCATACAATTAATCCTGAAATCATTTAGTGAAAGGGAGATGTGAACTTTCCAAATTAAACCTTGAGTACTCAGTGAAACAGGAAACCAAAATTGCTAATCTGTTCATTGTTTATAGATAGCAAATGCATTAATTTAATTAAATAATAAAAATGGATTTTAAATCCAGTTTATAAAGTGTTCACTTACTAATTTTTCATCTTGAAAGAGATTCCCTTTCTCAATGTTCACCTAATTTTCGTTACACAGCTTCAATACAGATGAGGAAGACAATGGCTTTCCATATAAACACTGTTTTGGCAGTGATCTAGCCATTAGATGCCTCTACTAATTCTACCTCTATTACCAAATTAGGTTTTTATACATAATAAATAAATAATTCCCTCCAGCATCATTCTTCATGGGAAGAGCTGGATGCTTTTAGGGCAGTGCCCTCCATCTCAGGAGCCCTGTGACAGAATGTTTTGCTTGATTTGAATTATATCACTTTACGTGCCTCACAGAAACTTTCATAGCGTTTCCATGAGCATAAGTTTGCTTGAGACTGTGCAGCCTTTTGGTGGTGGAGGTCACAAAAATACCCACAAGTAAAAATATCTGCTTGCCTTAGCCTCCGAGTTGGTTTTCAGATCAAAAATCAGTTTATTTCTATCTGTTTGACTTTGAAAATGGAATGGCTAGCAGCCAAATCTTTCCCTTGGTTCTGGTTGGGTCTCTGAAGATAAACACACAGTTGTACTTTAGGGGTCTGAATAGGGCAGAATCATGGGTGAAGACTTTGTATTGTGGGGGTGAAAGGAGGAACAGACGGGCAGCGTGGGAGGGCTGGGGATATGCTGTGGGATGGATGGGGCTGGAAGGAGCTCTGCAGTGTAACACATGCTTAATGGTTTATGTTGTGTCTCACATGTCACAAATACCTTTTCGTGGGCTACGTTAGACTGCATATTTATCGTCCAGTTTCTTCCATGAACAGATTGCTGAGAAAGTATACCATCGTTAGAAATTAATACGGTTATTTTCTCTTCAGACCATTCGCCAGAAGTTCCCCCTCCTCACCACCAGGCGGCTTGGAACAAGGGGCCACTCCAAGTAAGGCACAACTGTTTGTGTGTCCGCTTCGGAAACATTCTCTAGGAGTTAAACGTATTTCCATGCCTTCATAACGTGTGCTGATTGGTAGGAGGGGTTATCCAGACAGCAAGCTGTACGGGATAACTTGCAATGTGCATGATGAAACTGAAACAGTGTTTGAGTGATAACATTACTGCAGGTGTAATTTCTAAAAGGAAACTGATTAAGCTTCTAAAGCATACCTGTTTTTGTAGAGCCATACATTTGTTGCAAAGATACATCAAAACGTTATGTATGTGTGTATGTACAAAACATTATATAGCATGTTATTGTTACAGCTGTTCATCTTTCTGTAAATAATGTGCAATTTGTGATTTCATTTGCCTTTTGCAAATGTGACAACTTTCAATGTATTCTTTCCATAACAATGTCGATTAATTTAAAGACATCAGAAAGAAGCGTTGTCTTAGATTTAGAAGAAAGAATACATCTGATCTTTGTTATGGTTATTTTTTAAAAGCTCTGATAAATGCAGAGCCTGTAGTGTAGTCATTTCATATATAATGTATCCAATGATTTATATATTTCAGCGGTGGAAGATTAGGGTGTGGGAATAGATTGCAGACAATTATGTATCACCTGCGGTGAAATATGTTGTTAATTCTGGTTCTGGCATTATGTTTATGTTTATTATGTTACTATAGAATTAGTGTAAAACAGTGGTGAACAGCAGTAACAACATCCCTCGCATCCACTCTCCCACTTATGTCGTCATACCAGGACTGCTGAGGAAGTACTGATGAATTGTCTCTAGTCTGATTTTTTTACTTTTCATAGGGAATGCTCCCTTTTAAGGAAATGAAAGTGTATTGATTTAAGGAATGCAGACGAGTGATGTCCTATGGATGCTGTAAGGAGTTTTTGAAAAGATTTACTTTCAGAGATATCATTTATAGGGGAAAAGAGGGATTTCATGCATTGTCTGCCGTGGTGAAGTTCAGTTGTGGTTACAGGCACAAGCTGCTGCAGATCTAGTCAGCTTTGCAGATGGGCATTTGCTGTCACTGTTGTGTTCAAGTTTTTAGGGGATCTGACATTCATAGTCCATGCAGAGATATGTGGCAACCTTCTGGTTTGTGAATGCCTCGGTTAAGTCTTGCTCGTGTTCACAACCCCGCATATTTGGTGAATTACTTTCAAGTTTTAATGAATGAGAGAATACAAGGGGGAAAGACTGCAAAAATGCTCACTATATTTTTGATCTGATATATCAAATAAATTGATAAACAAGATCCAAACTTCCAAAACATATCATATATCTGCACAATTTAAAGCACAGTAAGTTAGCATCATAAAGTAAAAGGGTATGTTTCAAATCTTATTTTTGACGTGGCGAATATAGCTGCAGACTTAATTGTGTCACTGTAATTCTCTTTTCTCTGAGACATTTAACTGTGCTAGCACAGATACACTTCATGTGCAGCATTTCTTCAGCAGATCCAATAGCCCTACTGACCTTGGTGGTATTATGTGCCATATTTTCATATGGATTAACTGTTCTTGAGCAATTTCCTCAAAGGGATGAGGCATCAGCAGGTTTTGTTTAAACATCTGGCATTTTTTTTCTCTCTCTCTCTCTCTTTTTTTTTTTTTTTGCAATGGAGCTTTCCTCAGAGACTTTTTATCTGCAATTCTTGTTTCCACTATGGTAAATCTGCACTGTTCTGGCTGTGGGGGAAAAAAGACCAAGACTTGTAAAGGGGAACTAGAGGGAAAAAAGAAGACTCGCAAAGGGGAACTAGTGACAACATCTCCAGTTCAGAGACTGAATGCAGCAGAAGTAGTTGTGGAGAAGTGGTGGTATAATCAGTATCTTAGGTGTTGTGGGCCATATCGCACCACAGTCTCACTGAGGAACAAACTCATTTCTGCTTTGGCCAGGCAGCAGTTAGCCATAGAAATATCATTTACAGAAGTATTTCCATTAAATTAATAGGTAAATTAAGGGACTGTTCACTAGTTTCAGTAAATGACTCATTACTCCCACTTTTATGTCTGCTTGCTTTGTTGAACAAATCAGTGTTACAGGGATTGGTCGTGTCTTACAAGCAGTTAAATTCTATATTTTAAGCATGGTAGTGGAGTGACATTTTCATTATTATTATTTCTGTTGCTGTTGTTAGTATTTGGATATAATATTAGTAGGAGTAGTAATAGCACTAACTATTCCTGACAGTGATGTTTGGTGTTGCACTATTGCCTGCAAGGCAGTCATTGTCCAGGGCTTATAAGCTGCAAGAGCATGAAAGTGCTCATCAATGCAATCAATGCTCTGACGTCACAAAGAAAAGCTAACTGCCTAGGAATAGAGTTCCTTGCTGCATCCTGCATGCACACACAGTAACACGTTGATAGAATCATAGAATCATAGACAGAGCCTGCCTGCGGTCAGAAGTAAGGAAAGAAAAACAGTTCCCTCTTCTATCAACTTCAAGGTGACAGAATTATTTTTCTCCCACACCAAAAACAAGTCCAAGGTCTTTCTAGCATTCTCATGAACATGAACTGGATTTTAGAAAGCAGTGCTATTCTAAGATGGGAGACACAGGTGCTGCTCTAAGGTGTGAGATACACAAATGTCATTTTCTCCTCTGATTCTGAGCAGCAGCATTTGTCATCTGAGGTTCTGAGGAAAGGAGAGCCTTACAAATGGTTCTAGTAAATTCTACAACTTGGATCCTCAGAGCTAGAGTCTCTCTCTCTCTGCTTACATCTAACAGTCCACTTGTACAAAAGGGTAAATACCAAAATGCTCATTTAAGCATTTGACCAAGAAAGTACGATGTACTGGACACAATTTTGTCAGCAATGTTCACTTATCTCTGATGCCCATGGTGATCATTTCAGATTGCTGAATAGCAGGGGAAGATTTCTGTATCCTTGCTGACTGAAAGAAGGCACCACACAATAAATAAATAAATACTGCAAACTCTTAGATTAGCATTTCTTACGCAACAGTTGTCTGTGGAGCAGGTTCTGAATCCACCCTTTCGCATAGGCAACTTGAATATACTGTGGTCACTACTAGAATTTAGTTATGATCTTCATTGTACACAAGTTACCTGGAGCAGCTATTCAGGAAAATGTGCATACAGATCAGACCATGCACACAGAAGGCTGTCAAGCTCAAGTTACAATTTAATTTCTTTGTAGACTTTGATCAATGTTGAATCTTAGCTTTTATCCATCATGTCTGAAAACTATTATCTTATTTATTAGGAGTGATTTAGTGGGTTAATAAAACTGATATGGCAGCTGGCCCCATGATAACAAGTTATTGCAAGTCCCTGAACAGCTTAAGCCTATCATTTCCTTATCAGCTATCATTTGTGTCAGTGTATGCTAAAATTAGGGCTACTAGTCGCATAGGAACATATGTTACAACAAACCGCTGAAATTAAGAGAAAAGCAGTTCAGTTTGTCTTTTAAAAGATTTGTTACAAAAATTGAGAGTAAGTTCCTTATGGTGACTGATTGCATTTTATGAATTACATGTTAGAAATTTAACAGTAGAGTACACCTATACTGTACGTAAACCTACAAATATGCACATAAAGAGACAGAAGGAGGGTGTTTGAAGTTGTAGGGTAAAGATGCAATCAGCATGTCTGGAATAGGCATACTACTACCAACAGGGAGTCAAAAATAAGATATTCAACTAATCACTTTGTGTTGTAAGAGAATAAAAATCTTTATGCCTTATTACTCTATGAAGTATGTCAGACAGAACTTGAAAAGCACTGATTTTATTACTATTATTATTGTTTCTATGCCATGACTGGAAAGATGTATTTTCTACTACTAAAAATTAAAGGAATTTAGAAGGATAGTTGCTATGCCTTTAAGACATGCAGAATAGGTACTGAAAATTTCTGTTCTTCATGAAATAAAATGCCACAAGGATAAATTCTAGTATCTTAAGGCATTCCAGAACAGGAAAAAATATTTTGCCTGCCATTTGAAATGTAAGAATCAAAATTATACAATGGTGCCTTTTTCTAGCCCAAATATGTTAATACTGAATTGGATGCTGAATAATCTAGATACTGAATCCCAGCCTTGTGAAGAAGTATTGCTTTTCTTTGGCTTCTGGCCCACTCTGGCTTCAACAGCAGGGAATCCCAAATTTCTGGTGAAATTGAAGTTTTGTTTTTAGAACTTACAAAATGTCGTGTGATTGAAACTGGGGTGTTAGGGGTGTTGGAATGGATGCAGGGAACTGCTAGCTTATATGGCCAATGACAGATACATTACTGTGCATGTAACATTTTTAAAGAAGTAGTCAGAGCTCTGTTTAGTTTTTCAACATTTGCCATGTCAAGACTAAGTAAATGTTGTTTTTTCAAAGGATTCATGCATGTACAGTTTCAACACTGTGTCACATCTAAAATAACTTCATTTCATGAAAAAGAAAAAAGTGTTCATGCCTTTAGCATTTTTGTCAGAACTCTTTCAAATATTAGGAATATTCTGATCTAGATGTTTGCCCCAAGTCCATCTGTTTAATACCCCTAAACCAGAAGTCACGGTTGAAGGGCTTCAGGACTTTAATTCACAGCACAGATGACACACTGATGTATCTGAAATGGAGGACAACTGTCCAGCACTATGACATTTAATGATAGGTCACATTTAGTGAAAGTCATCCTTAGCCACCTGTGTTGCTTTGATTTGGTCGGTCAGCTCTGACTTTACTGGGTAGAGAGGGAAATGTAATAAGCAGATGGTCCTATGTCTGAGATTCTGAGTATTAACAGATATTTTAAAGTACTCTGTTCATCATATCACCATCCTCAGAGAAATAATCTTATAGGGAAAGAAAATTAATAGTGAAGAAATAGGTGAGAGACTTTTGGCCTTCTTAAGGGTAATTTAGTGGTGTCATCAATTTCAGGGAAGCAATAAAAGCTATGATGTTTAACAGCAGACACTATTTTTTGGCTATAAATCTTGAGTGCATCCAACAGACTGACCAGAAACAGAATGACTATGTCAGTTGAGATTTTCAGAGCCACTTAGGCTAAGCAAGCTTATCACCCTAACAAACATTGTCTTAATTATCATTTGTACCTAACGCTTTTAGTCAGCTCTATAAATATAAGACATTTCAGTTTTTTGTTCTTATCTATAGCTATCCCATGCAAAAGCAAACTGTATAATTGTGATTGTACTTATTTTGTTTTTAATGGGCATCACCAGAAACTGCAGAGATGAGCTGAAAACTTTCATGTGTTCTATGAACTATTTGCTGGAGGCTTTGTATCTCAAGTGTGAACTTTTATTCAAGTTTTTGAGAAGTTTCAGTGAAATCAGTGCACTGTGTTGCTTATCACCCTTGATAGATGAACTCAAGCAAGGTTTGCTATGACTGGAGAGGAGCTGCCCCCAGCTTGCTCTCCCACCCTGCTCCTGAAGGTCACTTCTTTTGTAGCAAAATCAGTGGAAAGCAGTATCTACTGCATAGTCAGTTTTCTTAGCGCCAACTCTTTGGTGTCTATGGTTAAGGCATTGTGCGCAGAACTGCAGAGGATAAGCAATAAATATTTCCTTCTTCCAGCTGTTTTGGGGACAATAATCTCCAGAAGAGCAGTGAGTGAGATGAATGGGGGTGATAACTGCTTAAGCAGGTAAAACAGAGTCAGTCAGTCTACAACTGGAGAGATGAATGAATGCATAACATATTAGCACTACTAGTTGTAGGAGGCGGAACCTAATTTATGGGGAAGAAAAGTGCTGGGGAGTTACTTTTAACTGAAAAGTTTTCTGTGAAACTCCCTAGATGTAACAGTGGTAAACCTGATAGATTACACCTGGTGGATCAAACCAGCAGCTTTGCATCAAGCAGGAAATAAAAAGAAAGATAATGCACATTAAGGAAAAGAGATGTAACGTGTTTCTTGTAGATATATTCTTCCAAGCAACATTCTTGAAAAAGAAAATGTTTGAAATTGAAAGAAGGTAGCCTTGAATTTTGGATCAAATCATGGCAATGCTATTTTTTATGAAACCAGATTATTTTTTTCTTTTCATGACAGTGAAAGGAATTAGTAGAAACTGTAAAGGAAAGTTTTCATATATCATTGAAGATCAGTTGGACAGTTTGTTTTATTTGACATGTCACATGGAAATAAAAATACTCCTCTTTTATTTATACATATATATATTTTTTTGCAGGTATCACTACTATGGAATTGGCATTAAGGAAAGCAGTGCATACTACCACTCCGTGTATTCTGGAAAAGGCTTAACCAGGTACAATAACATATATCTGAGATGTAGGCTCTGCCCCTACTTCAGAAAGATGGACAGTGAAGATGTAACTTTAAACTTCCTCAAGGAAGGTATTTATAGGAGACTCGTTGCTGTTGACACCAGAACTAATATTGCTGTATTTGTCAAAGTCTGGCATTCAAAGATTTGGGTAGAAGTTTGCTCCTTAGAGACACTGATTTTGTTTTAACAGCTTGGTCTAGATCTTTTACTTGTATCCTCCTCATTGTAGTCAGTGTAGAGCTGCATCAACATATACCATAGGAAGATTTTTTTTTTTTTAGTGTAAGACAACAAAACGTTTTCCAGAACACTTGTCTTGCTTTGTTTGCTTGTGTATCACCCACTAAGTTCTTTCCCCAGGACAGCTTCCCATTATGAAGGCTCTGGAGAATGGTGTGAAGCTGGCACCTGTAGGTAGGAGGGAGGGGTCAGTGTAGATTAATATTTACAGGTCCTTTGACTGGCTAATATCAGTTTAAACCTAACCCAGGAAGCTCTAATTATATTTATTTAAGGGACAGCTAGCAGGATCAATACCTTACGATAGCTGCCTGTTGGTTTGCCAAAGATTAATAGTTCGTAAAACAAATGTCTCTGTTCACATATGGCTTGAATGACGGCTTTCATTGTCTACAGCTCTATGCCTGTATAAGTGGGGACTCTGAAAAAGGAAAAGAGTAAATGAGTTTATAATTGCACATAGAACATTCAGCTGGTGGCAGATTCAGGTTATATCCGAAGAGCCCTTTTCCAAACAACTGCCAAGTGTAAAAATTGAAGGTAATGTTGCCAGTAATGCCGAAAAGGAGGAATAGTAGATTTAAAATGTAATAGACTGGAATATGCCATTTCCTTATCCGTTATTTACCCAGATCTTTCAAGGTGTTGCTGGTACACAGCTGAATGGGTTTTGTTGATAATGCAGCATTATCTTGTTCAAGATGCTCACTGAATTGACTAAAATCAGTTATTTTCACTTAAAGGAATATTGTTACTCTTGGATCTCAACTAGTGTCAGCCAGCGCCCTCTTCATGGAAAGCTCTGTCCTTGCACTGTCTAGCAATGGTAAATGCAAAGAAATGGGAGGTTCTGCAGAACTCCTCAGGGCTGGGTTTCCACCTGTCTATGCTCACATAAACATGTACATAGATTCACCCTAAGATTTTTGTGAGTACTTACATTTCTGAAAACCCTTATTTCATATGAATGAGATATTTGTGCACCTTTGAAAAATCTACACTCTGCATATCAGAATCTTTAGGCAATTTGTGCCAAATCCATCAAGGGAATCATGTCTGGAAATTCCTAATATTTAGGTTGTTTGTTTCCCAACAGTTTACAGGTTACTATAGGTATCTCTACAATGACTGAGAAATACAAGGAGAGGGACTAGACTGTCAGTTTATGAATTGCTTAGGATTCACTAGTTAGAAACCTTTTATTTGTTAGGACTTGTGCCAACTTGACTTGTGCTGTCATGTTGGAGTTGAATTTTCAGGGTCCAGCAGTCACTAGCTGATTTAGAGCAGAAGCTCATATGCTGACTTTGCATAGTCAGGGCTATCACTGTGTTTGGATACGACTACATGAAGACAGTGGTGCAGTAGTCTGGGGATAAAAGCAGGCTTCTAGGGAAGTCAGGCAGTACAGGGATTCAAAACAGGGAGTGAGTTTCCCAGTTGCTGGCTGTTGAATGTAGTGATCCATCTTCCCCTCTGCATTTTGCTTGATGACTATTCTAGTAGGTAAACTAAAAATTGTTCCTGGATCAAGCTCAGAGCAGAAATAGGCAGGGAAAATACATAGTTTGATGACGGTAACAGATCACACCATGCCAGCACAAATAAAAGCATATGTAGGTCTGTACCACAAGACACTGATATTGGATGGCAGCTTGTGAAAAAATTAGAAGTGACCTTGGTTAAGTTGCCTAAATATAGGCCTCTACTGCCATTTCAGATTTAACTGGCATTCAAGTGTTAATATTTAGGTAGTTGAGCTGAGTACAGTAGTCCTCAAATACAATGTTGTTGATGACTGAACCTTTAAATTCCATGGTAAATTTGATCTCCTAGTCCATTTGGTATCAAACCTTGCAACGCAAAAGAAGCATACTTAACGCTAAAGTTATTGATATACACAGTATTTTGAGAAGGATAGTTTTAGCTAGCAATTATAAGACTTCATGTTGCCCATTGTACCTTATCAGCTAGCAGAACAGGAAGTAACAATGATCAAACAAGCTGTAGTTATCTTGCACATTTATCATTATACTGATCCTTTAGAGTCTCTATCCTTACACATTCTCCAGTGAAGTAGGTGTAATTTAAAATGTGTGTTTTCTGATTTCTGCACTCAAGAGTTGCCTCATAGTCCAATGAATTCATTGGGAATCTCTGAATTGGACTATTAATAGCACAGTCATCATACTGAAACATTTTTGAAAGTTAACAAATCTTTCATCTCTGAAATGCATCAGAATAATACTGTGGTGGAAGAGAGTGAAAGATTACTACGTTTTCTTCATTTTCCTGAGAAGTGTAAATTATAGATACGTATTTTCTATTCTCAATTTAGTCATCTGTATCAGAAACATTATGAATCTCCTGGAGTTCATGGACTTGCATATATGTTGCTCTTCTGATATTTGTGAAGTTGCAAAGATCCAAAGAAATAAACTGAAACTAAGTTTTATAATTTTCTGTTTGGTCAATGGTCTGAACCTTCATGTTTAAAAGCTATCTTCAGTAGATTTCCCTGATATCCTCATACATGTGCAAGTCAATGAAAAAGGTATAGAAAAAAGCATGACTATTACATTTGGAGAAACATAGTTGTTTTTCTAATTGATCTATTTTATATGTATGTACATAGGTATGTAAGTATGTGTATGTGATAGAATGATAGAATATGCTTGTATGTATATAAAAATGTTTTGCTTACGAAAAAGTAATCAAATATATTTTCAAAGGTTCTCTGGAAGCAAGTTGAAGAATGAGGTAAGTGCTGTACTTGGTTTCTTTTCACTTCCATCATAATGAAAATAGTATTTGTGACCTGTGGTTTTCTTCATTCACTTCTTTGAAAATTTCAGCAGTATTTTGCTTTACAGATTAGACTGCAGAATCCTTTTTCATGACACCATTTGCTCCTCTAAATACTTACAGGAAAGTAAGACTTGAAGGCAGATACCAGGGTTCGTGTTCCAACCTAGTCTCCCACAAGTGCAAGAGGTTCATAACAGACCCTCGTAAACAAAGGCTCAGGGTCTAGCTTCTTAGCTTTTTGCATCCATTACTTTTGTAGAAAGGCTTTCTCAGAAACTCATTGGTCTGACTGGAAACTGACGAGGTTTGATAAACTGAATTTTATACCTCTTCACCAGCATTTTCTTTGCCTATTTTTGGCTCTTCATGAGATTATGATGCATCTTTTTGCTGCTTTTGCTTGCTAGATGGAACAAACAGTATCTTTTTAATCACTTCTGATCAACCTCACAGCCTTTCACTGTACTTCTTCCCATTTTATTATTTTTCCAGTTTTTTTTTTTTTAACAAAGTCTTATAAAGGCATGTCTCCAATTTCTGTTGGAAATAACTCTTCCAGTGAATCCTAGAACTGTTTGTGATTGTTTCAGAAAGAACCTACAGTTTTACTACTGTACCACCCGATACACTCCTTGTCATTCTGGTCATATTTGTGCTAGAAAATTACAGGTTATTGTACTACTATCTTAATGTTCAAGAAATGCTCTCAGGATTGTCCTTTGACACTGAGTTCAACTCTCTTGCAATAGCCTGCATCCATACTATTGAACTCATAGTCCCACAAACCAGTATAGCATTATCTTGGCTACATCGCCAAGGAGAAAAGCTCCTAGCGGGCAGTAAATGTTGAAGCATTGCTGAAAATTGTTTAGAAGAGTGCTAGCTGACAAGAACCAAAAAAATGCCAGGGACCATTCTGAATGATACAGGTTCAATATTGTCTTGGAACATTTCTTGATGCCATTTAATTTGCCAGACTAAATATAGTTTTTGTGATCAACTGATACAAAACTGGTCCTTCTCCTTTTTCATTTCCAGATAAGCAATTCCTAGCTGATAGCAGAAATTCTTATTTGTCCCTGAGAGCGTAGCTTTACTCTATTGATTTTCAGCCCCTTTATTGCCTTTATCTCAAAGCCATCCAGATATTTCTACATGACCTCTTGGTCTTCCTCTTTATTGATGATTTCATTAGCTCATGTCAGCCAATTTAACCTATGAAATACTCAATGACACCAGTCCTGAGTCTGATCTTTGTGAATCTTTGCTTCAATTCCTTTTCATGCAAGAAGTTTCACTGTAAACAAAGCTTGTTTAGCTAAAGTAAGTTTCTTAAACATTTTACATTCTTCTACTAATCCCTACTCTCACCAGCATAACTGATCATTTCCCACAGTGATATCATGTCAATTATTTTAGTGAGGTTCTGATAGATTTGCAGCATTTTCCCTCTTCAGATAATCAGCTATCTTATCAAAAAAAGATAGTGCTACACCACAGGATATCTACATGTTCAAGGATTCATGAACACTACTACAGAATTGCTTCTTTCAGAGTTTGGGAATGAAAAATTTCTAGTTCCCTTGGCATAAATGAATGCATGCTTTACTTCTATCTCAGATGTGGAATTCGTGCTTCCATAAATCTATCTTGTTTCTGCCCCAGATTGCAATACCTTGGTCCTCCCAGAAAAATAATCACAAAGGAGTGAGCGGAAATAAGTGAGAAAGAACACATCAGTAAGAGGTTTCTATTTGGTAGCTCTGTATTATCTGAAATCACTCAGAGGAGTCTGAAAAGAAAAACAGTTTTGTGGTCAAAACTGAATTTTAATAATCTCAATTTATTGAAAATTTGTCAACATACTTTACATTAAAGTAAATCGGTGATATAACCTTATTCATATGCTTGAAAGTACATGCAATTAGGTATTCCAGAAACATTTACAATGATTGCATAAGGTGTCTCAGTAGGAACATAAAGACATTGAAAAGATGTTAAAGCACTGATTGTCTAAATATACTGAGTAAATGGCATTTGAATGAACACTTACTGAGTGCCAGAGACACTGTTTACTTCTGGTATGTTTTATCACGTTTTCTAGTATTCTCTCTGTAGGGGGAGATATCAGCAAATTCTTTTATCTAAACCAGTTAGTGCACCATTAGAGTCTGTATGGTTAATTAGGCAGATAATATTACTGTCATTATCTTAATGTTAAATGGCCATTAGAAACAGATGGCATTAAATTGAAAGGGCAAGTAGCAGTGGGTTAAAATATAAAGCCTAGAACTGAGACACAGTCATATAAATCCATTAGCAAGGTACAAAACATTGCAAATTATCATCTTTTAAACCACCCACCACCATCACTGCCTTCTTTTAAATGAACTAATCCCTTTTAATCAGAACTTTTAATATATTTCATGAGTAATTGAATAATAAAGTAATAGAGATTGCTCCGGTAATTAAAAAAAGAACTAAGCAAACAAACAAAAATAAACCCCAGCTCCTGAGACTTACAGTCAATTATAAATCTGTAAAAGCATTGACATGAAGAAATACTAATGCTTCTAAATTTCTATAATTTCTTTGACTTACAGCTTATACATATTTATATAGCAGATAGCTAGGTAGTTGTATGAATTTAGTATTTTAGATAATTTCACTTGAAACTGGCCTCCAATTGGTGAGTCAATGTTTTCAAGAAAATGTGCCCTTTTGCTCTCCATTACACTATATTTATCTATATACCTACTATACCCACTTTAGTGAAATGTGGCTGTAGGCAAAAGGGTAGGAAAGGCTACTTCAAGTGCCATTCAAATGTCTAGGGCATGGCCATAAATTCCATTCATTAGTACAAAAGGAATCTCCACGGAAGTAATGGATTTACCGCAGGAATAAGCAGAAGGCCTGCCCAAGGCCTTTTGCAAGGCCTTGACATAGGGACTGGGTGGACTAAAATGTAACAAAGTGTTTCAGCCAAATAGTCTTCTCTAGATGTGAATGCAGTCCTCTGAGGATAATCATGATTCAGTAAGGACAGCTTCATAGCACAGATTTTATTGCTTCTCTTGAGGATGAGGATTTCATCTTATATCATTTTAGAGCTTAATAAGCATAATGTGGTGCACATTATACATATAAGCTTAGTAACATCATATCACTGGAGAATGTGACTGTTCCAGTTTGTGAAGGAGTAAACCTGAATCTGTGAAAGTGCCAGGTTAGGAATTTAAAAAAAGGTAGATTTACCTTATACTGCTTCATGCTCAGTACTCACACAGACAAGGCAGCTGTTGTCCACCCAAGTCCCATCTCTTCAAAGGCTCACACCTAGTAATTATTCCCCATCTTTTCTCAATTTGCAACTAGTATGAGACGTCTGTGACATTTCAAAATGTTTAAGCTAAATGGACTTGAGAGGCAAATTCTACTGTAAGGAACTCTCAGATCAGCAAAATTCAGTATAATTCAAAGGGGAATTTGTCTCGTCTCCAGGTCAGTGTTGGCAGTGCATCAACAAAATAGCAAAACATGAAACCTCAGCAAGCAAACCATCCTTACTAAGATAGAAAACTGAGATTGTATTGTTAACACCCTTTCTTTTTTCTCTTTTTTGCTGTTAAAGAATTAGCCCTAGCAAAACTATATATTCCTTTCCTCTTAGTTCCTTTGAAACTTCATTCCCTGTGAGTCTGTGACTCCTGGCTTGGAACTTCAGGATGGAGCTGCTGTACAGGATTCTTTCTATTGTGTAGATCTTTGGCTGTATGTGCCTGTGCTACTCAGCATAGTTTTATTCTGTCCTTATAGACAGAAGAAAAATGCTCCAAAAAAGTTCACAGAACCAGGCTGAGTCTCTCTGAGATGAATAGCCAAACTCTCAGTCATTTCAACAGATTAGGAGGAAACAGCTAAAATCAGTGGCATGACCCAGAAGGACATGAAGCTCAGTATCCTTTCTTTTTTCTTCTTTTTCTGCAAAGGTCCTGGTACATGTGTTGATGTATGCACCTGTATGTATATGCATATATATCAATACAGTAAAAGACAGGACTGGAAGATATTTTCTGGGGTTTCGTGTCAAGTCTGCCACAGTCACAGAGAACTACATAATAAATATGCAGTTTGGAAGTGTCTGTACATAACATCACACCCAAAATGCCATAAAATATTATCAAACTTTAAGATAAAATAAAACAGTGATTATTATAGTAAAGAAGTAAAATCCACTACTGTAGATCAGAGCTATCAGAGCAGGAAGGGAACAGGTGAGAGCAATATTACCACCAGTGCCTTAGATCCTTGCACAAGAAAGATATATGTTAAATAAATCCTAGGTTTGCCCTGGGGATTTCACAGTCCATACTGTAGAAGAGAGTAACAGATTATATTCTACCTAATTTTTAAATACAGACTAAATTTAAAGCTTGTAGAATTCCATGAAGTAATGTCACTCAAAGGCTGCATTATTCTGAAAACTGTAATTGATAGAGTTTAGATCTAGGCACACATTTAATTATCTTTCTGATCTGAAATTCATATCTGGATAAGCATTATTTTGAAGGCTAATCTGAATGTAAAAATTCTGGAATGCTGAGAGGCTCTTAAGGTAATATGCAAGGTTAGCATCGATTGTTGGTTTCATTTGAAGCTGTATTATATGTTTAAATGTTACTGTTTTTGCCTTACATTTCAGGGTGGTTTCACTAGGAAATATTCTCTGAGTTCCAAAACTGGAACTCTCCTCCCAGAGTTTCCAAGTGCTCAGCATCTTTTGCTTCAAGGGTGCATTTCTAAAGACAAGGTAAAATACGAGCTACTTCTCTCCTAATTTACAGATCAAAAATTGCCCCAGAATGTTTCTTCATATCTTAGCCTTTGAGGTATTGACATGAAAGAGCCAGAAATGCCCATAATCAAACAGAGGTGACTGATTTATAGAGGGGGCAAACCTTTACTAACACCGATTAACTGGCTCTCCACTGGAAAGGTGGTTGAATTATTTACCTATTAACTGACCTAGTATTTTACAAACTGATGGTATGTAAGACGGGGAGAGCAAAACAAACAAATAATGGAGTTGTATTCATTCCAAATGCCTTTGGATTTAAGGTAAATTTTGTTCTGATTAGATCAGAGCAAATAATTCACAACAAATAATTAGATTAACTTTACTCTTATTCATTAATTATTTGAAAAGAGACAGTGAAAAATCTGAGTATACTCGTTTCTTGGAAGTTAGTAAAATTGTGTTCCACAAATCAGTAAACAATCTTGTTTATCCTAAGGGTGAGTTAGAAGCATTGCTGTAGTATGTTTTATGTCTTTGATTGCTTGCCTTTATTTTGTCTGTATTATATTTCTGATCATATTACAGACTACTGTGTCCCTAAACTATGCTAGATACCTTTTTAGTGTAAATTGTGAACTCTCCATTTTAAGCTACAGCATAGGTTATGATGGTGGTTGTCTTGAGATATGTTGCTTTAATGTTTTTTGTTTTATGAACCCTTTCTTTTTAGTTTGTTCCATGAAAACAGTGAAGCCTAGGTTTCCTATTGTGAAGAGCTAAACAAAAGAAGCCATTTGTAGTACATATCTTAGCTGGAAATCTCACAGATCCTGAAGAAGGCCCATGAACTGCTGCACTCAACAGTGTACACCAGCCACTGCTATAGACTCCATTCATGAATTGAAATCTCTCATGTATACAGCATTCTTGTAACATTTACATCTGGGGATCATTTGAAGTTCCTTGTGAACTCAACACAGAAGTGTAAACAAAACTGGATTTTACTACTCCAACAATGAACTAAAAGATAAAATTCATTTTCTCTTCATCCTTGGATTGGCACCATGTAGTTGCTCTGGTGCTGGGACCAGATGACAAGAGGGCCTGAGAGGGTTGACTCTTTTCTGTGAACAGGCTCTTGGAGTTATAAAGAAGGCTGTGGGAAGAGAGATGAACTTATGTCTTCCTCTTTTTCTTTCCTTGTTACTTTTTCTACATTCCTTGTTCTTTTTTTTTATTTCCTATTTTCTTTCCTTACTGTCTTTCCCCCACTTCATCTTATCTGACCAAGGATTTTTGAACTCTCTCTAGCAGTCCACGCTATTATCTCCTCACTTACTATCCCATCACTCAGTCCCTTACACAAAGATTTATCCAAAATAATATGATTACAATTTTTACAGCTCTAACAGGACAAAAGTGAAGTGACCTTCCCGAGTCTTTAAAGTAATGATACTCTGTTGAGGAGAGCCCATACTTGAACTTTGACTCCTGCATTAAATTCCTAAGTGCATGCAACCAAAATTGCTGAAGATTCCACAAATGTAGCAGTCAGCACTAAAATAAATTGATAATTTTTCATTATATATTTCTGAAGAAAATTATCCAAACTTCAACTTTCCATCAAAATATTTTTAAAAAAATTATATTCTTGAATCTCAGGCTTTGCCCCACTTTTTCAAAGACAAGTAATTAGAGAAGCAGCTCTGAAAGTCAGCAAAGTCAATTTCCAAACAAATCTGTGTGCTAAACTTATTGGAATAAAACTGTTCTAAGTTCATTCAAAACCTGACTTTGGCTTGCTGGAGAAATTCAGAAGCTGTAACAAAACTCCTTCCAATTCTATACAATAAGAATGGTTTTGCTAACATCTGTCTTCCTTACCTGAAAATATTTTACAAGACTTGCTTATAATTTACTATAAATTTTAAAATTTGCTGGATTTTTTTTTTTACAAACTCTTGTAATATCTCTGCAGAGTTCTTAAAATAAAGGAACACTCCACTCAGATAAATTAGCCTGACGAGATGAAAGGGAGTTTTGCTTTTTAAAGTCCAGTTCGTGTAAGGCAGCGATTAAACTTTGACCAAATGACTGGCAGCTATTTTCTCATTTGTCCAACTAGATGATGTTTCAGAACACTCATAGACGCCTATAGCAGCCTAATGATTAACTTGCACTACTCTTTAGGATTAATCTTAGCTTTCAGAAAGCCGAATTTACTTTACCATCTGACTGGCTAATCTAGCTATTTCCTTACTTTGATATTCACATTTTCACATTGTAAAAGGATTCAAACACTACATTTCTAACAGCAACACTGAGACTTAAAGGCGTTGATAAAAACAGAGATGTGTGATGTCATTGTTTCTGAGTATAAAGACCCTACTTGTAAATATGCATTATAGTCCAGCTTATATTGTATGTTTAAATTCTAGATACAGAAAGCAGAAACTTACATCACTATAACAATATGAGAGAGCTAAGAAACTCTGTTTAATTATTCTTTCTTCCAAAATAGGTAGATACTCTTATCATGATGTACAAAACACATTGTCAGTGTGTCCTTGACAATGCAATTAATGGGAACTTTGAAGAGGTAAGGTTGTTTGAACACACATTCTTGGTATATACACACAGGGAGCTAAGAAAGCATTATTTATGTCCATGGTTCTCCTTCTTACTCCTTTAGATTCAGCATTTCTTATTACATTTTTGGCAAGGAATGCCTGACCATCTTCTTCCCCTGCTTGAAAATCCCATCATTGTTGACATCTTCTGCGTTTGTGACTCGATTCTGTACAAGGTAGGTGAGGCGTTCAGTTGCAAGGATAATCTCAGCCATGTTACAGTTTTTGCTTGCGTAAAAACAGTGTCAGAATTATAATATCAGGGTGTCACGATTGCTTTCTGCATCTCATCTATGTAAATCAGCATAAGGAGCAGAACTCTAATCTCAACACCATTTCATACTTCATATATGACTACAAGCAGCTCACAAATGGTGAAATCTTGACCTATTTGCTTGTATTTAGCTAAAATAAATGCTTGTGTGCTCTAGGCTGAGTAATTTAAGCCTGGATGAAAACCAAAGCCTTGTTTTCACTTAAAATATTATTGCAATTTCTATCAGCAAAGAGAGCCTTTGGCAGATCAGCAAGGTGATTCTACATGAGAATCTGCTACTCACAGGTTATGTCAGGCCATAGTTTCATGTTACAGGGAAGGAACAATACTGGGTTAAGATATGCCTGCCTTTCCTGCCTTCTACCATTCATTTTTGTTCCCATACTGTTACATGTACCAGTAAAATTGTTTATTTGGCAGCATTCTGAACTGGTTCACATTTTTTTTAAAAGTCAAGAAACAGTTTGTGGATTTTTATGCCATGTGTTCTTAGATCTTTTTCCCAGCATGATCACATGAATAGTTGTGTCAGTGAAACTAAGGAGTATTGCAAGGTGACAATTAAGTAATAGTGAAGTGGGGTAAAAATAAATGAAGAAAGTAATACCACTGAAGTTTCTGAGTTTTTAATTTGGAAAATTAGGTAATTAATTAATAGGTGGTAAAGTATTTTAAGTCCCTGTGAAAAAAACATGTCATTTAATTAGAAAAGGACCATCATACTCTCTCTAACACACTTCACAACTATGTATCAATGGGAGGAAATAGTTAATGGCATAACGGTGAACGTCAAGCAGTTGAAGTTAGAGACTTGAGGCTGTTTAGCGCTGAGTGCCTTATTGTCATGTATCTGTCATTCTTTACTGTACAAAAACATGAAGGAAAATCCACAAAGGAAGAAAATATGTATTTCTTAGAAGCATATCAAGCCATGAAGTAAGAAGGTGATTAGCACTGAAGATGGTAACAACTACCCTGAAGATGAACCATTAAGTCTCATTTATTTGTAGAGGCTATATTGTACCTTGTGTTTATGAGGCTTTTTCTGTTTTAAACCCATTGTTCCAGTAGATTCAATACTAACTTTATTTGTAATAAATATTTAATGTCATGGAAGAAGAAATATTACAGGAGCATTGGATTAGAAATTTGATAAGGTAGAATTATGAAAAGTTCATAAATTTATCATTGTCCTTCTTTCTGTCTCTCACCATTTCTCACTTATAATCATGTTAGATATTCTTGGCAGCATATCCAAGGGGGAGTTCTATTGTGTTGTTATCAAACCTTTATTAGCATTATTAGTGGAAACAGATTTTGATGATATAGATGATCTAACAGCTTTGCCCTCTGCAATAAAATGTCCCAGAAGGCATGTCAGTTGGCAGAGTTTTTTTTGCCAAAACAGTTCCATACCACACTTAGCTATAAGGGATTTGTCATAAACCCTGAGGACCTTCAGCACCATATGCAACATGACGGAAAGAAGAGTCAAGCAGCTAATGGTGTTTGAGGACTTGAGAGATTCTTGTGTATCTGCTTTACTGAGACTCACAGTGACGCCTGAAAAGTCAAATTGATTATGTACCTCACTTCTACTGACTGCTCTGCTGTAAGACAGGAGTGATAACACTTCATTACTTTGCTGCAAGGAGGTGTGCGTTAGGAATGGGAAATATCTAGGTGTATAAATATCTCATATATTCCTATTTAATGGTGATAGGAGAAATATGGTTATAGCAAGAAATCTGGACAATAGGCTGAATGGCTTTATTCTGTATAAATTCTCTGTCCTTAACATTTTACAATCTAAGAAGACAAGAATAAATAAGTATCCAGTGTTTGATATCATTTTATGTTACCATTTTGAAGGTCCTTACAGATGTACTTATCCCTGCAACAATGCAAGAAATGCCAGAAAGGTAGGTATAATAATGATACACTCTGATTGATAGGCATATTCCAGGAAAATAGAGAGTAAATAGCAGAAATTCTGTAATCTAGATAATTTTTCTCACAATATTTAAGTTCTTTTTAGAACAGTAGAGTGCAATATGGCAAAATACCATCAGCTTTGAGAACAGCTGTAGAGGTAGGAAAGCCCTAAAACATTAGACAGTATTTTAATGTCCTGTTTTACTGGCTTGTTGAATATCTTGAAATATGTTTCTTCTAGACGAAAGCCCTGGATGACCGAAAAAGAAAGAAATATATTCTTGTTGTATGAGGAAAAATAATTATCTTTTTTTTTCAGAATACTTTTCAGGTTTGTATCTTATGCATCATCATGATATCTAAGCATTTTTTTCGACAAAAGAGTTAGAAGAGGATTATAATGAGTTACCTCTGAATCTTCTCACTTTTCCTTTCCCTCAGGGGCTGTCATATTTGGGATTTTATGTCTAAGACCTTGAGCTTCAGATATCTGTAATGGTTCTTGGATTTCTTATGGTTTGTTCTTAAAGCTAGTTGTTTTCAACCTATTTCAATTGGCAGATGGCTTATGATTTTTTCTCAGAGGGGGTACAGATCTATACATAGTCAATTTTAGCCTTTGATGATCAGTCATTTCCTGTTTCCTTTCAGGGATACCTGAAGAGTAATTCAGAGATTTGTCCAGGATTCTGTGAATAATAGACTGAAAATCGATTTTTTTAAAGTAATGCAAGAAATTTTTAATTGATATTTCTCTAAACCACATTTTTTTTACTGTAGTTTACTGGCAGATATAAGAAATTTTGCAAAAAACTGGGAACAGTGGGTTGTTTCCTCTTTGGAAAATCTACCAGAAATCTTGACAGATAAGAAACTGCCTATTGCACGAAGATTTGTTTCCTCCCTGAAACGACAGACATCGTTCTTACACCTAGCACAGGTAAGCAGAATAAGACTTATGCATAAAAAACATGACAACTATATTCAATTCATCTTGCTGGCTAGCAGATGTTAATGCTTTACCTTTTAAATGTTCAACTTCAGCCGTGGAAGACTTACACCTTGTAGTTTTCAGCATGCAAGAAGGAAGACGCCATAAGTAGATCTTACCTAGACATTCAAAATGTTACAGTAGAGAGGAGAGGAAAGACCATGGTTATAGTGAACTACTATCGTAGAAACTTTTGGTGATCATATGATAAAGTGGAATGTATGAGTATTTGTTTTAGTTCCAGATTGGAATATATCAGATAATCCTTCTTGCCTAGCACAGATTTGCTGTCTTGTCCATAATGTCCTTTAGTGAGTTTATTTCTTTTGGAGTATAACTGAAAGGAATATCTGTGAATGATAGGTAGCTGAAAGCTCCAAGGCTGAGTTGGCAGGATGTAGGTATCTGCAAGTAGGAGGCAACTCAACATGATGGTTTGGTAGGTTGTTGAAGAGGATAAAGTATCTTTCTGCGAGCTTAGATGCTAACAGATTGGGCTTGGGTAGCCCTCACAAACAACCATAGATACACCATATATTCATCTTGCCTTAGATTTCTGTTGAATAAATATTAAGACAGAAGTAGCATGTGGGTAACATTGTGAAAATGATCTGAAAAGGAAGGCACATTACAAGAGTATTAGAAGTCTAATGGAAGGAAAATACCATCTCATCTGATCTGGGAAAAACAGGCCTGAGAAAAGACAGTTCCTGATTCTTCTGTCTGAGGAGAAGATTCTCAGCATTTTGTCTTGCTTTCTCTTACAGATTGCTCGGCCAGCCCTTTTTGATCAGCATGTGGTGAATTCTATGGTTTCAGATATTGAAAAAGTTGATTTGAATAGTATTGGCTCTCAGGCACTCCTTGCAGTCTCAGGGAGCACAGATTCTGATGGCGAGGTCTACAGTGAATGTAAGTCCATGGTGATATATTTGTCATGTTAAAATAATACCATGCCATACTACCTGGAGATGGGCAGAGGAGAGACACAAAGACACTGCATTCTCTGATCTAGCTCAACATTAACTTCAGCTTGAGAAAACCAATCTTCTATAAAATATAACAGCTATTTTCATACAGAAAATAGAGTGGAGTACAAATTCTGAAGTGTTAATTTTTTTTTCCAGGTTCCTATACGTACTTGTTGAAAAAAGAAATTTAGTTGTCTTCTCTTTATAAAGATAACTTTTGTCATAGGAAACATGTTGACTGGAGTTTGAAGAGATGAAAGGAGAACAAGAGCAATGTATTGTCTTCTAAGCATTGTTATTTTAAGCATGAAAGTTTGTTATTTTAAATAATGGTTCATAATTCTACTCACATTTTAATTTCAGTTGCCCATTTCCTATTTCTTCAGTAATTGCTTTCTATTTTTCTCTTCTGCCACCATGGCTAGGGATAGAAAAGGAGAAGGGAATTAACCAGTCATTCAGGCACTTTCTCAAAAATGGGAAATGTAGAAGTTAGCTTTACAGTATACTGTGAGTAACTTGCAAAATGTAAGGGAAACCTAAGACATTATACAAGTCTGCCACAATGCAGACAAAGCTGTTTTACTAAATTTAGTAATAGGTAGGACATCAAGGCTGAACCTTAAAATGAATGAGAAAAATACAAGTTTTTTGCTATCATTTTACTGTAAAACTGTATTGTATCATTGTAATGCTAAAATAAGTAATATATATATATGTAATAGATGTGTATCTGCTTACTTTGCTGAAGAATTGTTCATTTCTTCACCGCTCTAATCCTTTGCCTTTCCTTTCCATGCTACAATATTGTCATATGGCTGGTGAGTGACTTTTTCTCATGTTCAGAATAGCTTGCAATGATATGTATGTTCTCCTTTTTTACATGGTAGATGACTCTATTACAGTGTTCCAAGAACTGAAGGACCTTCTAAAGAAGAATGCCACTGTGGAATCGTTTATTGAATGGTTGGATACTGTGGTTGAGCAAAGGGTTATCAAGGTACCTTTCAAATATTCTGCCTGACTCAAGACCAAATCCTATTTTTCTTACTCTTTATAAAGTCCTTTGACTATGCAGTCCCATTGACTTCCCATGTGGGATTCTCATTTCTGCTCCTGCCTCTTTATTGTAACCACGGTGTCCTGTATTATTTGGTGTGAAAGATTTCAGTGCCATTAATTCTAATTAATCCCATTGGGTGCTGTTGAACAGTCTTATGTTTGTGAGAAACAAAGAATTATCTTAACTAAAACATGAAAGTCAGTACCATCGCAAGCTTTACATGGAAGAAACCCATCCAGCTAATCTGTGCATGCAGAATCACAGAGGTATTGCCCAGTGAGCCCAAGTTGTTCCTTAGAGAAGCAGATCTTTCTTTCATATTATTCAGATGGTACTGTGTGTGGTATAGGTTAGTGCAGCAGATGGATTCAGAGGTAGTTAACCTGCAGAAGGCTTTCTAAAGACCAGGATGGAAGTTTTTAGCTTTACAAGGTGCTTAACTTGGCAATTGAGGGTTTTGATTGGACTGTATTACAGAAGTGGGCATGTCATTTTCCCTTTCTTGACCTGTTTTCCCAAATTTCAGTGGATACAGTAATATTTTCTCAGAGTTTATAAATGTCACTGTCGTCTGTGAGCAGCACAGTGAGGTGCTTTGGGTATGTCAGGGTAGTAGAGCCTAACCAAAGCCTCACCGGCACTTACCTAGACACAAAACTCACACCAAAGATTAGCAGTGAGAATTTATTCTAGAACTGATTGATTACAGTCTAAAATTAATTTCCCAATTTCAAAACACAATTCTCAATAAAGAAGTCAGGTAGAAATACTCCCATTCATTGTCTTCTATGTAATACTGTTGTATAAAACAGGTATGGATTCTAGCATTGTTTTCCTGTATTTAGGAGTAAGAAATGCCAGCAAGTCCTCATATGAGCCTAGATCAACTAAGTGGGAGCTAACCATTTACAGAATGTATAATTCTTCCATTGTGGTCTGCCTTCTGTTCATGCCAATGTGTGATTACTGTCAAACTCACACAACAGCTTCTTTTTGCTTGTTATTTGAGAAAGCAACAGGGCAAATTATTACCACACAAATGACAGTACAAAGTGAGCAGCATTAAAAGCCTCAGTGTTACAACAGTAAACATACCATTTTGTAGGAGATAGTCTGGCAGTTATTATAAAGATGACGTTGAAGTACAGAGGCTAATTTCTGTTCGGTGTTTATACGGAATAACATGGCACTGGGGTTGTTTTTTCTTTTTCTTTTTGCCCTGCACACCTGTATACTTACTGAACAACTTTTCACCTTCAACACTAGAACATGAGCTAATTTATATGACTTCAGGGCACAGCAGAGCCCATGTAGTAAGCAATTTACTTCCTCTAATGTGGTCAGAGCTCTACTCTGGTTGCACTGAAAAGTGGGAATGCTGCTGTTTATCACTTTAGAATGTACTTTATGAAGACAATTTAAGTCAGGCAGCTTGATCCACTCTGCCACATCAGCCTGAGTCAAGAACTTGAACTCTCAAGCATATTCAGTTCACCCTTCTCTCCTGTGTGTAGAAAGCAAGTTAATACACATACAGTATTCTACTACTTCTGTCTTTCAGGCAAGCAAGCAGAACGGGAGGTCATTAAAGAAGAGAGCTCAAGACTTTCTTCTCAAATGGAGTTTTTTCGGTGCTCGAGTGATGCATAACCTCACTCTGAACAACGCATCAAGTTTTGGTACCTGGACTTCGTAAAAACACTCATATTTTGTACATATGTGCTGGCATTTATCTGCTTTACACTACTTTCTTAGCAGAGGAGCCTGTCCTAGTCTAAAGATTCTTTGATCAAAGCCAAAAATAGCGTATAACATGCTTTGCAAACTAGCATTTCACAGTAAATGATGGCAATAATTTATTGGTGATCTGCGTCACATGTACTTTTTCCAAAGGTACTTTTCTTTTGAATTGCTGTTTGATACTGCTTTGCCATTTAAGAGCTAGAAACTTTGTTTTAATATGGCACTGGAGCCGTAGCTACATATCTCAGTGGGAGATAGGAGATTTAAATTATTAATTTTACATGTGGACCAGTTTGGTTAAAAAAAAAAAATTACTTCTGTTCCTGCGCATGTTTGTATTCATAAAAGCAAAAAGAATTTGACAGATCAGTGCTATTTTTTTAATCCTGGAATGAACAGACATTCAATTTAATGGTATATGTGGCTTTTAAAAATTAAGGTTCACGTATCTGTCTTTAGAAATATTTAAGTTTTTAGGACTCTCAGAAATAATAATTTATAAAATAGAAGATGTTAGAGAAAGTGAAATTCACTTTAAATCCAGTACACCATTTCCCATGTTATCTCTGTAGCTGTAGGTACATGGTTATCTAAGATTCAGCAGCTATTTGAAATGGCTATAAGGACAGACACATTTTTAATGTGATACATCCTTGAAATAAGGTCAAAGACTTCACCAGTTATTGTCTGGTTATTTAGCACAAGGCAAACAGAAATAGAGCAGAGGCATTCTAGTAGACTTCAGCCTTATCTAGCTCCACTGTGTGCCCTCTTCAAGTATAAAGCATGTCTCACTTTCATCAGTATTTTTCTTTGATGTAATTAGTGGTCAAATAGCCTACAGGACAGTAAACAATTGAGCTAGGTGGGCCAGTGCAAAGAGAGATTAGAGCTAGAAGTTAGGCACTATTCCTTGTTGGTCTTGCCAGGTCATTTAAAGTCCACAATTATTTGTTTGTTTCACCAGCTTCTTGTAGTGTGGTGAGAGATGGTCACAAAGATAACTCAGCAACTCTCTCTCTTTCTCCTCCTTAAAGGTTCTTTTCATTTGATCCGTATGCTACTAGATGAGTACATCCTGCTTGCCATGGAGACACAGTTCAACAATGACAAAGAACAAGAACTCCAGAATCTACTGGACAAATACATGAAGAATTTAGGTAACTAGAGCTTGGTTCTTTTGAATGTATTCCCGCACTTTTAGAAATTTGCAAATTTGTTTAAACACAAGCACACTTACGGTCTTGTCCTGAAGGTGTAGTTTTAGGTCACGTTGTCAAAACCACCTGAAAAGGTTGTGACCATTAGCTCATTAGTTCATTCTCACTGTCAACCATAGTTCACTTAATCATGTTTTGTGGGAACGTGCACAGGATCACTGAAATGGTCTCGGATGCAACAAACACTCGTGTAGATGCAACTGAAGGGCCACAAACTGTAGTGTGAAAAGAAGTACAACTAGCACGGAGAGCAGAAATTCCCAATCCAATTTTTCAGCCAAATCTGAATTATCTTTGATTAACGTTATCATTTTGGATCAGTATTTAAATCTTTCATTATTGTTACTGTAAATCTGCACTGTTCTGCAAGAAACTTGCATAGAATTTGTCTGACATTAGGTAGCTGCACCTTTTCTCTTAATTCGTCCTTCAGGGAGAGCCTTGTCCTATGTAGCAGTTACCTTCTCCTTGGACGCTTAGGCCATGCCCTTGAAACCATAAAGTGAAACCATGGTTTCCACTGAAAAATAGTAGAATTTCCAATGAATTTATCAATAGTCTGTAGAAAACTGAAGAACTACTGATTATAACAAATGCATTTCTCTAGATGCCAGTATGAAAATAGGCATACTTCAACGCATGCTAGTACTCCCATTGTTGAATCTTTAGGATGAAGTGCCATGAGCCTTAGTGCAATTTACTTGATTCATTGCTGACATTTACTTCAAGGGAATATATCTGATTCATGTCTTCACTATGATGATTTCAGTAAGGAGCTGATAACGCCATCAGCATCTATTATGTAGATCTGTAGCCAAGGAATATGAGTTAGTCAGTTTCCATTTAGATCTGGAAAGATTAAGATTAGCAATACTTGCTTTCAACTGCATGCAAGAGATGGAAGCTTCACTGTGTTTTAAAATAATCAATCAAATTTCTGAACAAATCAGGCAGCCCTTGTGCAATCTATATAATAGTATTGAATGTATGTGCAATGAGCACACAGAACAGCCACCAAGAGTTTTCACTTACTCTTCCAGATGCAAGCAAAGCCACCTTTACTGCATCACCCAGCTCTTGCTTCCTAGCAAATCGTAACAAAGCTGCTTCTCTGCCCAGTGACACTTCAGTCAAAAATGAATGTCTAGCAGAGCAAACCTACGTGTCCTTGTCAGCTAGCCAGCCTAGCAGTATACCTTCAGGTCTGAATCCCTTTGCCACAGGAGACAGTGAGAATATGCAGCTGACAGGTATGTATCTGTTCTCTTAGTCCCTCCTTCTCTTATTTGCTTGTTACTCTTTCAGTCCACAACAATACATTACTGTAAGCGGAACAATGACCATATGTATTTATGAGGGTCTATAGTAAATAACTATCACCCTTTGTGCTGATTCATGGAAGGAGGCAACTGTAGAGCCCTGCTAGTAATACATCCTCTTGGTACAATGGTGAAAATATCCCACGCATCATGTCTTGATGAGAGTCTTGTGAAGCATGAGCAGTAACGTTTGAGTACACAAGGCTTGTGACTGTTGGGATTTCACACTGAATGTGGCATCCTCCTATCTGGAAAATGAAACTGGGAAGCTTTCTAGCCTAAGGCCATGATTTAAAGAACCTGTCTTGTGTAGATGGGAGTCAGTGTATATGCTTTGTAAAGGTATCAGATGGTAACACGCACTTCACCAAAGGATTAGTGTCTTAACAAATCCACTGTGTTCAGTACTGCAGTATGAACACTAACGATGGCTAATGCTTATTTACTGCAGGTCAGATGGAGCTGCCTCAAAGTACTGGTCACCTGATGACTCCACCCATTTCACCAGCCCTGGTCAGCCGAGGAAGTGTTATCAACCAGGGGCCGATGGCTGTGAGACCTCCAAGTGTAGGCCCAGTGTTATCCACACATTCACAGTGCTCTTCCTACTCAGAACCCCTTTATCAGACTTTGTCACAAAATAATCAGAATTACTATGGAAACAATTCCAATTACCAGGCTATGTTCAGAACTCAGGCCCATTCCACTTCAGGAGTTTACCACCATAGAACAGAGCACAGCCGATTCAATGCTTTGAGTGAACAGCAGTTCTCCAGAGACTACTTCAACAACAGTTGTACTGTACCTCCATACAGTGCCAGATCTCCTTCCAGCTATGGTCCATCATCCATGACTCAGGACACCCACAATATGCAGTTTCTGAATACTGGGAGCTTCAATTTCTTGAGCAACTCTGTGTCTGCGTGCTCAGGAGCAACATATCCCCCTAATGCTTCCAACGGTATTAATATATACTAATAATACTTTCTTTTCCCCTTCTGTTTCTCTTTCCTTACTGGAGTGAAATGCTTTTTCTCTGCTTTTTTCTACGGAAGATGTTTTTCAGCTCTTATTTATATCTTCATGTTTCTCAGATCTCCGATGACACGTGTAGACTTTAAAGCAGCTTAACGAGTTACTTAAGGATTTATTTTTCTCTGGAGAATCCTCAGTTGACTTCAGATGCCTCTGCCAATCTTCTTCTAGCACCATTGCCATGTCTTGCACAAAGGAAGCAAAATCAGGATGACTTTGAGATTTAACAATCTCTCGAAAATCTCTGAAAACATCTACTGTGAAACAGAGCAGGCGTGAGATAACTTATCTCTGGGATCAGCACAGTGGGCCATTCTAGTCACAGGTTCAAAATGGTGAAACAGAAGTGAATAAAAATATATATTAGCATTAGGATGAGACTTTGGCCTTAATATTTCCTGTACTTCAAGTGTAAAGTTTTTGCTACAATCTGCTTCAGAGATATGGTCAGCAAAAACACCATCTTCTTCTGGAGGGAAGACGCAGTGGAAATACTGCTTGCATATGAATTTGTATATGCCATAAGTATGTATTACCATGAAGTTTTTTTTTTTTTTGATGTGCATTTTTCTTGATTGTCAACTTCAGAAGGGAGCACTGAACTCCCTTCCACAAGTCCACATGACTGATTGGAGTCTACACGGTGTCTCTTCCGGCCACTGGTTGCAGGGCGCTGTTTAATTCTGAACTTAGAATGGAGCTGCAATTCTGTACTGAAAGCATAACTTAACTAGGATTTTTTTGCTCTGTTGTTACCCATCCCTCTTTTAGGTCAGTCACTGCATGTATTATTAATGTTCCTAGGTCATATGTGTACATAAATGACCTTATTCTCAAGGAATTCAGCCAATAACAATTATCTTTCACTCCAACTTAGCACAAGCTCCTACCCTAACCTTTCTCTTCAATAGTAATTTCACTCTACTTTCTTTCTTCCAATCTCCTTTCAATAGGGTATTATGGAAACAATATAAATTATCCAGAATCTCACAGGCTTGGATCAATGGTGGATCAACATGTTTCTGTAATCAGCAGTGTAAGTAGCATTCGTTCATTGCCGTCATACAATGATATACATGATCCACTGAATATCTTGGATGACAACGGAAGAAAACAAACAGGCTCATACTACACAGAGTCCTCACCTTCAGTTGTCTGTCGGACTGCTATGCGTAAGTATATCCAAGACTGAGGAAGAGCTATGAAGTTTTTAGGATCTTAACAAGTTCTGAGAGTTAAACTGTAGCCTGTATATATACAGCATATAAGATGCAATATAGAGATAAAATAGCTAGGTACATGGAATGTATCCAAAGATGTTGTTTCCTTAAAATTGCAGGATAGTGGGTTTAATAACTCTTTTGCCCCTGTTACAAGAACTGTGATTCATTGTCTATGAGGACTGGAATGGCTGGCTCTCCTGAATTGCAGGAAAATATGTATTAGGAAACACTTTCTAACTATTAAGTGAGCTCATAATGAACTGGTCTCCTCTAAGGGCTCTTCAGGATCCTCACTGTCAAGCAGATCAAATGAACCCTGGGTCAGTGATGTCTAGATATATACTTCCTGTATGATAGTCCCTTCCTGCCCTGTGCTTCAATAATTATGTGAATTAGGCAAATATCCTATTGACAGTGACTTATAAGTGAAATTACCTAATCCCAAAGTGTTTGTTTTGATACGTGCATTAAACAAATGGTAGCTGAGTTTGACCTTACCTTCCCAAAAGGCTCTGAATTATTTCATGGAAGGGCACAGCATGATCATTTCTCTACAAGGTTACCTTTTTCTACTGCTTACCTGTTAAACACACAGAAGACCAATTGCCTCTTTAAGGCTCTGCAAGAATTCAATAGTTAGTTCTTTCAAGGATGCTGAAGTTGGGGAAAAGCGAGCACCACTGTGCAGGGATTGTGCCCAACAACTAACTTTTGTATTCTGTGTTATGTGCTAGCTGGTGGCAGCGGTACAATCAGTGAATATGGACCTGAATTGTGCAAAATATGGAAAGATGATTATAGCAAATATAAACTGCTTTGCACAGTTTTCACAGAAGATGGCTCATAGTTAGCCTATAAACTTCAGGCCCATAGCTGGATTTTTAGCAGAGTTCACTGATGTGTTAGTTTTGACCTATTCCTTCACACTGCTCCCTGAAAGCGTAAGGAGCCATTGAAGAAAATTATAGAAGTATAAGTAAATTGAGTGAAGTATAGGACTGTTGAAATTTAAGTCCTTCAGATGGTGCACCTGGTAGATAAGGGTTTTCATCAGATGAACTTGTGTTGTGTTTTTTGTGTTGTTAAATACAATAGATAGAAAACTTGCAACGTTTTTTCCACAGCTTCAAACATGCAAACCACATCTTCTCAGTGTATGTATGGAACACCTGTTCAGTTCCCTCCTCAGGAAAATCTGGAGTCCCATGAACCACCAAACAGAGACATGGTATCATCTTTACCACCAATCAACACCGTCTTCATGGGAGCAGCTGCTGGAGGAACCTGAACTGGGAGAGACATGTCACTGCCTTAAGATTACTTTCCAAATTCAGAAATTAAGGCTATGATGACAATCCTTTTAAGTTGACGGAATACAAAAGTACTACATATAGATGTAAAAGGAACCATTGTAGAGATTTTAGCACCCCTCCACACAGAAAAGCAGATATATTCACATTTTGTCCTGCTTGCGAATCACTCAAGATTGTTCTCATACAGCTTTTCAGTCAGAAATTCAGGGTGAGCATAAAGAACCAGTGATTCTTGAAAGCAAGACTAAGTTGTAAAGTAATGATTACATCTCTTCCTAATTTATTAAAAATGCTATTTTAGTCTTTCACATATCTTTTTATATAAAAATGTTTATTTAATGCCTGTGTTGCTCATTATTTATTAGGACCACAGAGTAACTGTTTACTTTCTCTTATTTGACAAATTGTCAAATGTATGTATCCTACCTCCTATGGAAATGTTTACAAGGTCAATTTTTACTGTTTTAAATGAAACTAAGCCAAATTCTTAAATTTTTTTTACTATTTTGCTCTGGAAAGTCAATTTCAAATGTCTAGCACCTATTTGTCTAAGTGAAAGTCCTCAGGAAATAAATAAAACGTATTGTGGGATTTTTTTTTTCCTTTTACTATAAACCACTTTCTCTTAAAATAAATCCAACAAAACATGGAAATATGGTTACCTAACTAGTGGCAGTAGCCTGCTACTGTAGCTGGAAAACTGAAACAAATGAGACTATGCCACAAATTTTCATGGGATTTCAATATTACCTGTGTAATTTCTACTGGTGGAAAATTTCTACTGGTGGAAATCCACAAGAAGGTGTCCGTCATATTTCATGGGTGCAGGATAACTATGTATATTAAGCTCAAAGGTGATCAAATATGTTGCAAACCTCCAGATCAGCTGTTTTAATAATAAAAAAAAAATTAAAGTGCCATGATATTTTGTGTACAAATATGCATTTATGTATTTTTCTGAAGAAGTTGCATGAAGAATATTCACTTAATGGTATCAAAGAGGACAGAGTGAAGAATACAATTTTAAAACAAGCTTCTTCCTATGCATTCATGAAATAACAGATGTTATTTTATAATCAGATGGACCCAACATCAGATTCAGATTTGAATTTAAGTCCAGTCTTCTGAGCTGTTTGAGGCTATTTGATGTCCATATTCCTTTAGTGTTTTCTGTAATGAAAAGCCTGATTGCAGCCAAAAAAAAAAAAAAAAAAAGTAATAAGAATTGGCAGGGATAACTCATGAATAATTCCTGATATGGAATATTTCACGCAGATTTAAGAACTAATAGTTCAGTAATTAAGATGAAGACTCCAGCTCAATTGCTTCCTAATTCAGGGTGAGGTCTTATGTTGAAAGCAGAAATGCCATACTGAAGCAGGAATGTTTCGATTTCAACGAAAATTTCCAGTGATATGTTGTGGGGCAAGGCTTTACAGCAAGTTAAGTAACTACTGCAAAATACTTATTTCTTCATAATTATTTAGATCTGGATATATTTTCTCCTAACATTAATGCTATAAAAGTCAGGACCCTCATTTGGTTAACACCGGTTTCATCTGTAGTCAGTACAGAGAGATCCCTCCCATTCCAAGTGAGATCAGATGGGGAAGGATATGGAGGAAAGAGAGATGTCACTTTCCTGAAATGCTTGGCTCCCTCTGCTGACAAATAGCATGGCCTATACTTTAAACTGGAAACTTCTAGTTTGTTGAATTCACGTGAGTAAATGTGTATAATTAAGAGAAAGTAGGCAGCCACTAGCAGACAGGGTCTTAGTCCATCAGATCCTACATAAAAAGCACAGTTGATTGTACACAGTGACTCATACATAATTTATATGCATTATTTCCAGTCATTTTCTTTTTTTATGTGAGCCATTTTGCACTGGGGCTTTTTTCTTACTTTGGGGGCATAAACTACTTTACCTGTACTTCAACCAAGATAAGAAATAATAGTCTACCATTAAATGTGCATATTCTCCTGATGGCTGAAGAACTCAGAGTAGCATGAGGTATTACACTATTGTAAATTACAGTTCATTATCAACAGCAAAATACAGGCCAAAGAAACCCCAAAAAACAAAAACAAAACAACCACCCTAATATTCAAACAGCCAGTTAAGAGGAATCTCTCATAGCATTGCATAACAGAGAAAAAAAAAAAGTAACAACTGTATCTAGCAAAACCAAATGAGAAATTGCCATCTTATGACCAGTCAAGTATGCGGTTTGAAGAATTCAAGAAGTTTTATCCATGGGAAAAAAAAAAAAATCACTTACAACTTTTGAGTATACTTCATGGGAAGTTTCTTACTTTTGGTTGTGTTCTGTTTTGGCTGCCGCATTACAGCAAATAATGTTGAGAATTAATGGAATGGAGCCAGGAGTGGGACTCAATGATCCTTATGGATCCCTTCCAACTGAGGATATTCTGTGAGTGGCTGCTTAGTAGCGTTATATTACTCAATTACATTTTTGTGTAAACATTAATATGTTGTCTGTAATATATACATGCTGGAAAATCTAAGATAAAACACTGTAGATATTGAGTACAATCAGTGTCAAATGTGTGTTACTCAAAGGTGGATTTTCTTTTGGTATTTGTTTTTTCCCTCAGAAAGAAAGATGAAAAAATAAATCCTGATCTGTTTGCCAATATTAATGAATTTGAGCTGGTGCTAGAAAGGGCAAAACAGATGGATGAACATGTCAAATCTGCTGTCATTTCTAAAGCAAAATTGTTTCTAATACTAATTACATCAAGCAAGAAGAAGCAATACTGGAGAAGAACCAACTGGCTTGTGTGGCATGACTCTGTGCCTAGCAGTGCAGCAGAGAAACTTACACATTTTGTGTTGAACGAGAAGTGAAATTCTTCTGCTCAGAAGACAGGAGCATGAGAATTTTGCTCTAGACTCAAAATTAGCAAAAGAAATGTTGTCTTTACCTTCAAATGTGTGGAGAATGCACACTAAAATTAGTTGTAATTTCAGAGGACAAAACTGCAAAGAAGTGGCTCTGAGCCACTGGTTGGGCACAACTGGTTCCTCATTTGTACTCCACAATTAATCTCCTCATTGTGTACTCCACAATGGCATCACATTGCCATTTTACATGCTGCATCCATCTCAGTGGCAACGTCAAGCTAGTATGCTGGATAATGCCTGAGCTTGCATTGTGGCTCTGGCCAGTAGGGTCTGCTTCACTCTTAGGGATGTAGAACCATATAGTCATAGAAGATATCAAGTTGTAAGGGGCCCATAAGAATCATTAAGTCCAACTCCTGGCTCCACACAGGACCACCCGAAGATCAGACTCTATGTCTGAGAGTATTGTCTAGATGCTTCTTGAACTCTGGCAGCTTGGGGCCATGATCACTGCACTGGGGAGCCTGTGCCAGGGCCTGACCACCCTCTGGTGAAGAACCTTTACCTGATCCCCAGCCTGACCTCCCCTGAGGTTCAGAGGCGGAAGTGGAGTCAGGGTGGAGCTTAAGTCTGAGTTATTTTTGGCATTAAGGGTTAACTTGAAGTTGAGAGCATAAGTGAATATTAGATTAGAATTTTGGTTGTGTTTCATGTTAGAAACATGTTAGAAACAGAAAAATGTGTAAACTTGTAATTATTCAGGAACAATAAATGGATGCAGAGGAAGAAATGTCAGAACAAGGAGAGGAGAAGGTGATACTGGAAACTGCGATGAGCAGTATTCCTGGGGAGTTAAAGCAGAGGCCTGGAAAACAACAAAACAGTTTTGATGTTTTTCAGAAGATGAGCATAACCATGAAGAATTACATGATCATAGGAAATAACAGGCTTGTTTGTAATTATAACATGAGAGACGGATGCTAGAGGCTGTTTTTTTTCACTTTTTTTTCTTGATTTCAAGAAAACTCAAACTTGGTTTTAGGCTGAATAATTCTGACAAAAGTAATGCTTCATCCTTCATCATAAGCCCCTAAAGCATTTATTAAAAGGAGGAAAGTTGTTCATCTGTGCTGTCCAGAGCACCCTCTATTCAAACACCCTTGAACTAAAAGAACTATAGGTATCTATAGCCTCTATAGAGATGCTACAGCATTGCTAATGATAAGACATCAGATAATCACCATTACTGGAATGGTGAAAGCAGGAGATCCTGCCACAAACTATGCTGCTTCCATGGTCACCAGACATTTGCAGTGATTACAAGGCTCAGCAGAATCAATTCTCGCCAGGACTGGAGCCGGCCAACAGAGACATAAACAGGGAAAGCACGAGAAAAGCAGGACTGGGATCTGAAATGGAAGGACTCAGGACATCATGCCTGTTACATAATTAGTGACACCAGATATTGTTTCTCCATATTTTGGATTCTTTGTTATTTGCACAGTTTTCTTCTCATTTAACAATGCTGCATGTAGCAATGGTTACACAATTGGAAACACGTAGAAGATTATATTAGCAGTTGAACTAGGAAAACCTATTTCCCTTCCTTTTGGCTTAGTTGATTATTATCCTTGATCAAACAAAGGGCCACATGTTCATACTGCCCTTGTGCCCTGGTTGCTACAGTAGAAGGAGACATAAAGTGAAATTCTACATTGAGAGTTTGAGATTATATGTCTTTTTTATTCCTGTTATATTTAATTCTTGTATCATTTTGTTCAGAAGATGACTTAGTCATCAAGAAAACATCATGGAAATCACTCAAAATTTAATTAAAATGACACATTTTAGAATATCTACACTACAGTAAAAATTCCAAGTCTGTTTAATACAAGGGTGGACGATAAACAGCCCCTCCATTGTCTCTAATAGGGTCTTTACCAAGCTTCACATTCAGTGTGATCCGCCTTCAAAGGCTAGTCCCAGTACACAGCATCCTCTAACAGTGTCCTTATTTGTCTCTACACATCTTTGGAGAAGTAGGTTTGCCATCAACTGAGTAATAAACTGAATCTGTTCTCTACACTCAGGGGATTCCTGACAGCCCCCAACCTTCAGTTCTTGGTAATTTTAGAGATCGCATAGCCCATCTCCAGGCATGCTTGTGATAGCAGCTATCCACCTTCTGGCTCTTAAAACAGACCTGATGGACTGCCTTCAGTGTCCCAATGGTTCTCTTTCAATTCTATTTTGGAAATTTACCAAAATACTCAATATTGTATACTTGTATGGATAATTTAAAAAGAATTTTAGAGTATATGAAGTTACCTAAATTAATAACTTTCTTCCAAATGTGAAAGGTGAACTTCATTCTAATTAATGGATCAGTGGAAAATTCTAGAGAAATTAATTTTAAAAATATGTAAAATATGAAAGGTGAGATTGAAATGGAAACAGTTCATTGCACCGGAGATGTAATACTTCGATTGAATAACTAAATATGAACTGAGCCACAGATTAAATTTGATATTGAGCTATTACAACTGATCATGATGTTTGTTCACTTGGAAGAAAATCAAATCCCTGGTCCTGTACAAGTTAAAGTTTACATGAAGTGGAACAGTGCCAGCAGAAGAAACTAAAGATATCTGTATTGTCAGATTGGTTTGCCTCTCTGCTTTGCAGAGCGGTCTTTATCTCTTCATCATATAGTCCATCCTGCATTGCTGCTGGAGTACATTGTGGCCTCAGCCTGGAGCCACACAGTACCCTCAGCAGGAAAATCGTATAAACCAAATTTCATCCTCTCCAGGGTCCGCATCTGCTCTACATCACTGATGTGAATCATAATTTACTTCCTAGCCGTCCAGTTTTCCGAGGGTATTCTCACAGGTCCCCTGCTCTATTCAAGGATTTGGGAATGAGGTGCAAACTACTTCTTCCAGCAGTCAAGGCATGACTTATCACCAGTAAGTGCTATGCCTCTGAGTTCTGGACAACCTGGACAGAAGCAGACCTTGTTAGGTCTGCAGCTGTGGCCCTCTCTCTTCTACCTCCCAGGCAATAGTTTTTAGCAGGTATCTGTCCTGAATGACACTTTTGCTGAGCAAAACCTTTTGCTTAGCCTTTGTTGCTCACAGAGTCTTAGAGTGGTGACTCATAGGATTTCCAAGTGAAACACAAGCCTCTCCATGCATCATATGGGGATCCTATAACCCTCAGTTGAGATTGAGCAGTCCGGTTGGCAACAGAACACGTGGTAGTTACACAGTAGGGTACCTGACAGTCTTTATTCCCTCAGTGGCTGCAAGCCATGGGAAGTCTCAGTGTAGTTGGAGAGGTCAGAGTGCGACACACAGCCATCTGCTTGGACCATAATGCAAACCCCAGGCTGCAGCCCTGCAACAGCACAATCAACCTTCGTAACACAAACCTCAAAGAAATACACAGCCATTCAGCAGGGCAGGTTGAAATGGGCATCGCACAACATCTGAGTTGAAACTGAATCTACAGGTACGGGAGAAGGTGTGTTTTATTAACATCTGTCTGCACGTCACGTGTCCTGGGGGCTAACCTGGAAAGTGATGAGAGAGACAACCTAAGAAGTGCCCAAGCATTTTTGAAAATAGACTTTGGAATCTAACTTCATTACCACTGGGTGCAGGGAGCATAGACATACATACATACAGATGCCTTATCCCTAATCCTGTAAGTAATAGGACATACCCTCTAAAAATAATGAGTTAATTTATAGAAAACTTATTTCTACAGTAATAATTACCTAGCCTTCTTTAAAGAAACAATCTTCACCCTTGCAATCCTGAGCACAGCAACAAGTTAAAGCATTTTAAAAAAACCCATGCAGCCATAGGTCCAAAGCCTAAAAATGCTAGCTGTGGTTATTTCAGCTTATTGGCAATTAAAATGGTGACTTAAGGCTTCTACATCTGCATTTAGTTTCTCAATTAAGCAAACAGTTTTTCTAAAGTGTTGCATACTCAGCAGATCCTGCTTACCGGCATTAATGAAATGGCTTCACCAGAAAATGACGTATTGAAGAGCCACAGAGGTACAAACAAAATCCACAGAATGGGGGTGGGTGGGTTGGGCTGGTTTTGCTCCATGTCACTGCCCTACAGTACCACCGGGTAAAAGACTATGCTTTTTGAAAAACAATTGCAGCATGGCACAAGGGTCTTTGCTTTGAAAACTAAATAAATGGAAGCATGTCATTTCTTTACAAAGGGGAAAAAAAAATGGTGAAATCCAGTACCATCAATTCCAATCTCATTAGGGCATATATGAAGGATGTTAAACTGGCTTGTAAGGGAGAGTAGCCAGTGCAGAACTCACAGTGGTTATTGATGTCACATGGGATTAAATTAGACAGAATTTCTCACATAGCTACAATCACATTGCATTGACCAATTTTCTTTCAGCTGCAAGAACTTTGAAGAAATTTTCATTTTCCTGAGGAAGTTTTATGAAGTGAACTGGTGAGGCTGACCATGCAAGACAAATCGAACGGTGGGCAGGCCTCTGTGTGCATGTGCAAATAAATTCCTGGTGTGTCTGCACTGCTTAACAACAAAAATCAGTCTCTCTTGAGCACTGTTTTATCTGTTGTCCTCCACAAGAGCTTCAGAAGCTACAATGCCAAACAAACTTGGGTATAGATCAAAGCCCAAGGTCTACACAGCATCTGTGGCTGGCATGGTATGCGGGAGAACAATTGGATCCGATACTCAGGTATGTAGGGCATTTGCTGTCTGATTTTAGCACTTTCATCTGTTCTGGCAGAAATTTCTTCTTTGGCAAACTAGAAGAAGAGGGGAAAAATTGAATTAAATTCAGTACAGCTGGGAAGATTCCCCATCACGTGCATCTCTCTCTCTCTTGCTCTTTCTCAAAATGCTTTAGGGTTATGTGACAAGAAATGAGAGTACATTTCTCTCATTCACTGGCCAAAGCTGGTCTACCCAAACGACTGCCAACAGGTAAATGTAGGTGCACACACAAAACTGAGGCCAAATGAAGCAAAGTGAAAAGACATTTTTACCTAATAGGTGCAAAAAGATCTCAGATCTCATAATACAAATTCAGAGCAGCAAATCAAGAATCAAGAATCCAGACATCTCTCTAACTTTGTATTTGCAAAACTGCAAACCCCTGTTTTATCTCAGCACACATTCAATATGCATTTAGTTCTGCTGAAACTAGAGCAAACAAACATGGTGAAACAAAACAAAACAAATTTCTATAAGTGGGAGAAGGAAGAGATACTGTTAATTCATTTTTTAGATGCAGAGAAAGGCAGCCTATGTTTTAATACCTCTGAGTATACCGTTCAGAACTCTTTAAACTAAGATAATCTTTTCTGTGTCGACTTCCAGTCATCTCAGTGGTGCTGCCAGATGCTGGTGCTACTCCAGTTCATTTCTGTGACAATGTCAAATTGTTGCACGCCCAGGAAGGTTTGCTTTGCCTTCCCCACACTGATACAGTGCAATCTGCAGATTAGGGCAAACCCTAAGTGATTCACCCACGTTAACACAGGCAGTGATGTTACTGTTTGAGAGTTTCAGAAACGAGGTATCGGATGTCCTGGTCAGCAGGGGAGATACCAAAGTTAGTCAACAGACACAGGCAACACCACAAAGCCTGCTGCCACTCTGCCCTCTCATTCCTCCTCCCCTCAACACGAGGAGCTCAGGGGCTCTCCACATGCTCTGCCCAAGTGAGGAGCAGGTGGGGCTCAGCCAGGACAGGAGGTGCCTCGCTGAGGATCCCTCTCCTCTCTGCTCCCAGAGCAGGGACAGGAGGAGCCAGCAATGGAAGTCCTACGTGCACATTTGCTCGCAACGACTGGAAGCTCCATGAGCTTTTGCATGTTGTCTTAGACAAAGGAAATTACCCTCATTTTCCTCTGCTATCCCCATCGTAAGAGGGGCTGTGAAGTCTGCTGCTTTGCAATTAAAAACATGATGGTATGGTGTGTGCGGAGAGGAGGGGTGGGATGACGTGGGGGAGGGGAAGTCACCCATGCACCACAACAGATGGTTCGAGTACAGTGATTACAAAATCCTGAAGTTAAAATAGTTTAATTGCAAAGTCAATACTGCCTCCAACCTCTGCTGAGCCTTTAGTGTAAAAACAACAGACGGTATAGTGCAAATGGTGGGACAATATTTAACCAGAACTTTGCATTAGCTACTGCAGTACAGCTCTCCATCAGGCCTTCAGCAAACGGAAGATCGACTGATTTTCCCAGCTTGTATTTGTTAACCATCTCTGCTTTAGTATCAATGGGAGGCTGTGAGAGCCACAAACAAACCAGAGGAAACAAACTGCAATACTATACTGCAAGCTGAGGCTCAGTGAGAGCGCGTGTAAAGTCCAATATTGCAGGCATACAGCAAATATTACCACCTGACTAGGAATTAATTAATATAGAGAGGTTTTTTTTTTTAAAAAAAAAAAAAAAAAAAAAAGATGAGCAGCTAGATAGATAAGTCATTTGTACATAAAATGAAAATATAATTTGGTGAAATAAGTAACATTTTATTTCAGGCTACGGATTTTAAAGAAAAAAAGTAATAGAACATGGGAAGGAATAAGGGAAGGAAAAACAGGGAATGATGGCACAAGTTTCACTAAGCTGTGCCCTTGCAGCTGAGAGACTTGTTCGTGGTCTCTACTGAGTGCGTACATCTCCTGTATGTTTATTCTTCAGTAGTTAGAAACCTTCCTTCTGTTGTCTTTCGTCTCTTATAAAGATCATCTCAAACACAGAGCTGGAAGAGTCAGAGGAAACCTGACTCTGCTTTATTAGCAATAAGCTAAAACTTTGTCTCACCTGCTTCCATCGTGACTCATCATAAGATGCTCACCACTCATGCTACATACAAAGCACTGTGAGGCGCTGCGCTGTTAAGTAAAGTAAGGGGAAATGGGCTCTGACAGTTACACTACAACACTTAGGAGTTCTCACAGTTGTGTTACTCCTTTATATTTTTTTTACAGAGTTTGAAAGATGAAGAGAGTCTTTGGATGTCGGAGATCATACTTCCTAAGTCAAATAAGAGTTTCTAGATGATCTCTTTCCTTCAGGTTTTCAGTAAGAGTTAGAGAGCTGCACTGGCTGAAGTGTGGGGCAGGAAATACTCTTGTGAATCAAAAGAAAAATCCCCTTTAATCATTAAGAGGAAAGAGGAAACATTCCCAGGGCCTGGTCTTGCAAATTGCTACACACTCCTGTCTCATTTTTATTAAATTAACTTTACATACATGAGCAGCACCATTGACTTTCAATTAAGACAATGTACAGGGTGAGTGCTTCATTTCATTAGAAGGGAACTGATTCTCCGTAATAGTAGTAAGAAGACATTAACAAATGTTTTGTTGAAAATCGTACCGTGATTCTGGCATAGCACTGACAGCACAAAAGTAATTTGAATTGCTGCTTCTTTATGAATGGTTTTGTTACCATATGTAATAACAAATAGCCCCTCAGAGCACACTGTAGAGGCCTTCTGAACTTCTAGTCATTTCTTATATTCTTGGATTCCCATCTCTTTTTAAGCCTAAGCATGTATTTGGTAACTAGGCTATCAATTCAATGAAATTAGGCACAGTCAGAACATTTTTAAAAATCTGAGCCTAATGCAGAACCCACAAGTTTGTGTTAGATCTCAATCTCTTCCCACAGTACATGCAGGATACGACTGCCATTTCTGCTCCTGTGATAGTTCTGTATTTAAATGAGTCACTCTTTATTGACTGCTCTAACACAGAATAATCATGGCCCAAAACCTTAGCGTGCAATGTTAGAAGAAGAACTCTTCTCATGCAGGAGAGGAACATGAACCTGGGTCTGTCCTTGCCTGGGCAGTCACTTCAAGAGAGAAGCTGTTAAGGGAAAGCTCCACTTCCTTCTCCTGAACTCTAACTAAAAATGAAGGTTGCCTTTTATGAAGAGTCTTTTCTTATCTATGTGAGTTAGGTAGATCACATGCCCAGATAGGGAAGTTTGATTACCTGAACACTAGCTGGGGGTTGGTTCCTACACGTTCCCCGTCTCACCTGAATTGACATTTTGCAACTGATTCTGAGTCTGTCTTTTAGCCCCAGTATCACATTCAGTGCCCACTGTTTGGAATGGGTGTTGTATCCTGAACAGGGTATGAGAAAACACATTGATTTTAGCTTGGAGTGGATATCGCTAACCAAAGGCATAGTATGAATACTGTAGGTAGGCTGGGATTTTGACTGTCATCATTACTCAATAAGCATATCACCAGGAAGAGCATACTAGCATAGCAGTTACAATGTTATTCAAGAAGGTCTTTGGAAGCAAGTATTTCTGAAGACCGTCTATGATAGTGCTGCTAAGCCAGGCTGCCAGACAGCAGTCATCTCACATGAAGCATACTCAGTAAAACTTCTGCAGTTCAGCTACAAACTATGTCATCCAAAATCTGCCTTTGCCTGACACACTAAGTCTTAATTTTAGTCAGGATTTTGTAAGTAGAACAGATAGAATTCGGTCCTAATCACAGGAGCATTGACTTCACACATTTACACATGCAACTACTCCTGTGGTATGCCTTCTTCACAGGAGTTCTGCATTCTGAAGACAGCTGATTTCACTCCAAATTCATTGGCTAGGATTTGGATACATATTGACCCCACAAGTACTTTTCGTGCCCTCACCACTGCTGTCTGTGTTCCCAAAGCACGCAGTGATGCAGACTGGGATGGCAGCTCTGTGGTGCTGGCAGCTCCTCAGGCACACAGAGGAGGAAGGCCACTTCCCAAGATGGCGGCCTGAAAGTTTGGCAGTGAAATGGCAGCATGAGCTTCTTCAGGGCTCTCAGAAAAGCAGGGGATCTGAATACAGCCTGGCATACACTCTTGCATTAGAACAAAACATAAATCCTTGGTAGAGGAAGATTTCTTTTTTTTGAAAGCTAAGCGGTGGAAAGCCTGTTGTTCTAGGCTTGAGCTTTTTTCTTCCAACAAACATTAGCCCAGGGCTGTCGCCCGACTTCTGTATTCCATTAAAAAGTGATACTGTTGCATGACATAATCAAAAAAACGATGCAGCAGAAAGGCCATAACAGTATCTAAAAAGCCTTTGCTTTGTCGAAGCCTTTCACTAATGCTGGCAACAGAATTATTGAGGTCTATAATAAGGTGATCTCCTGTTAAAAAAGCCCTCTTATGAGCAGTATTAAACTTTATATCTGCTTTTAAATTAAACACTTTGGGTTTATTAATGTTTCCTTTCCTCTCCAAATTTCTTTGTTGAGAAGAGGTGCCAGAGGAAACGTACTAGCAACAGTAGGATGTGAAGTATAGTTTAGAATACATTAAACACATGTTGATGGGGCCATTAGCAGAGTTTATAGATACCACCACCTGTCTCTTATTCCACTTGCCATTACTTTAGTGACTGAAAACATACTGCAAGAGAGGTGGTATGCTGCCATTAAGTCTTTACTACTGTGTTAGAAAGAACCTAAGAGCAAATTCATGCCTTATTGCTAAAAAGATTTTCCAATAATGGCTCACTTATTGAGGTAAATAAACCTGAATAAATAAGTGCAGTGGAGTAGAGGCAAAATAATAAATATCACTCTGGTTTGGGATATGAGAGAGGAACTGTGTATTTGCAAGGGAAAATTCACTGCTATAAAAATACAGTAGGGCAGGCAATGGTTTACTTGTTCTCTTCAAGCTAGCAAACATATTCCTTAAATTTATACTGTAAAATCCATTCCTGTATCTACCTAGGGACAGGAAATCAAATGTCTTCATGCAAAGCAATTTTTAAAAATAATAATAATAAAAAAAGATGGTGATATTTATTTAGATCACTCTAACAAGCACACACATGGCCAATATATTGAAACAACCCAGTCAGTTTGGCAGGCTTCCTCACCCTCACGTTGCCCTGAAAAAGGGCTGAACTTGCATATAGGTCGGTTGTGGCCCGGGAACGTTGTCCCCACCGCTAAGGGACGGCGCAGAAGAGGGGAAAGGCCCTACATCAGGCACAGGGCTGCGGCAGGAGGAACTACTGGCGAGGGCGTCCCACCGCAGCCCTCCTCCTCGCTCCCCTCTGCAGCCGCTGACGGCGGGCAGCGGAGGCCGCCATTAGGGCGCCTCCTGGCGGGCGCGGCGCAGTGCAGGGCGGGCACCGTGCAGGCTGCAGCGGGGAGCGGAGAGGGAAAGAAGAANTATGGGACCTGCTGACCACGGAGTCGTACCTTGGAGGTGGCCATTTACTGGCCTTTCTGGGGAAGAAATAAGCGCGCTCGCCTTCGTGCCGGTCAGCGCTCAGCCGCGAGGCGCCAGCTTCTATCAGGAGATGGCAGCACAGCCCCGGAAAGCTGGGAAACGTCCGCGCATACGCTCCCTTGTAGCGAAACCCCGGGGGGTTCGCAGAGGCAAAGTGGCCCACTGGAAGCAGAATTTAAAAGGCAAAAGCATGGAGGTGTCTGGTAAGCAAGCCGAATTGTAAAGAAGCCAACAACGAGATCAAATCTGAACTTGCTGCTGGGCATCACAGGCGTCCTTTAGCATGATGTTGGCAGAACACCCTTCCCAGTAACACTGCAACTTGCCATAAAAGACAAAAAAAAAAATCCATCAGGAGAAAATGGGTTAGAGATGTTGCTGGAGAGTTCATTGCTGTGACCAGTTCACATGACAGCATACACATGTCACTGACAGCCACAAAACTTCATGGCAGAAAGACAAATCTGTGACATTTCTCTTTCCTGCTTCTGAGTATTTGTCTTGAATGAGTGAAAAAGGTGATTAAAAATCTGTCAATGTGCTAAGCAGACCTTTATTTCAGACTCTCAATGACCCCGCTGCTGGGTGCACATGGAGCTGATGTAGCATTGCGATAATCTTTGCTTATTCCATTCCAAAAGTAAATAAATAAATTCCGAACTCACACAAAGCATCACATACCCATAGCAAACCTGTTGCTAAGTCAAATGCGCCCCAACCTACAGCCCCCACAGGCAGAATGTTTCTCACTTATTCCTTGGTGAGATTTGAGCATGGAGCTGCAGGCAGAGGCATCAGTTCAAAGATGTGTATTTTGCCTCCTGTTGCCTCAGACTCCAGGCTCAGTCCATACATGACTGAGGAATTCCCACAGCCCTACAGGCGTTTCCAGGAAAAAGCTTTGCGATTCATTAGGTGGTGCTGAAACGCCTCACTGGAAGCACCGGCATGTTGACCCCGTCAGCATTTTCTAGATGTGGTGCACCTGAGACCTTAATGAGGGGAGATGCTATTGGAAAAGCTGCTTGGAGTTAGTTTGGCACAGAGTTTGGCACCCTGGTCACATTCAAGAGCTTTTGGTATTCACTGAATATACAAATCAGACCATGTAACTTCTTTTTTCTCCAGCATATCCAGAGATCCGTCTCAATTTTGACACTATTTACTATCGGAAACATTCAAAGAGCGTAACAAATGGAAATTTAGGGTTTAGCCAGATTGTATCAGTTGTTGGTATTGGAACATCAGTGGAGCTCAAACAAGTTTCACTTGGCAGGACAGTCGCACAAAAGCATTTGATGTTGAATCACAAGCTATTTCCAAGGTTCGTGCACACAAAAGGGTTCAAACACAAGCAAACTAAAGCCCTGGTATTAACAAAATATGTTCTTGTTTCCTTTCCACTTGCCAACTATTTAACCTGGTCAGGAGACAAATTCGCATGGGATTAATTCTGTTTAGCCTACCTCAGATTCCTCCTGGGTTTCCTTGAAATGAGGTATCCTTCGCTTCCTATCCTGCACGGTTTTGTAATGCAGCTGCACATTGTTGAAAAACTGCCACAATTCATGGCGGGGTGGCTGCACTTCAGCAATGAGAGAAGTTATTTGGAATACATATATCTATATTTGCATGCTTGTGAAGGTTACGTGTCTGACTTGTTAAACTCTAGGAAGCTCCCTGATGGACAACACCATGATGCACGATGGGTGGCAGTTAAGTCATTAACGTGAGCAAAGAGAGGCTGATCTGCAGCCCTGTGACCTCCAAAGGAAATTTGAAGTATTTTTTTAATTCAAAATGTTGAAGGCTCCTGTAGAGCAGAAAAACTTGTAGAGGGTGAAGAAGGGACAAAAGTCCTCTCCGTTGTGTCTATAACCAAGCAAAGAAGACAGACAGTGATGCCTGCATGCTGTGACATTTGGGGACTGCCCCTTAGATTTGGGGAGTGAGGTTTTCTCCACACCATGCCGACATCAGTGGGCAGAGCCAGGTGGGTTCAGAGGCCTTCTCTCCTCGTGCAGAGGCAACATGAATGGAACAATGTCAGCACCTCTTGTGCGTAGCAGGGTTGGAAAAGGGAAGGAGAAACAGACATTTCAACTGTCATGTCAGCCCTGTGGCCTATCCAGGAAACGAACCCCATTCCTGCACAGTGCAGCAAACAGCAAAAAAGGAGCACAGTCCTCCCCCAGGAGAAACACACATGCAGGGAGGTGAGGAGGAGTTTGTCCCAGGACACACCAAAGGACTGGAAAGGGCACAGCGCAGCCTGAGTGATTTTACACCCCTACATAAAGGGGCAACATTTGGGAGAGGACAGCTGGGGCTTGTGCAAACCCATACTGGGTTGGGTGAACACCTGGACTGCAAACCAAGCTCACAGGTGCTGGGTGCAGTGCAGCCCTTCACAGGGCCCAGTGAGCTGCTCTCTCAGGCCTGCCACTGGGTCGTCCCCTGGCCGGTGGAGCCCCACTCGCCATTAGCACGGAAGCTGGGAATGGAAAACAATTTCGACATGCACAGCCTGGAGTCCTGCCCTTCACAAACACATTTGATGTTCATACATGGTCTCTTGGCTGCTGCTGCTGGGGACCATCTGTTGGGATGGCTTCGTGCCTGATCAAATGGTGGTATGCCAGTTTCACTGGGACATGGAATGGATGCCAAGCAAAACGTGTCTGGTTTTACTTCTATTACTCTGAATTCAAAGCACATGCTAATACTAATCCCCATTTTAACACTGCTGTGGTGCCAGTTTAACCTTCATTTTTTCCCACTATCTGCCCAATTTCTACCATGTATTTAGGCACTTGAAGGAATCCAGCAGAAATCACCTTTGTTAATGTCACACAAACACGGCACGATTTGCAGGGCTTCGGTGAGACGTGCTAGCACGAACGACAGAGGTGCCCGTGTGAGAGTTTCCTACGTGTGTAGCACAGGATCCCTGAAGGAGCCAGGTGAAAACATTTCCTTAAAAGTTGCTCCTGAAACCGCATCCAGCTATCATAAAATTTTCTCCTTGATGCAAACGTGACTTATCAATGTAAAAACGATACAGTAAACTGGCAGTTATTAAAATAAGTCTCTATGAAATGTGCAAAGGCTTTTAAGGCCTTGTCTAAGATGGTCCAAAGACGTTTTCTTTTCAATTAGCTGTGAGTTCACAATAGCTCCAGCCCTGATCTAAGGTAAAATCTTCCATGTTGTGGCTGGATTTGCTGTCTGAGTTTATATGACTAACTCCCTGTGAATGTTCCACATTCAGAGAAGTGTGTGTCTGTCCTCAGCCAAGATGAATATTATTGTCAAAACTGCCATCGTTACTGCTACTGTGGGTGTTCAGATTCCTTCAGTGTTTGTGGGGAAAATCCATCTGCTACAGATGTTCCCTTCGGTGACGTATTTTCTCCTCTACTCCTGTGGTGGATGGGGGAAGCCTAAAGGAGCATCCTCTGATGGGCTTCCCTTTGGTCTTAGTCCTCCTGTGGTTGGTCAGTTTCAATACCTCCTGCCACCTCCTCCCCCCTCTGCTGGGGAGGTGACAAAGGCCAGATGCTGGCCTTGAAAGGGTGAGTGCCTGCTGTGGGCAGGATCCAGATTTGCCAGCAGTTTTAGGAAGGGCTGGGATTTGACTTTCAGACAGGTGCTCAGTTCCTCAACTTCTCGGATCCTGCATTCAGGACTTTGATTTAAAGCATTTCATTTGTTAATGAAGTGACAGATTCCTATGTTATTATCCTTTAATAACCTTAATTAACTTTTTAACCTCCTTGCTTACATTGCCTTCTTGTATAATCCTGAAGTTATTGTTTGTGTGGAAACCTGAAGAAAATCTATCAGTAACAGTTAAGGAATGGTGGGGAATGTAGAATTTATTTTCTTTTTTTTTTGTTTGATTGTTTTCAATTGTAGCAAGATAGAGGGGGAGGGAAATTAAAAAAAAAAAAAAAAGAAAAAAAAAGGAGAATTATTTGAATCTACTAAATAAATATGGCAGGGCCAGGAGCACAGGCCAATCAGTGGCATGTGGACCAGCCATAAAATTAAAAATAAACTTAAGAGTAAATGTGCAGCTAAATGCAGACTGTGGGGATAGGATGTGAACTTCAGCTATTTCCTGGAGCCAGTGTGGTTCCAAAGTTTAACAGCTCTAGCCTTTGGAGACCCGGAGGCGTGCATACTTGTTTTCAGTTTCTCCTCCTTTCATCTCCCCCCACTCAAGCCCCACCACCCTCCCAGCTGCCCTTCTCGCTCCATCCCTCCCTGCAGAAGGACACTCCTCTCACGTCCCACATGGCTCTTGTTGTCATTGCATCTCCCCACTGCCTCATTCCTTACTGTCCTCATATCTTCCAGCCCAACCCAGCAGGGCTGGGTGGCTTGTGGAAGGTCAAAGTTCCTGTTCTCATTTTGCCCTCAAAACTCATTGATCTGCAAAGGATTAACCTGTACTTGCCAGTACCACCCAGTGGGGTGAATGACTGCTTTCTGGGCACGCTGGCTCATGCCTAGTAACACAGTTCTTATTTAGCTTCTGTCTAGAACTTTTTCTTAAAATAAGTTTTTTTTTGTTGTTGTTAAAGCAGTCATTAAAGCAATGGGGAACGGTTAATGGAATAGCTAACACATCTTTATCTCACAGAAGTTGTATGATAGCAAAGAAATATCTTCAGGCATAAATTTGTTCCTGTGGGATGTACTGTAAAGCTCAAAAGTATTTCACTAAGCCCAGATTGAGTCTTGTGTTCTTTTTGCTTTTGGCCTTTGCACTTGCACAGAGTCAAGGCCAAATTTAGGAATGTGTTCCTAAAGCATATCCTGATGTCTCTCCTATTTACGGCAAAACTCAGATTTTATGCTCTTTTCTCACAATTTTGTACAATAGTTTTCTTTGCTTAAACAACAAAAGTACCTAAAACCAAATTCTAGTGTAACTCCCTTAATGCCTTTAAAATTCATCATGAATTATTTTTCCTCATTCATATCGCACAGTTCGAGAAATTTCAATCTCCTAACTCAAACCCCCAAGGTATGTGCACCTCTGCTTCTCCCTGTTTATCAGAGGCACTCAGCAGCTCAGTGGCACACAGTACTGCAATTAAAATAATTTTTCCCTTTGCCATCTGTGGAAATCCTCCAATTTTACAGTAACAGACAAAATAGGTAAATCGCAAAAGAAAACTGGGTCATATTTGCATGAATTTTCAAAAAGTTTGCATATGTGTTTGAAATGTATAGGCAGAGGAGGAACAAAGCTGTGAACGCATAAATAGTATTCATTCTGCTTCTTGATTTTGCCTAGAAGGAAAAACTGAATAGAAACAAAGAATGGCAGAACAACGTAAACAGCAAGCACTAGAGTGAAAGCTTTCTTGTAGGAGGCAGAGAGTTAAAAAAGACACCATAGGAGAGAATAGAATTGAAGACTTCAGATTTCTATATTCAAAACCTGTGCTTCAGTTCTCCATGCTACAGCCACAGGTCTTATGAGACTGCATGTTATTTTTACTATCTTTCAAGGTAGTATTCAACACGTGCTTTCACTTAGTGATGCCCCTAATTGATAGCAGAGCTAAATTTATCTTAACACACAATACACACTAAAATATTTTCTTTTCCTCATCCTTTGTATCACTGCTCTTGCACCAAAAAACTAATTACAAAGAAAGAAATGATAATAGGAAACAAATATGTATCCATAAATCAATCTCACTTCCTTACTACCTTTTCTAAAATGACGTATAAGCAATGCAGCCATTATGCATGCCTGTGTGAATTAAAATTAAGAATTAGATGGGCAATCATCATACAGCAACTAATAAACCACAGGTTAAAGTCCCCACGGCATAGCAGGGTGAATTAAAGACACTATGGCAACCTTCATATAAATACTAAAAAAAAAAAAAAGTTTTACAATTAATTCCCTATTATTTACAGATGAACAAGATTCTGTCTCCTATCTATCTATTGAGGTAGCATATATGTATTTATGCACATCTCACACATAATGTTAGTTCTTTCTTCTTTCACACAGAAAACGTTAGCAAAGTGCTGTCACACCTAAACAACTGTTTCTCTGTGCCACAACTTTGATGCTGCATAATTGTAGTGTATTGAAAAATACACTGGTCATTGCTGAAGTCTCAGTTCTGGGTAGCAACAACCAACACTTTCCAAAGCTGAAACCCTGGTGAGTGTATCTCTGACTTTTCCATAGATAAGATTTACCAACAGGCAGGAGAAAACTTGACAGTGCCTTCACCACTATTTTATGTAACCACAGAGCCTTAAGGTTCCATTGAGAGTCAGAACGCTACATGAAATAAAATGCCCCTTACTTCGTGTGGCTTGCAATCCTTTATACTGACTTTCCGTATACACTATTTTTCCAAAGCTGTTTTATTATGTGTTGTATACAACATATTGTTAAAGCAGATACCAGAAAATCACCAAGATGAACAGGTATGGATGGTAACAGGTTAATATTCCTAGCAATTCTACTTATGTGAAAGGTTTAATGGTTCCCTAAAAATAGTTTCCTCTCTGCATTAGAAGTCAATATGAGAATCAGAGAGGGCAAAATACTCACAGAATTTGGAAGAGCTAAACATCAGATAGGAACAGGCTTCTGTTTCCCCTTTTCTTTCTCTCTGGCAATAAAAACTTAATTACAGACAGATTTTTACATACAATGCCTTTATTTTTACATACCTTTAGTGTGCAGCTACGCTACCACTGACTCCTCATCCATCACAAAGCTAGCTTTGAGCTTACAAAGCTATCAGTCCTCAAATGGTCTACCAAAGTGATGCCTGTAAGGGAAAAATCCCTCAGCATGACTGAGCCCATGTGGTCATAACTGAAGCAGTTCTCAAAACAAAAGTTATAGAAGTAATCCTATATTTGGACTACTGATCAGAGTTTCATCACATGAAGTAACCCTTAACCAGTACAATCAGGCTTCAACATGTTTCAGCAGCTGGGGCTAGTTGCCACTTGCAGAAGAACATTGTCACCTATTAAAGAAATAGGACATTTGGGGACATGCTTCACTAGCAATTTATCGAGAGCTTTCTTCACAGAATTGAAGCACGGCAGGAATGGAGTGAGATTTTTTGAGCTATGTTATCCAGTATGCAAAACCTAGGTGGAAAAGTGTTTTGTAAGTGAATTGTTGGAAGAAACATTCCTTTGAAATGTTTTTTTTCTATTGAAGCTCTTTAACGAACATTCTGCAAAAATAACAACTTTGCTGAGTGTGTTAATAACACCAATTTCTTCATTGTGGACTGTTTCATGCTTTTCACCAGCAAAGATGGAGTTCATTAAAAAATAATTTGAAGTTCTTCTAAAGTCTGAGTTATACTGGGGAAAATCCAATGTAAGCCAATGACTTCATGCTAATAATTAAAAACTAAAATTGTCCAGACAATCCTAACTTTGCTTCATTATATGTATGCATCACAACACAGCCTTGAAGTACATTGCCATGTGCTGCTTCACCTCCGCCCCAAGACCTTTCAGCTGATTCTGATGTGATGGTGAAGGGACGTTTAAAATATTTTATATGCATCTGTCAGTGTATGGCCTCTTGCATTGTGTACTGCAAACTGCAGTACCGAATTGATCTCATTCATTTTAAAAGTCAAAAATCCTAGTTACTTAACTTCTGTAGGCATCTTGTACTCCTTCCTCCAGAGGGCATTTTGTCTGACCTGTCCTGGACAGCCACTCAGGAGGAGATGTGTCACACTCATTTAGAAAGCTACACTCAAAAACGAAATTGTTGAGGTAGTAATCTCAGCTTCCAGATTAAGCACAAACATAGTCAAGGATGATTAGATCAATTTTATTACTAGATCTTCCAAATTCCTTATCTAAAAAAAGCAAAGTTTCCTGAACATGGTTTGTGAGAGTTTAGGTTGTCTGTAGAGTCATTAGGTTCAGTGGAGAAGGTAAATTTGGTGTAGAGAAGATATCAGACTTCAACAGGAAAGATGATTAAATGATGAACACTAATACTTGATGTCATTTATTCTCAAACCCAAATCACTTGCCATAGCTTACTTCTTTGGTAGAAACATTGCTCAGTTCTTTGGATTGACATTAAAATTCCTGATAAAAACACCTTCAAATGCCACATGGGCTCAGAATTCACCCCCTGACCTAGGCCTGTGTTCAATGTAAGGCCTACCATATCAACCCCTTTCAAAAAGATGGAAAACTTCTAAATTTCTTCAGTTGAGGTCAATCTTGAGTTTTTTCACTTTTTCTTTAACTAAATTAAACCCAAACTTTATTGACTAATGACATTTAACATTTTTTTTCTCCTTGATTGTATACCTATTTCACTATGGTAATACAACAGCTACACAACAGGGTTTTGTTTAGTCACACATTTATCAGGCACTGTTCAGAGAAAGAGGAAGAATGTCTTTTCTACACAATTCACATGCATAGCCTCTACTCCTCGCTCTGCCAGAAGATTCCCAAGGAGCTGGTCTGAAGTCCCTCATAGTCTTCTGCCCAAACCAGAGTATCCAGCTGGGAACTTTGTCTTGGCAGTCTCAGGAAAGGGACAGACACCTCTCCAAGTATAAGTCCAGTCTGTAACTGTCTGACTTTCCCTTGGAGGCCTCCTCTCTCTTAATCTCTGCATAACGCAACTCCCTATATGTAGATATGAACACAAATCCTCCCCTCCCAGTTAGTCTGGAAGCTCACAGCTGCAAAGACTGTATTTTATTGCCCATATTCTTTGCACGTGTCATGTATGGGTCTCTTCTTAGTGTTTTTGTCTTACAATGCTATCAACACAGTCTATTATCAATTGTACTAAAAGATTTGTGCAGTGCTCCCCCTTCACACTCATTTATCTTTTACATCAAGAGGTAAACATCATGGCTTTATTTCACGTATCTTTCACTTAATCTATTTACTGAGCAAAGTGTGCTAGAAAATGTGAAGTACTATGCAATTCAGAAGTGAAGATATATCCTGATCTCTACAGAGGCAGATGGGCTATAAACCCACTTATTGATATTTCACACACTGTTAAAAAACTGCAAGTTCTCTTCAAATACACTTAAGGCAGTCTTAACAAAGGGCTTTTCTAGCTTTTTTTTCCCTAGCTTTGGAGTTTGCCTTTAAGGTCATTTTCTGTTACCTCCCCTTTACTGAGGAGTACCTGCTTGGGAATGATTACATCTGCCCTACAATAAAACTGCATGGTGAGGAAGAGGAGGGTGCCCAGCCCTATTGCAGAGGCAGGGAATTTGACAGGTGCATGGCTCCTAACCAGAGCTGAGCCACGGGTCACCAACGTGGTGCAAGCGGCATCAGGCCTCCATCAGACGTTACAGGCATTTCTCTCATTGGTGGTAAATATCTGGGAAATCTCTCCGCATTTTTGGCACCACAAACCTTACGCTCAGCTATAACTTAGAGATAAATTATGTTATGTTAATCTGCCATTGGTTTCGAATTAGCAGTGTCATTCAGGTTACTTTTTGTGTAAATATTATTAAAGCTAGAGCTTCCAAATGTTAGGTCGTACATTAGCAGAGTGTTCTCACTGATCCTAGGAAGATCATGCCTCCTGCTCCTTGGGATTTACGCTTGTCTCTGATTCAAACAGATTCATAATATGAAACGTTAAATAGTACTGCTGGTGACAAGTTATTTGTGAAAGGCCAACACTGGTACCTCCTTTTTCTCATCTTCACATGCTCTCAATTGTACTGGAAATGGCCCTTTTAAAAACAGAGCAACAAGTTAAAAAAAAAAAAAAAAAGCCGTGGTGTTTTCTTCCATGCTTAGCTGCCAGCAGTGGGCAAAATAGAATCCTGGGCTGAGGAATGAAGACCTTTTGTGCTTCTGCCTCTAACTGGGCTGAAGGGGAACGAGGACCTGTTGTAGGCATGGGAAGGCTCTGAGGCAATCCAGCAGTTTGTGCCCTTCAGTGAGGTTCACCTGTGACAGAGGCTAGAACAGAGCCAAGTGACAGGGCGCTTACACTGCTTCCTGGTGGCCACCGTCAAAAACCATTTAATTTATATCCTTTGCCATGCGCATACAGCGAGTTCCTTTGGCCCCTGTCAAGACTATGGAAGGGAGAGCCAAGTCATGTCCCTTGGCTTGGCTCATCCTTGGCAGGTGTTCAAACTTTCAGCTTGCCTTGGAGTGGATGACATTCACTTATAGCTGTATTTCGTAAACGCTTGGCCTTCAGAAGGTAGTGGTCCCTGTGAATGCGTACTGGTCCTGTTTGAAGCTGCAGCATTTGAGGTCTGAGTTCTTTCTATCTTTATTGTAAGGGTTACATGTTAACTGAGGAGGCCTGCATGTTCTGCAGTGCAATGAAAACACTTTTTTAATAATCCAATTTTTCTGAATTACATTTTTCTTTACTTTCAGGAGTGAGGGAGATAACCTAATGCTTTAAAAAGAATCAGTGACATTGATTGCTACTGGATAAAAATCCTCCTTCTACATGTAAGCGATCAGACGTCAAGAGTCATTCACCCGAGGTACCACGCCAGCCAGAGATAACTCAGCAGATGTATCTCTGTTAGCACTAAACTGAGATGGGGGCAACAGATGCTACCTCTCAGCAGGGCTTATTAGACCATGCTCAGAAGCACGCTGACATACTTACACTGTATCCCCAACTCTTCTGGCCTGAAACCGATTAGCTTACCGCAAAGGCAAAGGAGGGAGCAACTGCACGAAACCTGGCAGACGTGCCTTTGCTCTAAGACTCTGGGCTTATGGAAGACTTTTGGAAGAGTCAAAGGGAGATGAAAGCTCTGTTTGGATTCTGAAAAAATCTCCCCCTCAATCAGCATGCTGACTCCTGCAATTTACGGCTCTCGAGCCACTTGCATAGCAGACCATTTATTTGCACTGTGAACATACTGCAGTTGGACTTGTGCACTGACTATGGACCAGGTATGTGCGCAGCACATTGCAAAATCTCTCACATACAGAGTCAGTAATACTATTCAACTAGCAAAGAACAGCTATCAGAAGTAAATTGAATGACAGCTGCACTTCTATATTCCTTTTCCCTTCCTGCTCCCCACTGTCAGCATCCCAGGCTTGTTGTGTATTGCTCTAGGTTGGTGCTTCCACTCACAGTGTAGGCAGCATATGCTTGTCTTGTGGGTTCCTACTGTGGCTTTCAATGCACAAATGATAAATAATAATAAAAAGGAGGAGACTCCAGTAGACTTTTAGAGAATCAATAGTATACAGAAATATGTAGATTTTAGTTAAAAAAAACCTCTATTTTTATGGCTTCCTAACAAATCTACTAAACACACATCTGTGTTACTTTGTTTAAAATTACAAATAGCAAGCCAAATCCACATATTTCAGCTTACCAGTCTTCTGCGAAACTAATTCTGGGATCCAGTGCTATCAGTGCAATAGTGGATGTCATTGCCAGCTGCTTTAGGTGACAGAGGCCCGCAAGCAGGACCAGGCAAGAAGAAAAAAGTATATCTATTAAAATGACCTGTCTCCTTCCAACATTTTCTAGATTGCTCTTGACCAGTGACTGGTTCTGTTTGAAATAAGTCATTTGAAGAGTCTGCCTGTAAAGGCTATTCCAGGGACTAACAGATGCACTTTTCCATGAAGTTTATTTTTTCCAGTCTTTTTTTTCCCTTGTATTATTTTTTTTCAGTTACTCTGAGCTCTGCCAAACTGCCAGAGAAAACAACAGCAGAGGCTCTGCAAAATGTAGAAAGAACAAAACAAATGGATACAGACAGAATGAGACTGAACACAATCATACTACATTGCTTGTAGAAGGACTAAGTAAAGGAAAACATCATTTGATGAAAGCAGCAGCAAAATGTACCATACTTATCTTTCTTCCACCTTTTCTCTGAGAATCATGAGTTGTTTTCTTTCCAGAGCTTCATTTCATTTAATTCAACAGTTAGAATGAGCATAAGGTCTGGGATAATTTGACTCATGGAGGTTAAGTCTCCCCTGGGCCTGTGAGCACTGAAGCAATCAGTACTCAGCTGCAGTTAGCTGCCACGTCACTCTTTTGGATAGAAATGACCACTTGCTTCTGCCTGGTCTTGTGTCTACGGGGGTAACACACAGAAGGGAGTTGGACAGCCTCATCATGCCCAGTGTGGTTGAACACCAGTCCCAGAACCCAGCTTATTCTTATTCCAGACTCACTCTTTCAAAATTCTATTATTTCCTGGTTGTGTGTCATTTAAAAAAAAAAAAAATTTCAAGTCTGAACTCCTGCAAGACTAATAAAATACCAGCAACAAAGGCTGGAAAAGTAGTTTCTTTATATACTACAATATCACAGTCCACCTGAATGAACTCAGTGCACAATGAGATGTTAGATTGGCCGTGCTTCCTCCTGCAGCTCACGTACAATCATTTCAGAGCACATTCCGATACACTCAGACCTCATTTTTAGTCCATTTGCCCAATCTGTTTTACATGCTTTTATGGCACATACGACAACTTCCAAAATAAGCAGTCTAAGCCTAATTGTTGAGATAGTGTATGTACAATTCCTCAAACTTATGAAATCATAGCATCCAAAGGTGGATGAAGTGACTGTGACCTGCAATAACAAGGAGCTGTCCTCCCTAACTTGGCTGGCAGGGGCTGAGTGTGATGGGAGCTTGTGAGTAGTATCCAAACCCATGAAATATGAAATATAGCCCTGCCCCTGAATGAACTCAAAGATGTATTTCAGCCGACAGAAACTCAAGCTTCAAGCACCACTGGCCTTCAGAGGCTCTGTTCAAATCTGAAATAGAAACTTTGGAGTGATCTTTTGACCCTACCATTGAATTTCACTGGCACTTAAGTCTTGCCACTATTCAGCTGTGGGCTTTCCCTAGCACACACACCAGCATTTGTATTTCCTTTGTGAAAAATGGTAAAGAGAAAGAAAAGTAAACCCTTGCATTAACTCAAACCCTTTCCTGAGAGTCTGAAAGGAAATACTGGGGAGTCCAGATGTTTGCGATCCTTTTCTTTTTTTTTGCTTTGAAATATCCAGTATTTTGTTAAATCCGTTCTGCAAAATGGTTAGCAAAAGATATAAGGAAATCTCTAGAAGAAAAAGAAAGTTGTAAAGCCAGAATGAAACTAAAGAAGAAAAAAATTGCTTGAATCCTAAGACATAGGATTTAAAAGAACCAAAATTGCTTTTCCAAGGACTGGAGGACTCAGTCCTTTTTACAGGAACACCCTAGAGACCGCTTCCCTTCATCAGCTGTTTGATTTTGCCAAGTGTCTGCCACTGTCACAGCTGGAGGTAGGTACCGCAGAAACACCCAAGAGAATGGGAGTGACACCCCAAGATGACCGTGACTGTACCTTCTGGAAAGCATTCTCAACACAACCACCATGTTTCCAAATTTGCATTTGAAAGATTTGTGCTCGCTTACATTATAAACACAGCAATTGAAAGCGCATTAAGATGTGCAAGATTTACAGACCACACTCAAAAATTTTATCCTGCCCATTTTTTAAAATGGGAAGTGGTGGCTCTATAAGCTCTGTAATTATATATGGCAAAAAATCTCTCATCATTGATATAGCAGGAGTATAGTTCAGCTAGGTAAAATGAGGTTAGATATTTTGCTTTGAAAAAGATCTTTCAAATCTTTTGTTAATCAAAGATGACTAATTTTTCAAAGTGAAGCTGTATTGTTAATTACACATTTTGTGTGTGTGTGAAGATATAGAATTAAATCCAGTTTCTTTCCAGCTGTGATTGGATATACAACACATAGATTGAACTTTCAGCCTTCAACTTGCGATTTTTCCTGGCAGTCATCTGAAAAAATCTGAAAAGCATTGAACCTGGCCACCTTTGAATCACCAACGTTATTGTGTGATTCAGGTTTTCCTTTGAAAATGCTGAAAGAAGATCATACTACAGTGGGAGAAAGATAGGACTCAGTATTTTTCCTGTCAGTCTTCACAGCACTCGCATATTTGTTTCTGTATTGGTAGTGATTCATATCACAAATGCCTTTGTCCATTTCACTCTCTCTGCTACAATAGCCCAAGTAATTAACTAAGTGAAGAGGCTGTCAATTAAACACTGATACTAATCCGGGCATAAAAGCTCCCTTAAGAAACACTGATTTGGAACATATTTTACCGTGTCATGACTGTCTTCATCCAGCTCACTTCTCAGACAATTAAGTGCTTCAAATATCTGTATGCCATCCAGGCAACATTAGCAGCAGGAACGACCTCTGCTATAGATACAGTCCCTGCAAAGAATGCCTAGAGAATACAATGCCTATTGTGCCAACAAGGCTTATTTTATCAAGCAAAGGACATTATATAGTTAATTAATGCCGAGATCTTTAACGATAAGATTGTCAAGGACAATTAAGAAGATGATTATAAGTGTCCTTGGTAACAAGAATGCAATACTGATTTTAGCTTACTTTCACTAAGTGTGGCTTAAAGGTCAGTTTCTCTGAAGTGTGAATACTTAAGCATTCCTTGGATAGATGTCATTATATATTAATCTCAGGAGAAAAACACACTTTTCTAATCTATCCATGCAGCAAATGAACATTAATGTGAAACTCTTGCTAAGAAATTAAGGTAACATATTTCAATAGAAACATCTAGCCAGTTGAGGTGAAGTCAATGGAAGGACTTTCTCTGACTTCAGCTTGCCTGGCTCATGACCTTGGCCATGCAGTTGATGGACAAACAGACCCTCCCCGGTCAGCAGTTGGAAGCAGTTTTAATGTGTCTTTTACTATGCCTTGCTTGTGCGCTGAAATTGAGCTCAAATGGCATTCGGTATAAATCATCTCTATGAAATGGATAAGGTCACTGGAAAAAAAATAGTGGATACTGGTAGCTTGAATGTTGAAATTAAAGAGATTTAGGAGAGATTTTTGTGTCACTTTTAGAACAAACGACTGTACGTGGTGCTACAGATGGAAGAGGAAGAATATTGTTTGGGAAAAAAAAGGAACATGAGGAAAAATATTGTTAAAATTACTTATTTGCAGAAGCAAAAATTTTACATTCAAAATCCCAAAGAATCACCTAAGAAGCTCTTCAGGTCAGAATTTGTTTATGAGCAGTCAAGAGTAAACTAAGAAGATAACAAAAGGTAGAAAACCTCACCCATCCGTTACCACCTTTTTTTTTTTTTTTTTTTTAAATAGAAAAGGAAATTGACTAGAAACGTTGACCTACAGAAATTTGTACCAATTATTTGATGCCAATCCTGAGCAAAATAATGAAAGTCAGTTCAAGACTACTGAAAGAGAAATCTTTTCAAGTCTACGATGGCTAGTGAGCAAAGCTTCAATAATACAGTTAAAGATAACCAGCACATTTTAAGGAATATGAGTTGTCTTTAAACATAAAAAAAAAAAAAAAAAGCAAGAAAGACCACTCATTTGGTCAATAAAGGTGACTTTATGGGAGCATAACTTGGATTTATCCCACATATCTGGTACAGTATCAAATGACACATTGAGTTTAAAATGCCAGTTCAGTCTGAACTGGAGACACGTTCTGTTTGTAGAGTGCCTGCTTTAATGGGTTGGGATGCCCGGCCCCCTCCATGACACAAAGCAGAATATAACAGTAGCATGTGACCTCAAATGCTGCATGAGTGGTCTTTCTTGCTTTTTGCTCAGTCACCCCAGAGAAAGTACACTCTTTTTTAAGAGCCTCTTCCGCAGGAATCAGATCTGCATTTCCTTTTGGCATAAAACTGTGTTTCACTTGATTAGAAGAGCTGGATGATGAATGCATTTGTGCAAAGTAATAATTTCACATAAAATACCTTTTCACTTATTTCATACCCAATTTTTTCCACTTCAGCTGAGACAATTGCTTTCTAGATATTAGCCCCTACGCGATAAACACCTTCACCAGGGCATGCCTGTCAGTCTCTGAGCTGCTACGTGCTGTGGTTTTGTTTCTGCACCTATTTTTGTTTTGGAGAGGTGATGCCCCGTCACACACTTGGAGCACTGTGGAAGGTGAGAGCTCACCCCGTTCTCTCCAGGCATTTGACTACACTCAGCCATTCACACAGTTCTGTGGCTGCATCTCATCAGAAGTTGGCTGCTTTGCAGTAGGATGTTGAAGGCTGGAAGACGCCAAAGTGCTCTGCACACAAACATGACACATCCCCCTCTTGGTAGCCTCCTTTTCCCATTTCCTTTTTGTTCTCTCATACAGCAGATTCACCTTTTCTCTGTCAAGTCCTAAGCTGGTAGGCAGGAAGGTGTGCTATAAAAGTGTGTCTTAGCTGAACTCTGGCTCAATGCCTGGGGACAGAAACAGAGCTACAAGGTGTTAAAAGTCAAAACTGGGAACATAATATTGCTAAGTATCCATTATAATTGCCTCTAGTCTTTTTCTTCCTCTCCTCCCCTCTCCAATCATCATTTCTACTTGTCTCTGATCTTTCCTCTGTTCATCTACATGATCTACTTACCAGAAGCTGTGTGTACACTTGTAACTTTAGCACCCACCCTTCAATTTACTCTGCACATTTGAAAAGGAGAGGTTTTTTACACATGAAAATATAAGAAATCTTGAAGCACCATCAGTAGAGCAAAAATACATGGATACTTCTATTCTATGCAGAAATCTGTTTACAAGGAGTTGGATTACCTGTTTAATGTAATAGTGAACAAAATGAAAAGCGCTGGGCTTTAGCACGGCGCTTTTCACATTCTGTATCAAAGCTATTTTGCCGTCGAGGATATTCTGACATAAGCAGCAGCTGCAGTTCAGCAAGCCTGTTACTCCGAACTACCTTATAATTTCTACATTATTAATTAATGAAATTTCATGCAAGGAAGTTGTGCTTCTGATTGTCTGCTGACTCAGATTAGTTTTATTCACAGGCTGCCTTCCTGTTAACTAGTGGATTGCTTTTGCTGGCTCAGAAATGCAAACACGCAGCCTTTCTGATGCTGACAGATTCCATCTGCTCCCCTTTAATTAACATCTAATATGTAAACCATCTAATACATGTAACACTGCATAACAAGGGATTAGGAAATAGAAGGTAACCCTTCATCACAAAGCTGTGTCATCCCTTAGGATCTCATTACTAGTGCTAAACAGTACCAAAACAAAATGGGAACTACACACAAGCACAAACAGCAACATGTAGGTACTTTCACCATCGCAAATATAAACGTACACCAATACAGAGACAGAACAAAGTGGAAGGCGTAACAGCTTTCATAAATGCATTCACATACGTACTGCTCCAGCTCAGACATCAGCTGATTTAATGCAATTACAGGCGAGCTAACTAGAAACTGCTAATTTGTGTTTCCAATTATTGCTATCTAGATAAGAAGCATTTTCTGTAAGACTCTGTTGCAATCCATTAAACCCATTAAAAGTGCTAATTAGCTCATGTTCTACAAATGAAAGTGTCTGAATTGCACTCCCTTGTCTAATACCTGCAAGCAGCCAAAAGCTGGAGCTGAAAATATACAAAGAACACCTTCTAGGAAAGCCCTGTAACCAAATTAAGATGTCAAAAGTAAGGGAGATAAAATGCTCTTCTACATCACAGCAGCTGATGTAATAGGCATGAAATTTATGTGGCTGGGGGACAGGGCTTGCCACCATTCATGGCTAGCCGAGCTATGTGAAAGGTCAAGGCTGCTATGCCTTTCTGATAACATCTAAGCAGAACACAAGCATTTGGAGAGTCTTATCCACACATATATCCAGTGAGAAAGATTAAACTCATGCAGAACAGCTGCAATGGGGCTTGCAATGTTCAACAAAGGGCAGGAAGATTAGAGACCAAAATAATAAGACATGAAAGACCCTAATGGCAAGAGGAGAAGGGGATCTTTGCTTGCTAACCCCAAATCATTATTTGAAGCTTCTTAGAAATGAGTGAAAAAGAGGGGGAGGGAAAAACAGGGGGACAGCATGAGATCAACACCTCCTGGAAGGGCTGGACTTTATTTCTCTGCAGAATGTGAGATACAATCTTGTGATACGAGGTCTTGAGCCGATAATGTTGCTTTAAATTGTACCAGTTGTTCTTCATTTGCTCAAAGTGCATCTGGAGGCTCAGTTCCCTACAGTACACTCACGTTAAACTGCTATAAGCTGCTGGCAGAGCAGCTCTCTGACAGCAGGAAGGAAGAACTTCTCACGTGCCACTAAGGCATATTCACATTTATTTGCATTACCCTCTTCCCTGCTTCCACTTTCAGAAAGCATATAATCAAATGCCTTGATCCAATCCTAAGTGAAACAGCGCAGGACACATCATTCAGACTCCAGTAGAGCCTAGTCAAAAGCTTGAGGTGAGGAACAAGGTTCATGGTGGGATCTATCGTATCCCGGGACCAATTTTTCAATCACAGACTGTTGCTATCAAAGTGGGAAAAAAATAGGTTGCATTAAACACAGTGCAAATCCATGTGCACTGTTCCTTAAAGCTTGAGTTCCCAATACTATACATATTTCAGAAGCAATGAAAATAAACTCCATGAAGATCACAGACAAATGGCAGTGAAGTGCATCACAAGAAATGTGTCAACACTAACAACTGCTCCAGACTGCTGAGGTCCATACTCACTGCTACCGAAAGACACACTGGAGTTTTCTAAGGGTCACTCAGTAAGCAGTTCTAAAAAGTCAAAAGGGTTCTCATCTTTGCTTTGTTGCCTGTCCACCTTCCTCAACATTTCTTTTTACACCACTGAATTTCTTGGATGCTGGAAATATGTATCTTTGTTAGGACTGTATGTTAATGGCATACCTGTCCTGTCCTCTTCACTCCATGGTGGATGGCAGTGTTTACACTGGTCCCAAAGGCAGTGTCTGAGTGCTCCTTAGTGAAGCACTTATCATGTCAATATTATGACATGGCACAGGTTTTGCTTGCCTGAGCTATGTGATGTTCAGATATTATGCATTCTGTGCTATCCGCAACTTAGTACTACCTTGAGAAAAAGCCTAAAGGGGAAGTAAAGTCTGTCTTATATTCATTTATTCTGAAAATTTTTGTATTTTGTTGTTGTTTTTTCCAGTTACTACACTTACCTGCTAAGCATACAGATAAATTGCTTTCTGACTATTGTTTTCTCTGACTGCTTTTGAAGAGAATGAGCCTTCTATTCAGCTAATTTATGAGCTGGGATTTGCTTCATAGTAGTTTTAAGATCGGTCCTGCATTTCCTTACCATTTTCTTATTTTTTTTTTCCCCCTGCCACAGGCTAAATGCATTAGATGGATACATGATCATCCAGAAGCCATTAAATCTTCCTTTTGAGATGAAACTCTGTAGCTAGAGTTTCATTCTTATCTCCGCTTCTGATCAGAGGAGGAAGCCCCGCTACAGCAATTCTGTCTCAAAGCCTTCTGCAGAAAGATGACACGTTGTCTACTCTGCACTTCTGTAGCGTCCAAAGATCCCGCTAAAGTGAGCATTGATTATCTGCCTGATCTCTGTGTTGGCTCTCCTGGTAGTGGTAAGCCTTGCAGAAAGCAAGCTGAAGTGCAGATTTGCTGTAGCAGAGCCTTGTTCCAGGCAATAACCCAGACAACATAGAGTGATTTCTGAGTTTGAAGCCATGCTCTTCATGGGAGGAGCCTTTCACTTGCACTGTCTAATGAAAGAGCAACAGGAGTTATGTACAGTAGCCTTCTGTGGCTGCTTTGCAGGGATTTTGACCTCCTTAGCTGTTTGGTGTAGCTGAAATTACAACACTTCCTTCCATGAAGAGTACTAATGGAGGTCTCTTTTCTTCATTCAAAAGATTGTGAAATGGACAATAACATGAAAATAGACGTATGTACACACTGGGCAGTTTTCTTGTGTAATACCTATGTTTTAGTAAAACAGGCTAATGTGGTTTGAGGGCATGCACATGAAACGTAGCAAGTTTCATAAAAGGCTAGAATATACTTCTTTTCCTGTCCATTCAGCTATCTCTTTTCTATTTTTTTTTCATACCAATAGAACTTGTGTTAGAATAGAACAGAGCGCCAAACACCAAAAGTAGCTGAAGTCAAGACTCTATCTCCAAGTAACTGAACTCAATCAAAGCACATGCTTTGTACACCTCGGTAATATAGTGCCAAAGGAAGGGGGAAAAATATGGTCATACATCAGTGAAGGTATTTTCCAGCCTAAGAATTGTTTGTTTTTCCTTAAGCAAAAAGCAAACTAACTAAAAAAAAAACACTCAATTTGAGCAAAGAGTGCAAGCAGGTAGAACTTGTTCTGTTTTCTGAATACAGAAAGTAGCAGAGATGTTGTCAGCTCCTGTGTTTCAGACAGTGTTACTAGTGGATTTCAATCATTTCTGTCTTGTTTAGTTACTGCTTACTGCAGCCTGGAATCTTGACACAATGTATAGTGAAAGCAGAGTGTAAACTGGGCATGATAAAAGTTTATTGATGCAGGAAGGAAGTAATACGACACTGAGTGCAGCTCAAATTGCACTGTGAGAACAGACCTGACTGCATGAACCAGGTCTCTACCAAAGACAACAGAGACCAAAACAGCAAATGTATATATGTGATTAAAAAGATGCTTAGAAGGAGAAAATGTAATGAAATGTTTCTATTTTACTTCTTAAGCTAATCTTTCTAAGTATAGAAAGAATGAGAACAGCTAGTGACTGTTATTAGTGACTGCCCATTGGTCACATGGCCTCCCCCCTCCAGATCTCACCAGGAGCTGTCATTCTGGTTCCAACTCTAGGCCACAAATGCTGGTGCCTACAGGCAAGATCAATCATGGTGCAGCTGAGCAATAGAGGAGCACCTAGACATAAGAGTAGATGGCTGCCTCCACTGCAAAGCAGAGCTCCAGGAGCAGGAAGCCAGCAGCCCCGTGCCTGGCAGCATGGGGAAGGCTATCTGGCACCTTGGAGCCAGTGCCTGCCATGGGCCGTGCAGAGGAATCATGGCGGACTGGTGAGAACAGCCTCCTGTGCTGCCTTTGGTCAGGCCTGCATACAAGTGCCACCCCATGCAGTGAGGACAACCACTACAGATCAGGAACATCAATGTGTTGAACATCCAAAGTGAAACCCCACAGGTTACAGGTTGCCTAGAGATGTTGTGGAGTCTCCACATTTGGAGATATTTGAAACCCTGACTGGGCACGGTCTTGGACAGCCAGCTCCAGTTGACCCTGGCTTGAGCAGACAGTTGGATTGGATGATATCCAGAGGGGCCTTCCCACCTCAGCTGTGTGATGATTCTGTGAAAACCAGTGAGGTTCCTGCAGAGTGCAGCTTGTAACCCTGCTCCTAGTGGCACCTGACATCTTCACCAGCAGCAAGACAAGTGTTTGGAGAAATTATTGTCCACGAGGTTTTAATAACTATCCCTGTTTTTATCATTAGGCTCAACCTCACTGGAACAAAGGAAGTTATAGGAAAAGATTATTTTCATTGTACATAGCTAAACTCTTACTGCCCTAGCAAATATATTTTTTCTCTAAAACCAGTGAAAAGCTCTACACGCTTGTGCTGAGCAAGACCAGCTCCCTTGCAAGCAGCCCACTCAGAACTGCCATGATTTAAAATCATGAAAATATACCGATCAAATTTGCAAATCATTCTTTAGTCGTCTACTCATTTCAGAACAAAAATTAGTGTTTAGCTGTCCTGAGATTGACTGACCTGTTCAGATATTCAGCACCATATGGGGAATACTTCAGAGAAAACTACCAGAGCATGTGCTGTGTTTCTTAGAGCTGTTATATTATAGACCCTACATTGTTCATTGTATCTAGTTATATTACGTTACAGAAAATCCTCTCCTCTTTGTTACATGTATTTGCAGTCTCATTCTACCATCATAAAGAAATGCTTAGGTTTCTGTCCTTTTGGACGTGGATTGAATGATGCCACTTTTTGTTTATGAACATATATTTTGAATTTTAAGGATAGAACACAAGGACAGACCCAGTGAACAGCTCTATTGTACTTAAGAAATTGAGTTTCTATTCATAAAGAGCTGAGTAGCTCCGGTTAGATGGTTTGCCATACAAAAAAAAAAAAAACCACTGAATACCTCCAAATGAGGGTTACTATATCAAAACACTGAAACATGAATAGCATTTCTTCTCAAAGGAAAGAATGAATCAAAATACAACTATATTGACATATCTTCTAATACAGCTGTTTACAATTTAAGAAGTACCTTTACCTTGGCTTAGAATCACTCTGATTTCTGCTACAGTGTTTTTGTCATAAATATGCACCTTATTATACAGAGGAAGGGCTTCTGTAAACGGCACAAAAGACATGTTTACACACAAATCTTTCCGAACAGCATGCAATGTTTCCCATGAAATGAAATACTTGGGATTTTTCAGCTTTAGAACATCTTTGTGTTCATACTTTTAATAATTTGCTAGTACTTTTAAAAACATGTACATGAACAAAAGTGATTGTTATAATCTCTGAGAATCATTTTTCAAGAGCTGTTCAGGAAAAGAGGAAACCATAATCCTGTGGTTCAGTGACAAAATCAGTCTCTTGAGTGGCAAGTCTTAACAAAAACAACAGAAAATAAAAAGGATCAAATATTTCACTTTAGTTGTGTAGAAGCTACATGCAACATTAGCCAATAGCACATCAGGTAACAAAATGCAGCCTTGGTAGAAATTTTCAGAGGCAGAAATATGCAAGCACATATTCCAGACAATATACACAATGGTATATTTTCCTAAAGATAATTTTATCATTTGCAAGGAACATGCAAAATAAGGTTGATGTGTTGGTGCTTGTTGCGGTTTGAGCTGGCAGGCCTGAAAAACACCACACAGCCTTTCGCTCACTGCCCCCGTCCTCCCAGCTGGGATGGGGGAGAGAATCAAGAAATAAGGTAGAACTCATGAGCTGAGATAAAACTATTCACTAACAGAAAGAGGAAAATAGAGTAAAATAACAGTAATGATAATTATATACAAAACAAGTGATTGTACAAAGCAATCGCACCGACCGCAACCGATGCTCAGCCAATGCCCAAGCAAACGGGCCCTCCCAGCTCACTTCCCTTCCTTATATTACATGATGTCATATGGTATGGAATATCCCTTTGTTCAGTTTGGGTCAGCTGCCCTGTTCTTGTCCCCTCCCAGCTCCCAGCGGCCCCCCCAGCCTCTTCACTCTCCTGGCAGAGACATACAAACGTCCTTGGTTCTGTTCAGCGCTGCCGAGTGTTATCAGCCTTGTTTTCTTTCTAGAACCAAAACACAGCTTTGTAGCAGACATTAAGGGAGAAAGTTTCAGTTAGAAACTAAGACAGTGCTTAATATCCTTTCTGTTTAGATTGAAATATAGTACAGTGTGCAGAATAATGGAAACATCTTGCTCAGCAGTTGTAGTAAGCCTTTGCTGAGGATCGTAAGGCATCCCTAGTTCAGCTCTGTACTACCTGAGAATCCCCCTATGCTCAAAAGGCAGAAAGCAACATCTGGCCTGATGTATCCAAGGATGACAGAAAGATAGATGGTGGATCTTCTGGATTTTCCAAAATAAGGCAACATTGACCAATCCACTTATAAACATCTGATAGAGTATATATCAGAAATTTGGCTCCCTAATTCAGTTTTAAGTGTAAATGAGTAATGAATACTTCATTGCAAAGTCAATACAAGCCCAGAAGAAGGAACAAGTGTTTCTCATCTCCAGCCTGAAGTTTAAAAGGCAAAACTCCACCATTTGTGATGCCACAAACATTTTTTGAAATTTTCTGCCTAAAATGTTTAAGTTCAGGGAGATATTTTTCTCAAAAGGACTTTTCCATTTTTTGTGTTTTAAAAGACCTAAAACACTTAAGCATGGTGTCCATGCATTTCAACGGGAAAACCACTTAGAAACAGTGGTATTTCTGCTAATGGAAGCACTGTTCAAAGGAAGAACACTGCTTCTTAGTTTTTGTTCATAGCCAGCATTTGCTAGAAAGGAAGAGACATTGACCTCTGGCTTTTGGTGGGTAAATGTTACATTACATTTAGCAAGCCAAAGTCAAAAGTGCTTTCTATGTTGCTTTTTAGTTAACGGCATCTGCTCTTTGTTATGACAGAGGACGTTTGTTTTTCCTTTTACTCTAAAATACATATTTTGGTCACAAAACTGATTCTGCAATGTTACTCACAGTGGGAGCATCATGTAGTGAACATCTGTGTCCAAATGTTTCACTTTGTTTCTGGACATTAATGAGGGTTACCTCTGCTTATGGAGATTACATAGAGTAATTTATTTGTGATGAAGATGTATGAGCAAATGTCACAGAGAGGCTGTGATCAGATACATACAGATAGGAGAGGGCCATTATTTGCTGTAGATAAGTTATTAGAAATTGCTAGTGACCAGCAAGCCCTTGCTATGCCCTGCAGAGACTTTCCTCAATACCCCTGTGGATCACATTACCTTGCAGTGCAGTTCTTTCCCTGTGCTTCCTCTTTTTGGAGGAAAGGGCAGAGAAGGACTGGAGAACTAGTTTTTGGCTGTGCAGACCTTACATTAGGCCCTTTATGCCATTTACCACAGGATTCATTTGAAGTCAGCCCTACAACTAGGTTCCAGCCATAGAAGTGCAGTTCACGTGCCCCATGAGACCCAGGGAGTTGACACCTGAGAGCAGTAAGAGGCCACACTGATGAGCAAAGCCATCTATGAATTTCTGCTGCCATACCTTGCTTAAGTGCTTTCCCACAGCCAAGAGTTTAGTTGCCCTGCACCTTCTATCAGAAGGTGCATCTTTTTGAGTGGGAGCTGACAACATGCTCTCCTAAATAACACCACAGAACACTGAGCCAAGGAGTGGGAGGCTCTTGGGAAGGTTCAGGTCCTCAGTGTCTTGCCTGTGGACTCTGCCAGAGAGCAACTGGCCTCCATTGTCCCTGAGGGGCTTTGACATTCCTCAGCCGTCAGCTGAGCAGGTGATCCAGACCAAGATAATGCAGCCAGAAGCATGAATCCATAACCAAGTGCATTCTCTGGAGATCGAAGTGGGAGAGGAGAGAGATCTGCTCTGACTTCTAATCTCTAACATCAACACTCTTAATGAAAAACGGATATGCGCTTCAAGGCCAAGAACCAGAGCATGGGGCCCTCCCACTGTGGAGGGACTCCCTCACCAGACTGCTGGGCAAAAGCTTGTTTTGTCTCTGACCCCATTAACCTGATAGTCCTTGCCAAAGTGGCAGAGCCTCAGTGCAGACATGGAGAGTACTTCTGACCCCTTGGTCTCTCTGAGATGAGACTTAATGGCTTACTCTTATTTCTTTCTGGGTGCTTTTGTGGACCCAGGCTTGAATGTTCATGCTCTCCCTCTCCCACTGCAAAAATAAGCACACTAGCTTTGTGAGCTGCACCACAGGAACCACAAAAATAGCAGGATAGCTAGAACACATCCACTTGGCACAGAAAGCAGTTGTCAGTGCAGTTCTGCTGGGTACATAAGCATCAGGTCAAAAGACTCACAAAAGGGCTAATAGGTAGCTCCAGGGAGAACCTTGCAAACTATTGCAAAATAGACCGTAATGTCCACAGAAAAGCAGATTTACAATATAAAGATCTTTGACAAATTCAAGGCTTACCAGGTATAATAAAACAAGAACAGTAGACTGCATCACTTTTTTTAGCACCTTCTAAATGTTCCATTCATATTGACCTTCTTGGTCATAATCCATCTAGTGTGGTCCTAAAATTACTATGCTGAAACAACCAGACAACTGCAGGAATAAGATGCATTTTGCATTAGGTAAGCACCACTTACTACATACTTCCTAACTTGAAGTAACATTTTCACGCATAGATTCCACAGCCATCATTATGATGACATGACATGACATGGATTCACGTTCCTCTGAGGATTCCCTAAATAAGCATCAACAAGCAATTCCAAAGGTGGTTTCGCCTATACTTTAGAAGACTAATGCTAAAATTCCTTCAAGGAAGAGCCTAGAAACCCTGTAATTCACCCCCTAAAAACTGAAGGTGCATTGTAAGAGTTCAATAAAATAGTAATAGCCAGCATTTCAGTGTCTTCTTACTAACAAATTATTTAACAAGTCATGAAGAAATTACTCACCAACGGAGGGTCTCTGAACAAATAATGACATATAGATTAAGTTTTAAAAAACAACAAAAACAACAACAACAAAATAAAAAACATTAAAAAGCCACCTACTGCTTCCCTCTCTGCTTCTGCACTTTTGTGGCCAATTGTAAACAGCTGCTTCCGATTTCACTTTAATTATCCTGAGCCATAAATAGCATTTGCCACGCATCACTATTTGTGATGGTTTCAGAGCAGATTTTCTGTCATTGTCTATCTCATGCACTTCTCAGAATTTTCCTAAACCAGTTCTTCAGGGATGACAAAAATCCACTAACATGCTACAGACCAGGCATGGATTCCAGTGTTTTCTACAAGGCTAAGTCCATCCTGTTACCACACAGCCTCAGTCTGCTTAAGCTTCCATAATGTCAAAGGTGCTATTTAGATCAATCTGCTGAAATTCATTGGCAGGCTGATGATAAGTAAATGGCGAACTGATATAGTCAGTCTAGTGCTGCAGGACTACTCACCTTTATAAGCTTTAAAAGAAAAGAGGAGGACTTACAGGATATGTGCTCCTTAATGTGTGCTGAATTTAACTCTGCTTCTTACTGTGTTTGAAATTTTTCAGAATTTGGCACATGAGTTAATGGTGGCAGGCTGATATTAACCAGGTCTTGAGTACTTCTTTGTTCATAAATGTCATCGCTTCACAGAAGCGTTAAACACACTCAGGGAGAAGACACACATCCTGGTATACATTGGTTAAATACACTTGAGATGAAGTAGAGTCATGAATTTTCTCCTTTCTTTAGGAGAAAGAAATCCATCTCACCATCTGGCAAAGAATCTGTTACCCTGAGGTCTTCATCTGCCCCCACTCCTTTCCCCCCTTCCTGGAGAAGGACCCCCCTTTTCCCACCTACTCCCCAGCACAGGGATCCAGGACATTTCCTTACCACTGAGTAATCCTATAATCAGGGAGATTTTAGCATTAGCCTATTTACTTCTATCTTACACAACACTGTGTTGGAAGGATTAGAGTGAATTTAAACCACAAGTGCAGTGATGAAATGGGTCTCTGGGTTGCAAAAGTGTAGCTCAGGCTCAGCACATACAATGCAGTCCCTTAGGTTTGTTTTTTATTTTTTCCTTCTTTTTTCCTCATTTACACACAGCAAAGAATTTTAAGAATAAGTAGAATGTCAAAATTGGCACCTTTAATCCTTCCCATACAGGGAAAATGCTGTTCATGCATCTCCCCTTCCTTCTCTGCCTGGATTAGCCACAGACCAACAAAAGCAGTGGATTTTCACTAAGGTCTGGTGCCTAAAACAGAGCAGTGTGGCATACGAGACAGGCCAGGTGAACTCAATGTTTTGTCTACCAATGTCTTGCCAGTGATACCACCGTATCTTCAAAGGCACTGTGTCAGTCAGCTGTCCTTCAGAGGGCCCAGTGCTCTGAGAAAAGCTGTATGGGTGGTTTTGAGTCAAAATAAGTTTATATTGACAAATGCACTACCTGTTTCACATCAGCCTCATGCACCCCTCTCTTCCAACAGGGCAGTGCATGACTATTTTGTGTCCACACGACCCCTTCCCAGGAAGCACCTCACCCAAGCCAGCTCCTTGGGAGCCTTGCTGTGTTCGGGTTCCATTCACCCTCCACTGCAGAAGCACACAATCACAGCTAGCAACAGTTTTTTCCTACCGAATCTTTTGTTTAGCTGGGAATTGGACACACTCTACATCTGCTGACGCAGCAGCGAACACAGTTTACAGCCACAGCAACCACTAGGACTCAATCATGAATTTTCTGCTTTCCTTTATATTACAGCAAGCAGACCGCTTCTTGTGTTCTGAGAAAAATAACACAGGGCATTTTGGTATTCTCATGCCTCTTAGCAGGTGCCCTCATGCAATTGACCTTCACCTTGCGTGTATTCAACAGCTTCTTCATAGGTGGATCAGGGCACAAGAGTTTGATTCAACGAGGAGAACGTGTGTGCCCATGATTTCCAGGGGCTCCAACTAGCTGCACTGCCTGAAAACAGTACCATTAAAGCTATTCTGGAGTCTCTGAAACTGTCTTACAGACGAGAGATCACTCTTTGGTGTGTTTGCAAGTTAGTGTCAAAACACAAAAGCATTTTTCATACAAATGCTATATACTCTGGATGAGTTCAGAAGCAGATAACATTGCTGGTAAATTATTTTGAAGAAACCAAAGGTGACTCTGGAAGCATGAAACTAGAGGAGTGTTTCCTGTGTGCCTGATACTGTGACATCTGTATGCAGCTCCCTGGTGACACCAGATAGAAAAACTCCCAGTTGGGTTGTTTTAAGGCAGCATCACAGAAGTACTGTTGCAAGAAGACATCACAGAACTGAACTTAGCAGGACACTTAAGTCAGCATTTTAGTCCTTTGTCCTTTCCGTTCCTCTCACATGAAACAACCAGTTTTAGGACAATTACACCAAAGTTTATCTTAGCCAACTGCATCACATTTGCATCACGTCACCTTGGCTATTGTGACCAACAGCAAAAAAAAGTCTTTTAAAAAGATCTTAAATAAGAGCCTCGTTTTTCCCCTGGAAAACAACATTAAAATGTAAAATCAATTGTCCAGTAAAATACTTTTTCATTGCCATACAGAGGCAGGGAAAGAGAAAGCAGTCTTTTACATACAGGATTAAATGCACAGGCAAACTATGTACATAATTATATTTGTGTATGTATTTGCACAAGTTACACATACAAACACAGGAGAGCTTTAAAAATAGCAACTACAAAAACAAAAGCAAAACCAAAGAAATCTACACAAAAATGATACTTTTTTCATTTTCTAGCTAAAACTCATAAATACATCCCTATAAAACACCAGTAATAAGCACATTAGTAGGTAATAAATAAGGCACACGTTCTATAATCTGAACGAAAAATTAAAAGCTTTTCCTCATTCCTCGAAGACTTTACATCAAGGTGCTGAAATGATGCCTGATGTTAAGCTTCTGTCATCTTATTAGTGCAGTGTGTGTGAAATATTATGATAAGAAGTAGAAGAAAACTGCAGTTGTCTGACTGCGTCAAAACAGGATATTCGGGGATGTGCTATTCTTGCTTTTTGGTTGTCATAATCGACCAGAAGCTTTGCAGGTTTTTAGGCACTTGGCTGCTGAAGGTCATGAAGTTTAGGAAATTACATCAGTAAAATACAGTAATGAATGAAAGGGTGCACAAACGCATCTTTTGAGATCAGGAAGTAATTGATTTCTAAGATTTCTCCACACAGAGTCTCTTTCAAATGTAAAGAATATCTGTACCATCAGTACATCAGGGTCTGTGCTCAGCAATCTGTCTTTGCAGTGGGTCAGTCCCTTTGCAAAAACATTGAAGAAGTACCAGCAGGAATTAATTCCACTCTCTGAAAGAGCATCACAAGTTATCTTCTGTCTGGGCATAAAGGGGGCTTTTAATGAATGTAGACGAAGCCTACCTTTGCACAGTGACACAATGTGATGCATTCCTTGCTCAAGTTATACACACTTCAATCATTTTATTCGCACAAACACAGTCTATGCATACAGATGAGAAGTCATTACAAATATTAATGGAAAGGCCACAGGATATATGAACTTGCAGTAAAATCTCTGAGCTGGCACATAGGGTCTTTGGTTTCACTTCTTACCTTTACCACAGACTGAACTGTTTGGTGCAGGACACGTAACTTTATTTTGCTTTGCTTCTACCTACAAAGCAGAAGTAACATCCACAGTCCAACCTCATCAACCTTAGGCAAGATCTTTGCAGAGGCACAAACAACCTCGTGCTGTGTGTTTGAAGACACATTTGACTTTTTTCCAAATGGAACGGGCAGATTTCTCATTGGCAAGGCTGGGGGCAGGAGGCAAGTCATCTCTGATTGTGTGGAGTGCAACATGTGATCCAAGACCCAACTCACTCAGCAGGGGAACTATTTATCTTCACTTAGCTGTCCCTTTCACATCTACGTCTACCCCTAATCTTTAGTCTCCACTCTAGTATGAGTGGTAGATCAGTGATAACATGACCAAGAAAGATTTATATCTTCATTGGTAGAAGTCTGTAGATAGTAAACGCAAATCACGATATGTTGTATTTTTTTTGGATTGCAAACATGATTCAGGAGTTTACAAGCTTGCTACTGTTGCTTTTCTTTCTTTGCAAAAGTAAGTTTTACAAGGGTAGTTTGTGAAACAGCTTTCCATCAAGCTAACTCTTGCAGTTAGTGCTCTAGAGTGTGTCATTGAGGCAGATTTGTTTTGATGTACAAGTACCATCCATCTGCTTAATCGCAGCTGTCAGAGACAGGTTACCAGACAAGACAGATCTTGGTCTCTGCCTGATATGGCTGACTTTACTTGCAGCAGTATTGAAAAGAACTCAGTCATGTAACAACTTCCCCAAGTCATGTGGCACAGTACATTTAGTCAAAAGGAGCAAAAACTTATCCAATTGTTATGTGCGAGGGAGTAGGGAGCAGAGGAAAGAGCCATAACACAGGAAAGGGGCAAGTGAAAAGCCATTGCTTCCTTCAGGACGCACAGCAATGTCTTCTGTGGGGGCAGGAACTAAATTCTTCTTTTTATAATCAGCATAATCCACCAGAAATAATATATAATTCCTTGTAACTGAACGGCTGTCTCACAGATGGATGGTGTAATGTGTCCCCTGATTCCCTCACTCCCCCTCTTCCTTTCTTTCCCTCACTGGAAGTTCCTGTAATTGTCACTTTGTAATGTATATTCCAGCACATGGACATGCAGAATGAACACTGTGTGCTCATTTTGCACTATAAATGATGTGTACTGCCTTGTGTCACAAACAGTAAATCCTTTATACCAAAAGCCTGCTCATTTTCACACTATTCACTTGTTCAGTAACAGTTGTCCAGATTTTTTAATTCAGCTTCGTACACTAATCCAGCAACTGCTGGTCTTAGACAGGTGCAGGGATCAAACAGGCTCAATAAACTGAAACATCTGGCCTGGAAATGATAATAGGCCCTTTTGCTCTCCAAAGCAGAGGAGGAATGCAAAGTTTTCAAATGTTAAATCATGTAATTAGCCCCTGTAATTTTTTCTATTTTTTTTAAATGAAACAATAGTGTTTTCTATTCAGACTTTCATTCATTGCTTTGTTCCCCACTCTGCTCTGTACTGAAAGAGACGACAGACCAACAGAGTAAAGATGCCAAACTGAAATATAAAAAATGGAAAACCTCACTTCTTTCACAGTAGTAGATCTCAGTCATGTCATGAGGCACAGCTATGCATCAAGTTAAAAACTAATTCTGAAGAAAGTTTTGGGAGGGCCAAAAATGCTCTGAAGATGGGAAATCTCTTTCTAAACTCAGTGTTGTGAAGTCAAATAATCTTCAGACACAGGCAGCAGGACTGAGCTAGTTGTAAACTGTCACTCCATTATCTGAATGACAACAGGAGACGCTTGTCCTCACACTTCATCCAGTGCACAGATCGGAGCCAGACAAAACATTTCCACCTCAGAAAATGCTTTGGGAAGTGTTTCTTGTTGATGTTGCCCAGGTCTGGAGCAGCTTTCAGCACCCTTGCGCCTGCGTTTGGTTAGGCAGAGCCCTGGGCTGAGAGGTTCATCATGCTCTTCTCTGGGCATTGCTCCCAGCTACACCCCTCACCTTGGCTTCTACATGGCTGTCACCATGTGCCTTGGACCAAAAGCAAGACCCTCTTCAGAAAAGGAGCATTTACAGAAATTTTTTTGCCTATGACTAAGGGGATGTTGCATTCTGGCAGTCCAAGTACTAGTCCCATGGCCTAGTAGGAGGGACAGGTATGTTCCTATGACCACATTAGAAAAGAAGTTTCCATCTCTTGTTCAGAAAGTTCTCCATCTTGATGAAAATGTTCTAGCTTCAACTAAATAAATCCTTTTAAAAAAAGCTTCAAACAGGCTTCGCCTTGACTACTAGCAGTCATTAAATCTCATGAACAGAGTTGATATTTTTATCCAGCATCCTTGCCAAACTAGAGTCCTGGTAAACCTACACTGACGGAGTTTTCCTTTACACTTGCAGCTGAACATGGCATGCTTCTCTTGAGTAAACAGGAATGTTCCTTTTGGGCCAGAGAAACCTGGAAATGAGGCCTGGGTCCCACTCCAACCTTTGCCTCAAGTTTCCTGTGAGGTGTGAATGCTGGACCTTCAAAAGTGTTATAAGCCTGGTTACATTTTACTTAGCACATCTGGGACTAGACTTTCAAAGATATGCTCAGTTCTTCTTATGGACCAGCCAGGCCCAGAAACCTCTTTTGATGGACTGAATTGAACTCTGAATAGGCTTCTCCTGAAAATAATTTTTAAGCTCTCCTGACTTTAGCTTGAGAAAAATTGGAATTGTAATATTAGCACAATGTATAGGCTTTAGATGACCTACAATGCTGATATCTTGTATAGGATACCAATACATTAAGTACCAATGTCATGAGAAGAAAAAACCTTCCTCTTCATTTCCTCAGGAACAGATGCTGCAGCATTCCCATGCTGCTGGATTTGGAAGCACAGCCTTTGGGCCAGAGTCTGAAAGCATCACTCGGGCAAGAGCCGGGGCTGACCCCTAATGGGCAGGGTTGCCACAGGTCATCAGTAGAAGCAGGTTTGCAGGTATTAACCAGCTTGACCCTGTACTCCTACCTTTAGAAAGCAAAGGATGTTGAATTGGAAAATTGTAACCTTAGAAAACACACTGGAAAAAGATTTCTTTGTAAAAGGTAGATGGCATGTCCCTGTGCTATCTTTGCTCTTTCCTGGAAGCCAAGAAAATCCTTATATTCATTGAAGGAACGATGTAACTAAGCAAAATTCTATATTACTACGCATGCAGCCCATCTCTCAAAAGATTGTAACTACAGATTTACCAATTACAGTTGTAATAGTTTTTATGTTGCATTCACATTTACACTTGTAATGATTTGTTTCAGAAAGACATGCAGATGAAGAAGTCAGTTGTGTATAGTTTTCATATTATGATTTTGTGGTGTTTCAGCTTTCCAGGCAAGCCAAAAATATTTAACTTGTGACAAACCAACCAAGTCATATACTTTTACTGCTACAGGGAAATGAAACTCCTCAGCATATCCTTTCTTGGTATCTGACATCAATCTGCAAGTCATATGCCTACTACACATAAGTTCAGTTTTCAAAATCAACAGCCTATGGCCAAATTTAAACTCTTTATGAAGGAAGTTCACATATCAAGGATGTCAGCAATGGAGATAAGGTCAAATAAAAGCTCAGCAGAACAGTATGGAAGAAGCCTATACAAAAGCCAGGGTGGGAGGTGGAGAAACATTTCTTAAGTCATAGGCGAGAAAGTAGATGTTCAGCTTCTCTATCTGGTTACTTGGAAGTAGCAGGATCAAGAAAATTTATCAAAGCTGTAACAAAGTGTGTTCAAACATTACATAGGAGAAAGAGAAACAGGACAGCCTCTGCAAAAAAAAAAAAGCCATCCTCTTATTCTGCCAGAAAACAGAAACTAGGCCTTGATTCATTAACATGTGGCTCCTAGCAAGCCCTATCAGCCTCACTCCCAACCCTGCACACTGCAACATGAACAGAGCCTGTACACTGAGGAGTCATTTGGCTTCACTTGTCTTGTTTGTGAGTGCCACTCGCTCACATTTGTGGCCACTCGCCATAAATTGCAAGATCATGTCATATTGACTGCTAAGACTAGGTATAAAATGAAATCAAGTCAACCAATGAAGCTTTCTAACTATAGAAAAAACAAAACAAAGCATGATTTTGTGCACTCAGTATTCCTTTTAATATGTTAGGTACACTAGGTTATTTAGCAATATCATGATGTCCTTACAAGTCTCCAGTTCAAATGCTCACTTCTGGTACACTAAATCCATCCTATATGTCTGTTATAAATAGGCTACTGCACATACAGCAAGTGCAGCCCTCACTACCCACCCTTGTAGGATCACTTTGAATAGCACACATATTTTCACGCTATATTTAGTGTTACATCCACAGCAACATATCACCACATCATTATATACAAAATGGCTTCATAAAAACAAACATCAGAGGAGAGAAATGAGTTTCTTCAGCCCACAACGAAGCCTGCCAAGTCAAAAAAATCCTCCTGGCCTGGAAGTTTTATTTTATTTAGTTTAACTCCATTTACATTCATTTTTAAATTCCTAGTTTGTGAAACTCCCAAGCAAATTCAAACTCCAGCAATTTTTTACCTTAGCAGACATGTCCTACTAGGTATTTTCAAGCACTTGGATTACCAGTTTGTAACCAGGTTTTTAAAACATTCCAGATTTCTTTGGGAACACATGCATAAATGGATAAATATTCAAAAGCATTTGGAAAGTCAGGCCATAAGCCACAGCGAACACCATGGAAATGTTTTCAAAGACCTGGCTCCAGCTGCAGATATGGGTCATTTGGAGATCTACTCCTGAGTTCCTATTGAAAATTCATCTCTTCAGGCAGCTTCACCCATGGAAAAACGAAGCTCCTGATCTCTTCATACCTTTATTTTTTTCCTTTACATTTAATTCCATTCTTTTTGTCATAGCTTATACTTTTTAGATTGTGATAAGCAATGATGTTAAAAATGACATTTCCCCTAATGGTTCTTTAACATTTGAATGCAACAACATCACTGAGCAGGTTAAACAATTCTTATCAATGTATATTGTCCTCTTCTTTGGACTATACCAATCAGCACGTTGCTGATTTGCGCACCCTGTAGTTGCTGGCATAAAGATGGTGAGGTAAATAAAAATAGAAGAGTAGACTCTCTCCCTCTTCCCCCACTATGTGAGAAATCTGAACTGGGGTGCTGCTGTTAGGTATTACACCAACATGAAAGAAGTGTACATTAAGATATCAGTATGAGAAGGGGTATGGTAAGACAATGATCCCCGACACAGCAGTCTACAGACTGAGCGCATCAGCTATTTGTGTTCTTTATAATTTTTTTCCTCCTGTCGATATCAAAGCCCAAAAGTGTCTTAAGGAGTCTTGAGGAGGATAATAGCTTTAATATGTGGAAGCTTCCTGACATGAATAACTGCATGGGTGAGAGCATCTTGAAACAGAGCATATGACGGGAGCTGGCAGTAGGGCACAAGAGGAGAAGAAATTTAACATTTTGAGAGTGATTATGAACTGTTGAGTCAGGATAAAAAAGATGAGAAAGGGCCCTGATTATGAAGTGTTTAATGCAACAGAAAAAGGGAAAGCTGGTGGAGGCTCCTTGGGGAATTGTTGTCTGAGGCATGTTACAAGACGAGAAAATGGTCTTTGCGGCAACACTGATAAGACAGGATGGTGTTTCAAGACTAAACAAATAATTTTGCAGTAACAAATGTTGTGGTGAATAGGAAAATCCACATTTTGGAGGAATTATACAGAAAAAGGTACCTTTCTGTAGCTGTTTAAACCAGCTTAAAGTCTACACTTTTTTCTCTCCAGGTCCAAGAAACTACACTACAGTTCATGAAACCTCACTGTGATGTTCTTCAAGAAGCTGATCCAACCAAAAACATCAGGTTTGCCCTAAGCCATCACAGTTCCCTGAACTGCCTCACATGCTCACACCAAAGCACAAAAAGTGTAAGACAGGAAGGAAGATCATGGAACCATAGTCAGGGTGGGAATGGCAGCCAGAGGAAGCTTGGGATGAGATGCTCCACATTTACTCATCTGCCAAAAGCTGGGAGGGACGTAAGGCCAAGAACAGTCCCAACCACAGGATGATGCACTGGCACAGTGTGGCGAAAACAAGGCATAGATAGGAAAAATGAAGAATCATGTTTTAGCTAGCTAGATAAATCCTAAAGTGGTAACTAAACATCCATTAAGTGTCATAGCACAGTGAAGAAAAGTCTTGCACTTGGGCAGGAGGAGACAAGTTAGGAATAAAAAGGTGTATCGGTAAGTTATTGCTGTTTTAAATCCTGTTTAAAACAATTCACCTCCAAATCTACTGTTTTTCTAACTGCTGCCTTGAATGCAATGGTTAGAAAGATGAATCTCTTCACTCCTACATGTAGTCACTTGTCTTTATAGCCATGATATTACTTTACCTCTTGTACCATTACTAATGTTTTCTTAAAAGTCTGCTGTGGAGGACTGGTTGAAAGCCCCAAATTTCCTGTTATTATTGCTGTAATTTCTTGCCTTTGGTTATTGCTAGAAGATTGTTTTTAAGATGTTTTCAACTGCTCCAAAAACAACTTATATTGGGCTTAAACTCATTCCTTCTGGTAGTTAATTCCACACAGAGGCTTCATCCAGTCATGCTTTTTCCTTAGCTACAAGAAGTTTTATTAGGCACCATTAGCTTTGTTGGCTCTAAGGAAGCCCTGCTCCAGCTGAGACAGTTTCTAAAATACTCAAGAGTTTTCATGGAGGCTGAGATGAGAGCTTTAAACTGGCCTCAGAAACAAGGGAGCAAGTAGTTTTGTGGAACAAGCACATGCTCTGGTCCCACTAAGACGCCGAACTGCTGAGTGCTGTGCAGATCATTTGAAAAAATCTCAACTCTGAAAGTAATCTCCTCCAAAGTAAAAGCAGGTGAACAGAAAATAAAGGTATGAAGAAGTGTAGTAATCAAATATAAAGAATTCTGTCTCATATAGTGTATGATTTAATTGCAATAAATAAATTCCATACACTATTTTAAATTAAGATAAACATGCAGGTCTTAATATGTTCTTTCCACATCATGACCAGAGAAGTTTTCACAATCCTAAATTAAAACAAGCAAAGAAAACAAAAACTTTGTATGTACAATACTGGAGTTCTTTTCAACCTTTTGTCTTAGAAGAGGCACCCACCAAGCAGCCGACAGAGCAGGGCAGTGCCCCGCCAAACCAGTTCTCAAGAGGTTGCTCACAATATAGGCCACGTACTCAGAGCTGGGTACTATCCTTCTGCAGGGGACAGCATAACAGCTCATAATACCGGTATCAGTTTACTCTGAGGTAGAAATCTCTTCTCACTTCCAGCTTCTAACCTAGAGCTGGCAGCTGTGTCATTCACCTCAGCCCAGGAGGCAAGTACAGCTGAGTAAAGCTGAACCACAGAGTTGATCTAGGGCATGAGAAGAAAACAACAATAGGAAGTTACTGCTGCTATCCATATCGGTCTATAGGTAGAACAAATTATACTGGTCTTATTTCAATATTTGCAGCTGCACCAGCTTAAGATGTTATTGCAGCTTTGCTAATTTGTTGTAACATCCATTGCTGAGCAGTCCTTGTGAAAATCTCTCCTTTCCTTCTGGCTGAAGTCAGCAGGTTCAGTTAGGACATAATTAGTTCTCTTTGGTGTTCCTCAGAAGTAGAATCTTGGGATTCAATCAGTTTGCGTATCAGTGTAACAATTTGGAGAGGACTAGGATTTTTTTTATAATATCATAACTAATAGCAGAAATGCTGTAAGAATGCTGAGATTTTCACAGAATTTTTCAGATATATCTGAGCACATTTAACAGACAATGATCTGCTACATCTGTTTCTTCTGTAAGTAGTACACATATGCTGTCAAATGTAAGTATCCTGGCTCATTGGCCACTTTTGATCCCAAAATACAGTTGTATAATGCATAATACATTTTCAGAACACAGGAAGAGACCAGTGTGTTAAAAACTGTCTTTGAAATCCTTTATGAATCTATTATGAAGAGCAGGGGAAGTGCACTGTAACCACACCATAGAATACTGTGGGACGAATTCTGGGATAGCTTCTTGTTGTCTCCAGGAAGTCTTAGGTACATGACTGGAAATCAAAAATAAAAGCTAAACATAGACCAGCTGGTATCATCATGTCAAGAAGCTGACCCATCGCTTTAATTTCTATGGGCACCAAGGTCACGTTCATACTCAGATCTCATACTTTCAATACAGGACGATCTAGCCACTAGCTCTCATGTATTGCTAGGATAGTAATGCCACTTCAAGATCCCAGAGGACTGGATTACAGACCAGTTGTGCCCTGCCAGCAAGGGTACAGCATGAGAGGAGTGGCCTCAGCAATACCCAGCCGCTCTGAGAAGCACATAAAAGAGCATGTGAAAAGAGGGGCTTCTGAAAGACTCCTGTTCAGCTTCAGTAGTTCATCACAACTTCTTGAGAGTGTGTGTGTGCCTTATTTCTGGCTAACAAAAAGCATTTGCAGTCTGAAAGTATTAGGTCTTAGCTAAGAGTGATGGAATGAAAAGATCTAGTTTCATCTAGGCATAGGTGGTAAGTGTGTCTGGCATCTTAGGGGTCTCCGAGACTGCCTCGTGGAGCTAGCATATTAAACATAGGATTAAGTCTTAGGGCCTCCTAGAGCCTAAATGACTCTTGATGCCCTTATTCAAGCGTACTGGATTCTGACCCAAACCTATTTTGTACATATGTGCTGGCATTTATCTGCCTTACGTTAATTTCTTAGCAGAGAAGCCTGTCCTAGTCCAAAGATTCTTTGATCAAAGCCAGAAAGAGTGTAAAATGTGCTTTTCACAGTAATATTTCACAATAAATGATAGCATGTTCATTTTCCAAAGGTATTTTTCTTTTGAATTGCTGTTTCTTACTGCTTTGCCATTTAAACACTACAAACTGTCTTTGTTTTAACATGGCACTGGAGCTGTAACTACATATCTCAGTAGGAGATGGAAGATTTAAAATATTAATTTTACATGTGGACCAGTTTGGTAAAAAAAGTAATGCCATTCTTGTTCATGGTTAGTTTTCATCAATTTCATAAATGGAATGGAATATTGGTGGGACAGTTCAACCTCTAATGCCACACCAGCAACATCTGCCTCTGACGTCACAGGTCAACAGAATAACACAGGAGGCATTACTTGCAGATCAGATCTCGTATTTCCACTGCTTGCTGGCAAAGGGAGCTGGCAGGGCTGGGCAGTCAGGGCTGTCTGCACATACTGCTGATGCCTCTTGGCTGGAGGCACTCTTCTTACCTCTGCAGTCTCTGCATTAGGGTGTCTGAGGATAGGTACTGCAATTTTGGTGGAGTCACTCTACCTCTATGCCTCAGTTGCCCCATCTACATGACTCATACCCAATCTACATGGAGCTGCAAGTGTCAGACATTAACTAAAGACAGAGGGTATTACAGATCTTCATACAGAAGGAACTGAAGGATTCTAACTGGACTGTTATTATTACCGCAGACTCAACATCTCGTATTCAGTGATGAAAGCCTCTCGGAGTAGTAATGCAAACCTATTGCTGGAATTAACACTCCCGCTCAAATTTGATAGTGCCCTTTATACAGGATTTTCATTTGTATTCACAGAAAAACGTAAATAAGTGCTCAGGCTGGCCAATCTATTTCCTCTGTAACTGGCAGCATTCACAGTCACTTTATTGTACGAAATAATGTCTTGTTTTTTCCTCCCTTTATCTTGCTTGTGCCTGACCTTCCATTAAAAGTTGCCTGGAAACTGCTTAGAGAATAGCCAGTGGTTCTTCTTATTGATATCTTCCCTTTGTGGTTTCTTTGCTATTCTACCTTTTTTTATTCCTTTCCAGAAGCTTTTTAAGCTAGAAGAAGATGAAAAGAAAGCAGAGAATCAAAGCCTAATATTTTTCTGTTTAAAAAGAACAGGAAAAACATCCTCCCCATATACGTTGACATGTTAAAGAAGAAAGAAATAATCTTCCAATAAATGATCCAGCAGGTCTTTAATGTGTATGTCATTATCAAGTGTTTTAGACACTCTTTTTAGCACCTTGGTAATTAAAAGCAAGAGATGAATTGCGTCCCTAAATACATGTCGCTGTTGCTGTTGTATAGAAATGATGGAAAATGGGCACTGCTGTAACACCCATGTTATCAGAGAGGCTTTGTCAGGCCAGTTTGTACTGTATCCTCAGAGGAGGATGGAGAAGAGGCGCAGGGTACAATGGTTATCATGGTGGAGAGCAAAGATTTATTTAAGCAGTAGACTGAGTGAAGGGATTATTCCAATCTACTCTGCTCTTGTGAGGCCACATTTGGAGCTCTGTTAGGGTGCAGGGCACAGTGGGATCCCCCAGGGTGGACCCTGCAGCCGTGGCTGTCATAAAACCCAGGCCAGGAGCAGGGCAGCTGGGCAGCAGCCATGGGGCAGCCCCAACCCCAGGCAGTGGGCACCTGCGGGGGGACAGGGACAGAACCCCAGCCCTGGCCGTGATGTCCCTGCTGTGCTGTCTGGCAGCCTTTGCCCATAGTTCCCAGCAGGAAGCTGTCCCTGAGCCCCAGCCCAGATCTCCAAGAGCAAGAATATTCTCAAGTCCCTGGCATTGGTGTCTAGTTTTGTCCCTATTCCCCAGTGTAAAAGGGTATGTTCAGTCTTGGGCAAGTCCAGCAAAGGATCGTCAAAAATCATTGGGGGTATCGAGCACCCAGTATAAAAGGAAAGACCGAGGGAGATGGCTTTGTCTGGCATAAAGAAAAGAAAGCAAGAGGGTGAATCTGGTAGTAGCCTTCAGATATCTACAGGGGATTACAGAGATGATAAAGTCAGAGATATAAATGAGAGGACAGGAGGCCATGGTATCAGCAACAGAAATCTTGATAGGACACGCAGAAAAGAACCGTGGTCAAGCACTGAAACACATGCCAGAAGAGATGGAGAGTCTTTGTCCTTAAAAGTTTGTCTTGGTAAAGCCCTGAGCAACCTGATTAAACTTCAAAGATAGCCCTTCCTTGAGCCGGGGACTGGACTGGATAGCCTTTAAGCCCAAGTTCACTTCATGAAGCCATAGTCTGACTGTATTGATTGTGATAAGTCTAATTCAGCCACAGCTCTCAGTAGATGGTTTGTGGTGTGATGGTTATGTTTAGATTGACAAGTCAGGAGATTCATTTGATTTTTTATCCATACTGGTGGATCTTACTGTGCTTTGCATGAGCTTTCAGCCTTTGACTTTAGGCCATATTCTTTCCCTACACTTCTGTACTGGAACACTAAAACATCTCCACACAGACATTTAAGGTCTAAATAGCCTTTCTTCTGCAAACATTTTGTCTTTTTTCACACTGAACTACCTCATTTCTCTAATGCAAGTTGCTGTTCGGACTTGTGACTGTCAAGAACAAGACAGTCGCATTGCACGGGAGACATAATTCAGACTGTGTCTGGCTTTATTAAAATCTTTGTCAAAACTTCCTTTTTTGGTTTAATAAGACCATACAACTTCCCTGTATAAATATTACGAGTTCAGTAGAAAGGAAAAGCCCAACAAAATTATCTAAGCTTTATAACTAGAGAAGAAGCACGCGTTTTTGAAACTCTATTACAGTTTTCTTCAAAGATGATGGTAGTATAATTATGGTGACTATAACTTCGAGGGGTATTTTTCAAAACCACAGTGTCTTAAAATGTTATTTATCCTGCTAGCCTTTCCACTTTCCTGGTTTTAATGCACTAATTAAGTCATCTGCAAGAACAACATGCAAAGTATGGCATAATTGTAGAGAAGAATAACTTTTGCACATACTCATCATTCTTGGAACTATAGATGTTGCTTTCATGAAGGCTCATGACAAGTATATACAATTTAATATGACTTAGCATGTAGACATGCTAACCAGGAAGCAGTCCTTCCACGAGAAAGTCCACAAGTGACATTTTGATCTACGTAGAATTGAACTCCTTCGAATTTTGTATTTTTTCTTCTTTTTCCCCAAATTTAACTCTTTGACGTAATTTTGAGTCATTTTTCAAGTTCTTCTGAGCATGATTCTTCACTGATCGCCGTCTGATCAGCTTGCAAGGAAGAGGACACATTAATTCACAGATGTCAACATGTAGCTCTTATTCGTTTCAATCCAGAAATTCCAAGAAATTATCACATGGAGTCCTTGGCATGCCCTGTCAGAGCACTATCTTTCAGGCTAGTCTTTAATACAAATATTAAAGTGTTCGTTTCCCAGGAGAGAAATGCTTCAGCCCCTTCATCATTAGAAAAATATATTTTATAAGTTACTTTAATTTTGATCTTTTCTGTTTTTCTCAGCTTTTCTATGTTTCCCTATAGCTGATTGGGTTAGCTCAGAATTATTTATATAAATGGGCACATTGCTGCCAAAATTTCTTATTTTCAAGAATACAGTCCAACTCTGACTTGAGCCTGAAGGCAGGACACAAAGGATTGCAGTGATACTGCTCTGAAAACACAGGCAGTAGTGCTTTACTGTTTGTATGTTTGCAGAACATCCTTTCATTTTTATAATACCTTCAAGTGTTATATCCTGCATATATGTCCTCTCAAGGAGGAATACACACATCCTAGATCTACTCCTCTGCACCCAATTGGCAGAATTTTCTTTTAGTGAAAACAAAGCAAAGCGCTATTGTAAGTTAAGGGCACTGACCATTACGAGGCCTGCAGACTTTCAGATTTATCTTAGGAAACAAAAGCTTTGCTGACGTTCCATAGCTTGGAAATAAATTGTTTGATTTCTTTTTCCTGCCTTATATATTCATTTTACATAATTTCTAAGCATTTCTAAGCTTTCTCATCTCGTTCACCACATTGGCTAAGCTCAGATCACCACATAGACACAGGTGCCCTGCCAGAGTTCCTGGCAGGACAGACTGCTGACATGGAGGTGAAGGAGCTGCATCAGTAGAAGCCATTTTCCATTTCCTTTCTGGAGCAAGAGTCTCACAGGAAATTCGGATACAGGCTGATTCATACTGCCTAAAAAGCCAACAAGGGCCTCACCAACTCAGGGGAACAATCTCTGCTCCCCAGGCCTTTTATTCTTAGTTTGTACAAGGTGCTTTGAACTTCAAATTTAGGTATTCCTCCTAATTAATGATCATTTCACACTGTCTTCAAAAGCCATTGGGTTTTGATTAGCCAACAAAAAAAGATGGCTTCGTTTTCTCCTCTGGGCACATATTTCCCCTGTCTCCTTAGCACTTAATTGAGGAGGCTAATAATAGTGCGTTCACTCTAACAGGCTGTGTAGGAAGGGCAATACCAGTCTGGTCACCAAGAGAACTTTACCATCATTAAGCACTTAGTGAATCTGATCACCAAAAGGGAAAGTGAAGCTGCATCAGTACATCCTGTTCCGTGGTGCAGCTGGTGCCTTGACTGTTTGGCAGGCAGCCTTTCTTTGCGGTAGACATGTCAGCTCACTCCTCCACCCAGACTTGTAACAAATGATGTATTCTTGTTTCTCCTAGCTAAATGTGCAAATATTCACCTTCAGAGATGTCTTGGTCAACTCCACGGAAGATGATGAGGTGGCTGTAGCCTAACTAAAGGACAGAAACTGATGAGATGCCCTTCCTTTTATTACCTCTAGGAAGCTGTGTATTTCAACAGCACTCCAAAGCAAAACAAGAGCAGAAGTCCCTATATAGAAGTCCCTAGAATATTCTGCTATTCTCACCACAGTGGTTAGTCGATATGTGTGTAGAAACAGTGAATAAGTATGCAAACCTCCCCACTGCACAGACCAGATAAAGTACATGTGAAATCAACCAGGCATTAAATATGTAATGAAGACATCAAGAAGAAGAAAAATAAATATCTTTCGGAGCATCTTGATACACATTACTGGCCCTTATTAAAATATTTGTAGGGTAGAAAACGTACTGTTATGCTTTCTAATGAGGTGCTGTTATGGTTTGGACCATTCCTCCCGGCTAGCCTCTTCCATAACGAAGAGCACTCGGAAACCCAACAAACCAATCACATGATGTTATATGGTATGGAATAGCTCTTTGGTCAATTTGGGTCAGCTGCCCTGGTCCTGTCCCCTCCCAGTTCCCAGCTCCTTATGCCCCCCTTAACTATTTCACTGGCAGAGGAATGCGGAAGTGAGTTATGTCCTTGGCTCCGTTCAACACTGCCAGGATGTTATCAGTATCTGAGGCACCAAGATAGCTTCATACTAGACACTACGAGAAGCGTAACTTCTGTTAGAAACTAAGACAGGTGCTAAATTCAGAGGAATAAGGTGAGGGAAGGAAGCCTTTCGGCAAGTACTGCTTTTGAATTCTTTTGGCCTTGGAATATAGTAAAGCATTGTACATATTATGTGTTAACAGAGCCACCTACATGTAACCAAACTGACATAAAGAGGTGCTGGACACAGCACTTAGAGCAGCAGCCCTTCAGCCCTTACAGGGATGAAAGGTATTTTTATCACTAGCTTCAGACAGGACCTGAATACCAAAACCTTTGAACATGGTGGCTTAATGTCATTTCAAAGCTCATAGCAAAACCTGAGCAGTGATTCAACAAGAAAAAAATATTTTCAAACACATTATGGAATCCTTTTATTGTTCAGTTCAGTTTATGAATTACGATAGAAAACGCTTGAAGTTTTCACGGGAGCTCAGTGATTGGAAGATGTTTTGTTGGTGGTGACAGTTGCACATCTCTTCAAATATATTAAAATACCAGTAACAAAATACTGTGACACGTCTCTTTGGGAAGCTTAATGGTCTTGTATTATTTCTGTGAACATGTCCCACATTACTCAGCCTGCTTTCTAGCTCAGAAACATGAGTGAATGCCTGACATTGCTTTTCTATTGCCAGCAGAAGAACTGTTGGCAAGCTTCAGGAGAAGCCGTGCATCTAATTCTCACCACAAAATGATGTGGAGCATCAGATAACACTGACTTTAAAAAGGTAATTACAGAGGACCCTATAAAAATAGCAGTTTGAATGGAAAAACATTTACAAAGTAAAGCTTACTTATGGGTATCCTCACAGGTGAGGATAGCTGAATCTATTCTGTGACTTCTAAGGGAGTCAGAATAGTGCTCAGAGTGATGCTGAAAGGTGATGCAGTCCAACGGTAGAGAGCAAAGTTAATGGCATTCACCTGGAGAGGAACAAGAGAATTGATCTTTTACGCGTAGAACACACATAGCTTTTCCCATGTGCAAAGTTATAAATTGTCAAACTATAACTACAGATATTTTGAGTCCTTTCCATCACATTGTTTTATGCACACACACCGATTTTTCCTGTTGAACAACACATCTGTTCAGAACCATGCATAAAGCAATGACGAAGCCATGTTTCGTAATAGGTTAAAAAAAATGCCCCATAAATGGGATTAGGAAGTCCAAGTTACAGAGTTTTTATTCTGTCTGCAGAACCTTACCCTCTCCGCACAAGATGTGCTCATTCATCAGCAACCACAAGAAGAGAAGACTAATTGACACCCCGTAGGACATCATGGGCGCAACCACAAACATCTCCCATTCTCACAGGCTCCCATCTTTACATGCATGGTAATAGAAACCAACTCTTACAGTTTTCTCTCTTCTGAGCAAGGACTCTTAGAACATATATACTATTTCTGTCCCCTGGACAAGAATACTAAAAAATTAGTATCTGTGGCCTCTCAAGGTGTTAGCTTTTAAAATACAAGATTGATCTGGCACCACTTGTGTGCTTTCAACACCATTTTCCCTCCAAAAGACCTGACTATATGATGAAAACTGAGAGTGCTTCTTTCACCTTCATTTGTGAACTTTGGTTCGGAAGTTTTCCCATGATGGACACAGCTAAGAAAGATCCTGATTAAATGAAATGTATAACTCCTAATATTATTATCTGACTTGTATTTTTGAGTGCTTTGTTGGCTAAATGTGAAAATGTTGAATTGGGGCCACAAAACTGCTATGTAGATTTTGTTATTGTTCTCAAGCTGCTTTACACACAACTTTCCCAAGAGAAATCAAATCAAGCAACCCTAAAATTGATGAGTAAAGGAATGGGCAAAAAGTAAAGATGACCCCGAGTCACATAAATTTTAGTCAAGACTTTTTTGACACAATTGTTATAGTTGAAAAGTAGTTTTATACACAAGTTGGCATCTTCTGCTCACCTACACAAAATTAGACACTTTTATACATGTAAGCAGGTTAAAGACCTTGCACTACAAATTCTTTAGGGGGAAGACAGACTTCATTTTTGTTCAGTACTAATTACATTACCAACAACAGAAATTCAAAGAAAACCACACTCTGCAATCAATAAACAGCTAAGAAAGTTTTGTGTAGAGAAACAATGCTTTTTTTTACAATAAACAGACTGCGATTTGCACAGCTGGCACTTTTCTGAAGTATAATTCAGCACCAGAAGTCGCAGTAGTGAGCAGACGTGTTTTCACATGGCTATCCCTTTATTTACATCCCTATTACATTACCAAGTTGAGTGGGGAAGACTGAGTAAGGACCTCAGGCTATTCCCTGGCTGAGGTCTTCAAGACAGAGGACGTCTAGAGAAATAAAGCAGAGGGTCCAGAAGACTAAGTGACTTCAGCTCAAGGACAAGCAAGTCTCTAGAGGCACAGGTGTATCACAGAGCAAGAGAAAAACCAGCAGTCACCCGTGGTCCAATTTATGTTCTTCTGTCTTCAGCAGGAAACCATCTGGACGTGTTTCTCCCAAATCCAAATATCTTCCTGCACTGGTTCACACCACCACCTAAAGCCAAGGTATGCCAAGATTGGAGGCAGCCAGGGCAGCAGTGACCATGCCCTGGTCAAGTTAGTGATCATACGGAAAATAGGCCTGGCAAAGAGTGGATTCAAGACCATGAATTGGATGAGATCCCCATGGGAAACTGTCCTTAGGGACATAGGAATGGCAGCTTTTAAAGGACACCCTTCTGAGAGAACAAGAGCTCTTAATCCTCCAGCATAAGAAATCAAGCAAAGGAGGGAGGAAACTGTCATGGCTGAGAAAGGATCTGCTGTTCAAACTGAGGGAAAAGTACAGGCAGTGGAAGCAGGGATGGGTGGCCTGGGAAGAATACAGGGATGCCATCCAGATATGCAGAGATGGGATCAGAAAAGCCAAGGTGCAAATGAAACTGAACTTATGGGATGTCCCATCCCTAGAGGTGTTCAAGGCCAAGTTGGGTGGGGCCCTGGGCAGTCTGCTCCAGGCTGATCCAGAAGAGTCTCTGTTAAAGTACACCTCATGCATCATTTAAAAATAAATAAATTTTAAAAATAAATAAATAAAGATTTCAGTTTGCTGCAATTTACCCATCCAGCTAAGTATCCCACACCAACAGGGCAACAGATTCTACTTGCACCTCCAGAGGCAGCATACAGGTGGGCTGGAAAGGATGTGTACTTAGCCTTTATGTAGTGCAGCGCCTGTATTGCTTTTCCATACCAGGAGCCCGCGTGCCAGGCGCTCACAGCATGCCAGTTCATCAGAGATCACATTAGCAGTTGTGCCTGGTGGAAGCATTTAGGAAGCTGGGAGAGGACCTTGGTGCTGCAACGCGTCGGGTGCTGCTCCCAGCCCCTGGTGCTGCCGGGCATGGATCTTGGGACAGAGGGGAAAGCACACATCTGGAGAAGGAGCGGACAGAGCAGGGCAGCAGTGTTGCAGCTGGTACTGCAGTTTGCTGATTTAGTCGTTGCCCTGAGGGTGGACATAACCTGTATGCTGGGAGCAGTGGGGTCAGGGTGGGGAGCACTCAAGTGTTTTGCTGAATTCAAGCTTTAGGGCTGCAGCAGGCTGTGGAGCACGTGTATGCTGGCTGAGTGTCCTCAGTACATGCTGAAAGGAGAAGAACACATCACTGATTCAGTGCTGTGCACAGTTATATGCCAGAGCTGTAACCGAAGAGCGGGAGGTGGCGAAGGACAGTGAGAAGCGCGTGCAGCACTGCCCATTCACACTTCCCCTCCATGCCAGCGCAGTTTGCCGAGCACACATAAAAACCAGAGCAGCTCCTTGTAGGTGCTTGGTCTCTCCCTCCTGTTCTGTGGGGGAACACTGCTACCTGGGGAGGGCACAGGCACATGTCTGCTGGCACCGGTGTGTGCTGCCCATGACGGGAGCCAGGCTGCGGTGCAGCCGGCCCCCTGCTGCTGCGTCTTGCTGCCTTCTGCTCAGCTGTCCCATCCAGCAGCCCCGGGGCTAGGGTTACAGGACAGTTTCTAACTTTGTGCCTGTCCCAAGGCAGCAGGACAGAGGCACATGATTTGTAATTTATGAGGACACCCATAGAGCTGTCACTTGCAAGGCAGGTGTTGAGAAACTGGCGAGCAGCCCGAGCAAAGAAAAAGACTGACCTCACCCCGAAATAATGGTGGCCAACATGGTCACAGGACAGAGAGCATTGACATAAGCGGGCTTTAAAAATAACTAGGTCATCCTGCTAGACTAGCTCACAGTCTAATATGAAGGAGCCATGAGCTACCAATTTATAGTAAAAGTAGGAGTGTAAACAGCTATTCAAGGGATTGACTAATGTACAGCATTTTGAGTCATCATTTTATTTAGCTTTTCAAATTCTTTTACCCAAATCAAATTTTAAGTCATATCACTAGGCATACCATCAGAATAAGAGATAATCTTTTGGTGTCTGTGCTAAAAATGTAGCAAAGGCCACAAACACGCAAACATTTCGTTACAGAGGAAAGTTGCTGAATGTGTGTTAATAGAGCCTAGACTTAGGAGAAAAAGGAAAGGAAATCCAGAAAGGAAATGACTATTTTTCTACCTAATCCAAACTTCGGAAAAAATCTTCTAACAGCCTGTTCTCCATTCAGATCTAAGACAAGGCTGAGTGCTTTCACACAAACGCTGTTTTACGAAGGATGCTTCACACCTCCTAAGATCCGAACATTTTGCAGTGATTTGTAAGAGGAGAGAAACAGGATTTGACTTAGCCAGGAAACTCAAATAGTTTCAATAATCATGACAGTAATTAGAGTCCAATAATGACTTGAGTTGTGACATCCACATCCATCACACACCTATTCCTGGATTTATGGCACCTGGCTAATTCCATGCGCAGTTCAAGTGCACAGACTGCTGTTCCTGCCTTCTCCAACTCAGTCTGTCATTAGAGAGAGAGAAAACATGATTTTGGTATAAATCTCTTCAAAAATTTGTCTTTCATACCACTTGAATGGTGCAAAGAGAAAGGATAAGAACAGGAGCTACTTACCGGCTACTGCACTCTGTGAGAATACAGACACTGTGCGCTCAGGAACACGAGAATTAAATTCATGTATTGGTTAACACTATTGTTTTTGTCAACTATGTACGTACACAGCAAATTCTTCTCAGTTTTTCCTTCCTAAGGGAAAATTGTCCCTCAGCAAGAGTATAGAGCACCCTTGCATTTAGCAGAAGGCTTTTCACAGCCAAGCAAACAGAAACATAATATCAAGATGTAAAACTCTTGCTTTTGCTTTGAGCAAAAATGCCTTTGAGGCAGCTATTGAAGTTTTGTCACATGGTGACTATTCCTTATCTGAGTGACTAGTGAATTACCACAAAAAGTCCAATACGGCTGGCATTATGCTGTTTGTCAAGCTTGTAAGGCAGTTACCTGAACCAAGACATCAGGTTACCATTGGTCAATAGATTGCTACTTCATGCATGTTTATTTCCATGCTCCCTCTAAAAAGTACTTACTAAATTTTCAGATTTTGAGCTAATCCCGAATGACGTAAAAAATGTGCCAGCAGGGCATCAATTGTGCTACTTCAGACTTTTAGTTTCAGAGAGCAACACCACATCCCATGTACCATGTTCAATTCACATTTAATTTTTCCATTGCAACTTTCATCATGAGTATAACTCCTACCTTTGCAGTCCTGGAAGATCTCAGTAGTTCAATCCTCAAAGGTGTTGAAGTGAATAGCAAGAACAGTTAAAAGAAACTAGGAGAATAACAAGCAGGATGTTCTTCAATGCTTTCATGGTCAAAAAAGGAGAGAAAAGATGTTTCTTCAATCCATTTTGTAAGACATTGAAAACAGGCTGTAAGCTGTTTGCAGCATTTCATGGCAAATTGTAATTGACAGGCCAATTACAGAAGAAAAAACCCTCGACATAGCAGATTTTGTGAGCCCAAACATCTTATTAAAGTGGCAGGCCACCTAATTAGCTTCAAATGGAATTAGGAGCTCACTCCCTCTTTCTTTTCCAGTAATATGGCCATTCTAGTTATCCATATCCTGTTACATTCATTTTGACTGTAAACACCTTTCCAAGACAATAGATCTCTTTTTAATCAGTGTACTATAGACCACGTTTGAGAGAGCCACGGTGCCTGTGCAGTTGTTCTAAGTTGGTTCAATGCCTGTAGCTGTTTTCTTTGCTACTACATAACACAGAATTATAGTGACCAGCCTAATGATTCTAATTTCTAGATAGGTATCTAGGAAAAAATTGACCCTGGTAAAATGTCACTCCCAGATGTGTCAAAGATTTATTATAGGCTTCCACAGAACAACATCAGAGTCTATAAGATGGTAAACATATAAACTCTAAAATACCTGCAATTTGCCTGTTTAGCACAGTCATTAGTTACTTTGCGCAGCACCTGTCCTACAAAAGACTTTTCTTTTAAATGATCTTTGTCCATTGCTTTAGTTTCCTGTTCTGTATGTGTAACATTCAGAAATGGGAACTAAGCTGGACTTTGATTGCTCATTTGAAATAAGTCCTGGTGGTTTTGACCCTGGGGCAAGAAACAGAATTTAACAAGACATACAAAGAATATTACAGGTAAGATCTCAGCTCTTTCTCCAAACTACTGACACATTTGGTGATTATGATAGTTCAGGCACAGGACAGTCACATAATCCTGTACATACTACCTACTGGTCCAATGTTCCATGACAATCTTTTACCAGGCAGAAGTGACTTTCCCAGATAACATTTAACTGCCTGCTGGACATCTGCCTTGTCTAGTATCACACTTGCAAATATTGGATAAAAACAATGTGAATAGTTATTTTAAAATCTGATGTTGGGCTTACAGCTGGTGAAGTGGAAGCACACGTCTCCTTGACCTTTTTTAGACTTCTGGTGCTAAGTTATCTAGAAAAAGGTGAACTTCACTACTCAGAATCTGGTAAATAGGGAAAACTTGACAGCATCATATTGGTGAAAAAATACAAGGGAGGAGTCATTTAGCAAGTTCTCACCAAACTGATCCATATCATGGGGAACAATCCGTAAATATCTCTTGGGACAGTGAGCGCACAGAGGAGTCTCTCCAGGCACAGCTCCTTAGTTTACCTGTGGAGCCATTAAATAGAGCAGACTGAACTCAGCAATTCCAGTGCTTAGTGCTGCATCTGAGCCCTTGTTTGTTGCATGTGCAGAGAGAGATAGCAGGTGCGTGAGATTTGACTTGAACCACCTTCTTAAGTAGATAAAAATAAGTTCTGATCAAATTCTCTAAAAAGTAATACAAACAGTACCTCATTTTTATTTAACCTTGTCACAGTTGTGAGTCAACAGAAAACCATCTAGGGGGGTTAAAGCATTGCATTTTGGAGTTTTATATCAGAGTAGCTAAACATAAGTAATCTCCGAACAATAGTCAGAGTTGCTGGGAAGCTACTTGCAGCTTTACAGATATCTTCATTATGTTACAGGTTAAGTAGGTTACATGCTTGAAGGTAACCTATTAGCAGACATCTTGATTAGATTTTTTCAGGCTGACATCATCCATACATCTCACATCTTGGTAATTAATTCTACGCAGTACATGTATTATTGACAACCCATAAAAGCTTTTCTTATGGGTTCCTGACACACTTGTTAAGATTGCACTAAATTTTGCTTGAAAGAAGGGATTCCACCTCTCTGTATTTTTAGAAAAAACATGCATTCTCTACTCAAAGAGCTTTAATTTTGCAAGGGCATTGCATTTTCTATCAAAGGTTCTCACAGAAAGATTTTGTGTGTTGGAAATACTAGCGTAATTTAAAGACTTTTGGCCAGAAGAGTGTCTGAATTATTTTATGGCTATGTGCTATATGCCATTTTCTAACTACATGCTGATATAATATTTATATATGGTGGGCATATTGATCAAAGCTTGTTGTACAAGAGTGAAAACATACAGTATTTAATCCTTACTGTTCTCCATTTCCAATCAGCTGAGCACGTCAATGGAGAGACAATAACAATTCTAATTCTGATCTCAAGGAAAATTCCTTCTATTTTTTAAACACCTTTTCTTGCTTTAAATGCAGCCAATGAAATGTTAATACTATTTCTTATCCAAACGTATGTTGCAAGTGTTCTTGGCATGACAGCTACAAATGTCCAGCTTTCTTAGCAGAGCCCACGGTGCCCTCAGTTTACATTTAGGAATTCTGAGTATAGCCAGTCTTCTGCTTGCTCTTGTGATCACTGAAGGAGCTTAGCCACTAGGGGACAATCTTGTGGATGTGTTTTTCATCATGAAAATTCCTCTTCCAGGCAACAACAGTTCTTTCCTACTTTTTCTGTTTCCCAAATCCTTGCATTCAATGTTATTTTCAGCTCAGATGCTATTAGGAAAAGAATACAACATAAGTATTGAAGGTGCTTCACATCAAACTAGATCTCGGATACCTTTTCACTACCACATGAGCTATCTTCCAGCCAGCTGGGTGGCCAAGAAAATAATAAATTTGATCCACATAGTGCAGTTGGCTTGGCATGCCTCATTACCCAGAGGCAAATACAGGATCCAATTGACTAAATCCTCCTGGCATTCCAGAAGACCGCACTTCGCCTTCATCTCCATTCAGCAACGTCTGCACTTCATGACTGCATCAATAGACTGACTTTTCTCCCCACTCCTCCTTTCCTTCCACCATTCCAAAGTCAAAAGATTTTCTTTATGCCAGCTAGGAGAATTCCTTCATCCTGTCTACTTTCTGGACCCCTTTGCAGAAGCTTTCCCTTTCAGCACACTTCTGTCCCGGGCTGCAGAGTACTCAGCAATCTGGATTAGGCTGCCACTGTTGCAGTGGGTACTCATATTGTGCTTGAGGGAAAGTTACTCTGGTACTGGCTAGCTAATGAAGCATGTTCCTAATTATTAAAGGTGGATGGTTACATCTGGCTTAAAATTTTAGTTTTGAGTAGGAAGAATATACCAAAGGATCTCTGCTTAATTCCTTCAATACATAGTGTTCATATGTTGAAGTGTTCAGTGTTCAAAACATAAAGAGTTCATAGTTAAACTCAGAAGCATATAGTATATGCTCATCACCAGATTCATTACTTTGTTAAAATATTCTCTCTTCAGCTATAATCTGTGCTGTCCTTCTGTAGAGACCTCTGCCTAAGATACCATTATTCTGTTAACACTTGTTGAATTCCTAAGAGTTGTACAAGGGTAAATTGCTACAAATTATAACAAAACAAATTTATATTCTTAAAGCTCAATTCATTAAGGAAGCATAAAAATGTTGTTTTCTTTTCTGTGAGAATCAAATCACATTCAGAGGCCCATTTACTACGTTGAGTCCAACAAGCACACAGGAAGCAACATGCTACCTCAGAAAGGCACCAGCCTAAAGTGCTAATAGAAGCATTTTGTTTGGAAAGAAGATTTCTTGGGTTTTAGGAAGTATATTTAGAAAGAAATCACTGTGGCACTGCTCACATTTGTAAATATCCAAACTGATTTAAAGAAAAGAACCCAAAGTCTCTGGGAAATAAGGCCCGGGAGGACGAAGTGGAGTGGAGATCACTCAGTGAGGATCTTGTAGGTTCACATTTTACAACTCTGTCTGTCCCCATTAGTTCCAGTTGCTAGAGGGCTTGAATGTACTTCCCATTTGATGTTACATTAACCCCCTCCCCCACACATTTTACCCAAACCTGCTCCTTTGAGGACAAGTTGGTCTGAAGCAAATATGAATTGCATACAAGAATACGATTTGATATGGCCACATAAAAGGTGTTTTGCATATGAAAATGAGAACTACTAAAGATCCCACAAAATAAAGACTATCCATAAGCTAAATAACCAAATGTCAATAGAACTTCATTTGAGGAATTAATATGAGACATTTTTTGAAACTGGACCATAATATGGCTGTGAAATAACGTTTGTTGGAATTACTTTTTTCTATTAATGAAGAAAAATTGGCCTCTTATTTGACAAAATGTATTTTAAGCATTAAGAGCATTAAGCTATGTGTACCACAATCTCCATTACTAGAAGCATTTAATTATTTAGATTCCTACGTCTTCAAGAAAGCCCTTCCTTAGGTGCAGATGAATACAGGGACACTTAAACATGTGGTTAGATCCTATTCTTAATTACAATTTAATGTTTTAAACCTAAAAAGTTGTGTTTTAAAGTGCATTTTGTTTAGGAATAACTAGCAGTCATCACTTCTCATGACTTAAGAAGTAGAAAAGGTGGGGTTTAGTTTTGTTAATAAAAAAGAGTGGGCCAAAGCAGTTGACAATGGCCAAGTTGGCAAGGTCTGGAAAGAAATGAAATGTTCTGGTCTCAGCAATTCACTACAAACCTTTCACATGTAAGTTCTTGGTGTGAGCAAGGCCAGGCGTCGCAGCAGTCAGCAGTTGCTGCCTCTCATGGCTTCAGCCCAGCAGGGAAAATGAGTTGGTGTTCTCAAACTAGCTGTTTGTGCATGGCAAAAATCCCCAGCACTGACATCTGTGATGGTAGAAGTTGTGACAAAAAGAACCAGGATCAAAATAAGCAGAGAAATGCATCAGTGAGCAAAGGACGTCACTCTCCTCTGAATGGGAGGTGTGAAGATAGATTTCTGGAGCAAGTCATACAGTTGTGTCAGAGTGGTAGAAATTGGCGATGGTGTCCAGGTTGCCCCTTTTAGACACACAGAGGACTCAGCTTCACAAAGAAAACCTTTCCAGACAAGGTAAGATTTTGCACAAAGAAGAAAGAAGCGGAATGTCATGCACTTCACAGGCAGACTAGAGATATCAATCAATCTCTAACCAATTTCTGAGACATTAGCTACAAAAAAAAAAAAAAAAAAAATCCTGTGAGAATTCCATTTATTCCTGTGGGACAAATGGGGAGCTAGCAACTTGATCACTTGACCTTGAACCACCTACGAAGTCTTCATCACAAATTAAAGTAAGAATCCAAGAATACTCACTCTGTACACCATCGCACATCCCTACAGTCTGGTCACTGAAATGAAAAAGTACAGCAAAAGTAATTAAAAGAAAAGAAATCATTAGATGGTAAAGATAAGAAAGGAAGAAGAAGCAGCAAATTTCCCTTCCCCAACATTTAAGGAAAAAATATTTATGGCTGATTATGCAGTGACAGTCAAAAAATGGAAAACACCAGCTATTAGATAACACTCCAGCCCCTCTGATCTAGCTGAAGCATATGCCCCCACAGCGTCTTCTGCACATTCCCAGGCACCACTGATTCATTACTTGCAGACCTGCCCCTTTTCCATAAAAATGACAGATGCTGGTGCTATAACAGGGGTCTGCCCAGATGAATCCCACCATTGGCCCAGCCTCTGCCTGGCCAGCCCTGCGAGAGGCTGGATGGCATGATGAGTTAAGCCTAAGATTCTCAGGATTCCCCACAACATAACAGCAATGCTTCAGAGAGTTTCTGCAGCTTGTTATGGGGGATGCCACACATGTTTACTACAGGGTATATTTTCATTTAGTCTGAATACTTGGCACACTTGGATGGTAAACAGAAGCCTAGGTAGAAATAGATAGAATTATTTACTTACACTCACAGTGCTGAAAATGATTAGTCAATTAACTTCACTAATATGCAGTATCTTGTGAGAAGATAAGATGTCAATAACCAAAGCTAGCCTCTAGCTTGTGTCAAAAAGAAGTCCACTGGCATTTAGGATGGTTTACAGTGGACTATGACAAGTATGCAAATCATGAGAGTTCCCTTTTATGTTTACATTTGTGCATTTTTCTTTGGCTATTTCTGATGATAGGCAGATTAGTGCGGCTACTTACAATTTGATCTCATTGACAGAAGTGCATTCAGCTTGGAAAGACTTTCTGCAGCCTCAACTTCCTGTTACTACCACAGACTGAGAGTGCCCTGTTGGTAAATAGTTTCAAGGAGAAAATGGAAGCTAAAAGTAGCCGTGATGATATTACAGGCATCACGGAAAAAAAGCCCAGATGAAAAAAGTTTATAACATGAGACAGGTTCAATTAGCTATTCAGTTCAAGTAGTTCAGCTGGACAGTTATAGACAGCTACTGATTCCATTACATAACCATGAAGCAATGTCCTCATGAACTTCTATTTGTGCATCACTGTATCTGTCCAAGATCTCTAAATCTCTTTTCAGTTCACTTGTCAAGTCTGCCCCTCCCCTCGCATGGGATTCTCTCAGTCCTGTGCTGTAATCTAGCATGTGTTACCTGTGCTACACAGTATAATTTGTCCATGCTTCAAGCCATGTATGTGCTTCAAGCTTTCTTCAGAACTGGTAACAAATGTGGTACAATTGTGAATGGCCTGGACCAGAGGCTTCCACTCAATTTCTGCAAAGGTAACTTCATCCTCTAACTGTGTACTTTCATGGGAGATTTTACTCTCCCTCTGCTCATTGCTGCTCTCATTCTACTGAAAGGTGTGGAGCCCTGCAGCTTATGGTCAAACAACAGGGTTTCTTCAAATATATGCTGTGCTGTAAGATATTATCCTCTACTAATTTGTATTTTTTGATGAGTTGTGTTTTAACCCAGCAAGCAGCTAAACACTGCACAGCCTTTCACTCACTCCCCTTCTTCCCAGTGAGATAGGGGAGAAAATTGGAGAAAAACAAAACAAAACAAAACAAAACAAAACAAAAACTTGTATGTTGAGATAAGAACTATTTACCAAGACAGAAAAGCAGAAAAGAAATAACAGTAATGATAATAATACATATATATATATACGTGTACAAAACAACTGCTCACCACCTGCTGACCAATGCCCAGCCAGTCCCCGAACAGCAGCTGCCACCTGGCCAACTCCCTTCAATTTTATAGTTTTTTCACATGATGTCATATGGTATGGAATACCCCTTTGGCCAGTTTAGGTCAGCTATCCTGATTCTGTCGCCTTCCAGCTCCTTGTGCCCCCCTTGCTGGCAGGACAGTATGAGAAACTGAGAAACTGAAACATAGTTGGCTCTGTACAGCACTGATCAGCACCAACTAAAACATTGGTGTGTTATCAGCATTTTTTTTTTCTCCTAAAGCCAAAGCATAGCCTCATACCAGACACCACAAAGAAAATCAATTCTGTCCCAGCTGAAACGAGGACATGGTGAATGTTCGTAATCCTCTCCCCAGCCTGATTTAAAATAAGTGAATAAAGTTTACTTATATATTAGTTTGACATAGGTACATGCAAAATAGTTGTTTATTTGAAAAGTCATTGCATCAGGAGGAAGAGTGAAATTTTCCGTTGCAAGTCTGTGTAAGTTATTTGGAAGACCCTCTCCCTCTTGAAATTAAACAGTGCTCATCCTCACAGCACTAACCGCTGCTGCTATGTTACTAAAATATCTGAAAGGCAGTTCAAAGGGCAGCCTACTCTAGCACGGCAGAAACGTCAACACCAGTTCAATGTTCTCCAGTAAACATAGTGCTCTAAGATGACCTACAAAACTGTGTGGTCACCAGTGTTCCCTGCCACCAGTGAGGGCTCATGTGGTGAGCAGATGCAGGACACTCACCAGGAAGCTCCCCAGCAGAGTTCCTCCATTCCCAGCAGTCTCCCATTCCCAGTGAGATGACATGGGTTCCTCCTTTGGCCCTGGCCAACAGTTACATATGAAACCTGTCGGCAGCCCCGAGGTGTGCTACCCTCTGACACAGTTTCCACCTAGGGAGGTTTCTGGCCCCTGCAGCCCCATACCAGCAAGCTGGGGCTGGGCTCTGGGACTTTTCCAGGCAGTAAGCCAGGAAAAGAAACGAAAGATGGGAAGTCCTCACATAGATTTGAGTCACTGGGGGTGAATTTCAGCCCAAGGAAGAGGGCGGGAGTCCCCAAGGACACATATCGCCTTCAGTCATTCTCTTATTTGCCAGACAGATTGCCTCAAAGCACAGGGCACAGCATGAGCCTTTGTGGCCACATTAGATCAGTGGGCACATGCCACCCGATAACAATCATTAATAAAATAAATGGAGGAAAATGAAAACATCTCACATTTCGGTAGTCAAGCAATGTTTCAGTAGACAGTGCTTGACTAGAGAATGTCCTGATTAGTCTAGATTACTTAGATCTGATTCAAGCCTGAACCTTTGGTACATCTGTAAAACGTTGGAAGGAGATTCAAAGGGCAGGCTACCTTAGAATGGGTAGAACAGTTAGCTGTAGTTTAATTTTCTGCACTGAACACTTTTTACAATGCTACCTAGTCACTGGCAATCCCAGACATCAGCTATGAACAAAACTCCACATCTCATTACTCTCAAGTCTCGAATTCAGATCTAAACCATAAACAGGTCCATAAGCATATGGATGACACGAAAAATGTCTCATCTGAGTGAATCCTGACTGTAAGCCAAAAAATGGTGGCATTTTCTTCAAGGGGACACGTATTTCCACAGAATCTTTTGGAGAACTGAAGGAGAAGAGGCAAGGTAACACCATCAATCTTTGCTCTCTCATACAGCTGCCACATATCCCAATTAGCATCTTCACTGATCACTGAACACTGATCACTACGCAGGAGTTATAGCACTTCTACCGGGCTTCTACAGGCTTCTTAAAGGTGGGAGGATCTGGGACAAAACCTGGAAACTTTAGAATATGAAGATGTTTTCTTCAACATGTTTTTTTCTGTGGATGGCTGTGCAAAAAATTGGAAAGATCTGGAAAAATTAAGTGGGAACATTCTCACAGAAGAGAATGAAATTGGAACAAACAGTGAGACAACCTCCAGAGTATTTTCTTGAAGGACATAGCTGATGAACATCAAGCAGTAAATTTTCCCTCCATAAACATTAAGATTTTCACACGATGTTACTTCACGAAAAAAATGCAGCCTTGTGTTATTAAAATTCCTCTATTCCTTAGATCAAATGACTTAATATTGTGCACTGTTAGCAATACAAAAATATCACCAAATGCATTTCATGGAGTTAAAATGAGTATTAGCTATTTTCACTGATCAAAGTCTATGAACATATATATAAACGTGAAGTTTTTCATGAAGATGTGAAGTGTTTTACTAGACAAGCTGATAAAAGGCGTGACTTTTCTCACAAGGTTTGTATCTTTTCTATCTGTAAACCACCCAGGACTGAGCACTAGTAGTACTACTATTCCCACTAGAAATATGCATGTGTTTTACTAACTAAACAGTAAAACATTATTAAAGTTAACAGAATTTAGTTTTGATAGCAAGTACTTAGTTCACACTGAATTTTCAAATCTCAGTTACTAGAAAATAAGCGACTGCAAGAAAACCTGAAAAACCTTGGGAAGTAATGTGTCTCCCTGTGGTTCCAAAACTTCCAGAAATTTTTTCATTTCTAGCTCTGACTAGAAGCCAGAGAAACTTATTTTTGGAATCAAAAGCTGCATGAAATAAACTGCTTAACAAATAAACTGCTTTGAATATCTGGTTCAACCGTGTCATGGTTCAGTTGGTCACATAAAATTAGAACATATTTGATTCACACAGAAGAGAGATATGCCCAATTCTATTTAGGAGAAGCTATGTCAGAAGTTGAAGTGAAAGAAGAATCAAGCATTGACCCTACTGTGGAAGCAAATCAGGCACTGTCAAGATGGTATAATTTATATATCTCACACTTTTTTTTTAATAGAAAGGAAGAAAACATGAGCGAAGTCACTGATGCTGAGAAACACTAGTCCCTAGCTGCCATCATTACTATCTACACAAGTCACTTGAAGGCGTACATCTGCAGGTCCCTGTGTTCCTGACAAATTTCTAGTATATCTTCTAAAATGGAAAATCGTGTTAAACAAAAATGTGAGCTTGTCATCATGGCCTCATTTATCCTACCAGGCCATAAGAGAGTATCACGAAATGGGAGCAAAGGCTGGGAAGTATCCATCATTGATTACTGCTTGAAATGGATAGTCATGAACTGGATGCCTAACTTCATTTTATTTTTAACTTGCAGATGGTAAAACTGCATGAAAACCGAACACACTTATCACATGAGCAGCATCTTGTTAAGATATCAAAATGCTTAGGCAGTATCCTTTTATTAAGCTGTCCATCAGTGTCTGTCTGTAAGTTGTCGTTTATTCTAAGACAACACGTGTGTAGAAGCTTACCTGGAGTATCATATCTGTCTTGTGTGTAGACGGTCTGTGTAATGTACTGTTGAGGTGTTACCAGATATATGCACACCTCAAGACTCTGTGCTAAGGGTACACTTAGGAGTCACGTTGTTCTGTCACACAGAAAGAATCCATTTCCCTCATCATCCAGCCTGGTGACTACACTGCAAGCTTTCAAAGATGGCCTCTTATATTTTTGTGTTGTGATTGGTCTTAGCCTGGTTTCTACAGACCTCAGGTATTCTGCCTCTTCATCTTTAGTAGCAGTCATGCCTGTAGCCATAGACTTCAGCCTCAGGGGACCCGCAGATTTTCATGTCCATGTTAGGTGCTCAAGCATGTCTAAAACTCAGGTCATTGAAGCAACTCCTAACTTTTGAACTGAGACAGTCAGTCTTGTTAAATGTCTTGTTTATGCATTTAGTGGCAATGAAGAACACAGTCAGAATCTTCAAGAGTCAATAAGACTGTTCTTTCTTAAAATCAGTCTATTGCTTAAATAATAAAAGATTGGAAAGACTTGGAGGAACACCTTGGACTTGAAGGTAGAGGCTCCAGGACTCAGCCTTTGAATATACTTAGATTTTCAGCAGTAAGAGGAGCTAGGTCTTCCATAGAAGCCTATCTGTTCTACTGCAGAGCAACTTCCCTCAGCAACCATTAATCAATACCAAGTGAAATAGTCTCTGCTACTCACACACAGCCCATTTCATACACACGTGGCCATGCAGTAGTGTGTCCATCTGTGAATGCACACATACTAATTTTGAGATACTAAAACAGAAGATATCGAAAGATATCTGATGCACGTATGCCTCTGGGGGAAAATAACTGAAAATGAATGTGAGATAAGTGTTAATTACATTGCATGAAGCAGTACTGTAAGATATTTGGGCAGTCTAATGATGAACATGGTAAATGAATACGTGGTGAGCAGAACCGAATTTCAGCATAATATCTCTGAACTGGAATTTGTGTAATCGAACTCTGTAAACCACGTCTAGACTTGCTTGCTGCTAAGAATAGCACCAATGTGAACACAAAGAAAACAGTATTAATTTCTGTGTGCACTGTAGTTGAGATCATGCTGACGGCTGTTCATCTTAAAGCAGTTTTCTTTATTATAGATCCAGCTCAGCAAAGCATCCTTAAACACCTCTGAGGAGGTGTTTGCTGAATGAAAGCCTGGCATGGCTAGCACATGAAATGAGAGAGTTTCAGAAGCACAAGACAGATATTCCTATAAAACTACAGCTTTGCAAGACAGCAACAGGCAGCTCTCCACTTACAGAGGCAGCTGCTGCAGAAATACTCCCTTGTTTACTGTCGACAGCGCGTGCACAAGGAACACAGCTCTGCTCCCGCGCTGCAATTCAAAGCCACACGTAACGAGGGTATGCATGCGTGCCGAATCCTCCTGTCGGCAGAGCTCCTCAGTTTTCACCTCTTCTTTACTACTTTGCAAACTCTCAGCTATTTTTTCCCAAGCTGTAACATGGGGGCTTGCAGGGATTGTTGCCATTCTCCCCCTGCCTGTCATACACCTTGTTTCCAAGTATGGTCACTATGAGGGGACTGTCGCTTGGAGCCTTTGTGGAAAATTAATGGCAGACAGGAAAGGGCAAAAAAGACAGGACAGATGGCTCTGTCACCACCAGCAGCCTGATGCCATGAGAGAGCTTCAGTGCCTTTGCAAATGCCACTCTGTTCCATAGACTTAGTCTGAAGTTGATCCGTCTGCATCCTTGGCAGCTGTCTTTCTTCTTTTTCATAAGATTTTTTCTTATCCTTCTACCTACCAGGCTCATCCACGTGGCAAATGAAAAAGGTCAGTTTTTATATTAGTGACCAGACACTAGTGGTCTGAAATACTGTTTAACTGCAGGCATATCGGAATCTTGCTAGAAGTGGTGTTGAATAGTGTTGTTAATGGGGCTTGTTTACTTGCTGGTTAAAATCCAAATCGGGTCAGCTGAGACGTGAAGGGGAATGACTAAACTTCTAATCTTGTAGGCGAATGGAATGATGTCACCTCTCTTTATTCTTCAAACAGCATTCTGTCTAGTTTCACTTTCACAGGGAAACACACACCCTTAATACATTGGGTGCACGTTGGAAGCCTGAAGAGATGTGTCTCCTTGGGTGAGCAGTGCCAGACAAACTGTGGTTCGCTTTGTGCTCATACTCCTGTGAAGATATGCTTAGGATTTTACGTGTTTAAAACACGATGAACTTCAGTAGGGCTATTAAATTGTGATGTGACATCAAACTGCAATCGGAGTCTACAGAGAGAAAGCTAACACCCTGTCCTTTGCAGAAGCAGCACTATAGTCTCTAGATCTGTAGTTCCAGCCCATACAATTGTAATTATAGGAAAAGTTCTACATTGTGCACATCCCAGACTGTACAATAAAGTGTGCAGTTAGGAAAGAATAAATCATGCTTGCAAAGATTGGGATATTTGTACTACTTTGTTAACTTGTTGCAAGATTGAATGTTTCTAAACTTGTACAACTTTTGATTTTGTAGGAGTACGTTTCCAGATTTGGACAAAATTATAAAACTGGAGAATTAGGCTGTTGACCAGAAGAGCTGGTACTCTGCTGAAATTTGGAGTGGAACCATTTTTCTGGATGTGAAAATGTGTTGCTGTTCCAAATCTACAGATAGGAGTTGACTGTGACCACTCCATATGAAGAAATGTCAGAGAACCTGCACATTCCCGAGGACGTGAATGGGAATTCTGAGGCAGAAGTAAACAGACCATTCATAACTAGGAATTCTTGCCATTCCTGAATCTCACTCCTGAAGAGAAGCAGAGGTTCTTTGCCTACAGCCTTTACTTGATGTTAGCTTTTCACAAGATGGCTTTGCAACAGACACCAACACTACGGAGTACTGGAAAGTACTTTGCTGGAAACGTAGCTACAGATTGCTTGCAGGAAGACAGCTGACACCTCAGCTTCTAGAGTGGAAAAATCTTTTCCTATTGCTGTGAAGAAGGTCATTTTTGCTGTCACAACATCATATCACCAACTCAATTATATCATTTCTTTTGGAGGAGTCTTCTGTTCCGGGTGCTCTAACTATGTTTTCCTCATCAAGCTGATTTTCAAGCTTCATTCAATGAAAAGTTATAGTATTACAGTTCTAAGATCACATTACGTTCTAATTTGGGCAAAAAGATGTTTGTCCTGTTGTGATGAACTCCTACTATGCCAGAACATGAAGTATTAGAAGAATTCACATGATCTGCCTGGAAAGTAAACCTGAAACACCTGAGCTTGCTACACTGTAGTATTGAGAATGCCAACACCCAGCTTTGTGCCATTAATTCACGTATNGTTCAGGGCTAGCCAAAAGTTAAACCATATTACTGAGGACATTATCAAAATGTCTCTTAAACACTGGCAGGCACATGGCCTCAATCACCTCTGTTCCAGTGTTTGACGACCCTCACAGTAAATAATTTCTTCCTAATATCTGATCTCTCTCTAATATCTCTCTTTCCTAATATCTAATCTTCTCCCCAAGAGAAGATCACTTGGTGATAATCTGCCACAGGGGTAATCTCTGGATTTGTGAAAACAGAAGCAGAGCAAATTATGTAGCAATAGTTTTCAGGAATATCCAGGGTGCTTCCTATCACAAAGCAGTATGATAAATTTCTTAGATTTGTCTGAATCATTCTGTATTCCTCCTGCTTCTCTGAGAGAGAAGTGGTAGCTTGGTAGCACCATTTCCATCAGATCTCACTTCTGCTTCATATTCGGAAGGATTAGAATGGGAGTGAATTTCATCTTTGGGCTTTACAAAGGAAGATGGGAAGCAGTAGCAATGTCACTCACTAGGTTAAACAGGGAAAGATGTAAGCCAATGTACGCCGATATACCTGCTTACCAAAATGGTGACCTGACATTATCTGGCCTTCACTGATACATCAGTGCTCCATGCCATGAACAATAATCACACTGCTTAGTTGCAAAGCCTACTGTAGGCACCACAGTTTAATCTGTTGCAATGAAAACAAGCACACAGAGCTATTCACTTCTAGGCCTGGAAGTGTTTGTGTATTCTTCATCCTATTGTAACTTTCTTCAGGGGCTGAAAGTGAAGAGATGAGAAGGTTGTAAAAGTGTAAATACAGCCTAGTATTAATTCTTGATACTGGACAAGCTGTGTATGCAAGGTGCTGTGCTGCAGTCCCTGGTGTAGGAACTTTGAATTAACTAATAGATGCAATTTCATATCTCATATTGATTCCACAGACAATTTCCACACTCCCTAAATTCAGTCAGGGTCATATTCTTTGCCTTTTCCAAGATGAACCATTAATATCAACCTTCATTTCCTGACACCTTTGCCTCATGATCTCCATTTCCCTCCCTTTTCATCCGTCTTGAAACTTTCCCTAACACATTACTCTCACTCTCCCTGTTTAACTGGTCAAGTATTCTGTCCTTTGCCCAGTGGAATGGCTTGGCTTTCTCAGCCCTGGCCCAGATGTGACATTTCTACTTGTTGTCCTTGCAGAATATAAATAATAAAGTGTTATCAATAGAAGGCAAGCACAGGACTTCTGTTTTTGCAGAAGGAAGATTTTGTTCTTATTTCCACCTGCTCGATATCATTTAGACATATCAAAATGCATCGGATAATTTCCTACTATTACATTTCGTTGTCAACAAATGCTGTAATCCCCAGTGAAAAGCTGTGTTATGATGAATGGGAAGGAAGTATTCCCCATAATCTCCACATAGGGACAGGTACTGCGTCATTCCTTAGCTTTTCTGTCACATCCAAGGGGCACGGCCACCTGAGCAATGTCCAGCCAATGTTCTGTGTCCCCTCTTTATATGGCTCTAAGCATATGTCACTGCCACGAGATCCCACTAGGATGGTTGCAGAGGGAGTTTAGGAATATCAGATTCTTAGGCAATCCACAAAGCCTAACATGAGGTTACTTTTTCCAGGCTGCAAGCCTGAGTCAGGTGCTTAATGGAGGGTAACTAAATAACATCTGCCAGCTTAGAGCGTATGTTTGAAAAACAAAGGTGTTGTTAGTGTAAGCCTGGAGTTATGCACACAACTTGGACTGCAATTCCTCTCCTTGGCAGTAAGCCTTGGTGCTTTGAAGAGCCTCCATGAGGCCCAATGAAAAAGCAGGGATGAAGTCACGGTACTTGTGAATTTACTTCATTTACCAGATGAGGAAATAACATTTTTCCAGAAGACCCCCAATTTGAAGATGAGCTACGTCCCAAGATGGAATGGTCATGGTTTACCTCAGTGGCCATGTGCAGAGGATTAGCAAGACTTTTAGGAACGGGCAAACTCACTGCAAAGGAGGGTGGAGCTCCCCAGCTTCACAGGTTCAGGTGAGAAGATGGGATGTGCTCACTGGACTGCAGGCCAGAAAGGAGACTGCTGCCTGGAAGTATAGACACCGTGGACCAAGAAGGACTCCAGAAACAGCTGTGGAAAGACACATTGCCTCTCCTCATCAACCATCTCTCCTATTTTCTTCTTTTTTCCTGAACTGTTCAGCCCTTTGGAACAGCAAACCAAGCACTTCTGGTGTTGTTGCAAGAGAAAAGGAGAAGGAGTTTAACAAGCAATGTCTCCTCATATCTACTTCATCAAAATTTACAAGCAGTACTGATGATGTACTGCTAGCTGCAGGAGAAAGAGAGAATTCCTTCCTCCCATTTTTCATCTTACAAAAGGTCTGAATGGATAAGCAGAGACCAACAATCTTCTTCTACTGAATGCAGAAATCCTGTGGTTTGAAAGTGCTGTAGAGGCGTGGACAGTTACATTGCAGTAACAATGGACCTATTTCAGTTTCTACCTGACATAAAACTGCCTGGAACTTATTGTAGTCTGTGGAATGAAGAAAGGCAAGGTTACCCAAAATACTGCCTCCCAAGCTTCTCATCAGACACACTGTGTTGCAGCCGAGGCCTGGGAATAAGAAGGTCATACACCCTGACTCAGAAGTCAGAGTCAGTGTAAGCAAGCAGTAGAGAGGAGGGGATGAGAATAGAGGTGCTACATGGGACTGGTGGAGAAAGTTTTAGAAGTCAGGACTATATGAACGTGACATACACGTGGTCTTAGTTATACAGGATACTTAGAATGGACAGGATGCCTAGGAGGACACAAACAAGGTGTTGGGTAACAAGTTACTAAATGTCAAGTGAAAGAAATTGTGTCCTAAACTGGGCCAGGTGAGCACTAATTAATTATGTCTGTGTCAGCAAAATGGGTAAGCACTTACAGTTGCTCTAGAAAACCATTTCCATATCAGCTGGACATTGAAGATAAGAGATGTGGTTTGCCTGATGTCGCAATGCCATTGTGACACACATTTAGTCCTTATATGGAAAAACATGAAGACTTTCACTGAAAATGCAGAATAGATCTGAAAATTGACTTGTATGGCTTCTGTAATGGAAAAAATGAATCAAAAAGTAGAGCTTATGTAAAATGTAGTGCATGTGGGTTTATGGGCATGCATTAGTAGCCTAACATAAAAGAGGTGATGAAACACTGTAACCTCTAAGGGAAAACACAGCCAAGGACCTGATTTATTCCAACACTAACCTGCCTACTCACCAGAACTTGGAATTTACTCTGTCTTCATTCATCCTTATCTTCTCCCTAGCATGCATTGCTCTAGTATTCCTTGAGAAAATCTGTTTTACCCTGATAAGTTTCTGGATGTTTCACAACTCTTACCCCACGAGTCGAGTCTTTCTTTCCAAAAGACGTGTTTTGAAGGGGCCTGTTTTTTATCAGCTTGGAAATACTTCCTAGCTACCTATATCTGAAGTTGGTTTTGGAAGAGCTCAAGAACCAGAGAAGTGATGCTGGAAAGTGACTGGAAAAAGAACCAGAGGAAGGTTCACCAACAGTTCTGACAAGAGAGAGGAAGATCCTCTAGTGAAACAGAACTGGAAACAGTTTCTGGCTGAGTAGGCAAGGTCAAGGATAGATTAGGGAGATCCAGCCTGCAAAAGATTTAGACAGGAAGTGAACTGTAGTAATACCTCACAACACTCTGCAAGATGAAAAATTAAGCTTCTTGCTTTTATTTTGTCCCTGTCACCAGCTGCTTCTGCTAGGAAAGGTATAGCGAAGGGTTGTTTTCAGAGAAAGGTACCGTCAATGTTTACAGAAGTGAATGTAGTGAATAAGCACATTTTGGGAACATTGTCTCCCTCAGAAGTCTAATAGACTGTGAAAGGGAAGTACTATCAAACCATAGAAGTAATTCTTCCGTATTTCCAAGAGCCCTTGAAGTTCAAAGCATTGCTTAACCACCATTATTTGATCTGACTCTTAAAACTTTGGCAGTAGCAATTAGTTGATACATGCATTCAGAAAAACAAGCATCAATAATGTCAGCCAAAAGAGATACGTGAGTAGCTTCTGTATATAGATGACATTTGTTACTACTATGGAGACTGTGATGAATAGCTGTGTGTGACCAGGCACAGACCATGTCTGAAAAAGATCTCCTTAATGACAATTCAGCCATCTACACTCATATATATTTTTAAACTTTTTCAGAAAGCAACAATTAGCATTCTGTTTAATATACTGACAGCAAAGTTAATCTCCATTAAACTCTTTTTATAGAAAGTCCAACTTAAAAAAGAAGTGGTAAGCATCTCAGAGATGGCAGTTGGACCGACACTGCTCAGGTCAACTGGCAATAGTAAGTGGGGAAGGTGAGACCTAGCAGTAACAAGAATGGATTCAAAAAAGAACAGAAAACCTTCTTATTCAATTAAACTTTGTGCATTTGAAGTGATTTAGCAGTTCAACACAAGTAAGTAATGAAAATGCTTGAGTATTTGAAGGAGCAATTCTTCTGGCCTTCTCCAGACATTCATGACCTCTATGTCCTTGCTATTCCATTGTCTTAAGCAAAACGAATGTTGTCTCTCCTTCTCTATCTTCACTATCTTCACAGAAGAGGACATACAAACCAGTTCTTGAAATTCTGCATTTTCTCTTTAGTTGTACAGAATGGCAGCAGTGATGAGGTTAAGTAGAAAATTTGTTTGTACAAAAAATCAGAACTAGGAAATTCTATTTTGAGAAAGCTCTTGAAATGAAGATATAACGAACAATTCAATATCCTAAGCTACTTTTCCAATGAAATAGGAATCTGTTGCACCCTTGAAAAAGCCTGTTCCAAACAATCAGAAGCCATTGAGTGATGCTTGGTAGATCAACATTTAAATTTACGTTGATGATCAAACACAATAATTTTCTTTCAAAGGAAGTCAAATTTGAGGTTTAACAAAAGCAAGTGTGGAGTCTTGCACCTGGGGAGGAATAACCGCATGTATCAGTACAGACTGGGGGATGACCTGCTGGAGAGGAGCTCTGCAGAGAGGGACCTGGGGGTCCTGGTAGATGACAGGTTGGCCATGAGCCAGCAGTGTGCCCTGGTGGCTAAGAAGGCCAATGGGATCCTAGGGTGCATTAAAAAGAGTATTGCCAGCAGGTCGAGGGAGGTGATCCTCCCCCTCTACTCTGCCCTGGTCAGGCCTCAGCTGGAGTACTGTATACAGTTCTGGGCTCCCCTGTATAAGAAAGACAGGGACCTCCTGGAAAGAGTCCAGCGGAGGGCCACAAAGATGATAAAGGGCCTGGAGCATCTCCTCTATGAGGAGCGGCTCAGTAAGCTGGGTCTGTTCAGCCTGGAGAAAAGAAGGCTGAGAGGGGACCTGATCCATGTTTATAAGTATCTTAGTTGCGGGAGGCAAATGGAGGTGGGGAACCTCTTTTCGGTGGTCAGTGGGGACAGGACAAGGGGCAATAGCCTTAAGCTGGAGCACAGGAAGTTCCGCACCAACATGCGGAAGAACTTCTTCACAGTGCGGGTGATGGAGCACTGGAACAGGCTGCCCAGGGAGGTTGTGGAGTCTCCTTCCCTGGAGATATTCAAGACCTGCCTGGACGCCTACCTGTGCAAGCTGCTGTAGGGAACCTGCTCTGGCAGGGGGGTTGGACTCGATGATCTCTTGAGGTCCCTTCCAACCCCTGCAATTCTGTGATTCTGTGAAATGTTCAGAGTCCAGAGGAAATAAATAATAATGTGTGTTTTAAGGTACTCAAAAATAGTTTAGACCCTGTACCTTTTAAATAAAAATATTACTATTGAAGATGGATTTTTACATGCTTTTTGAAATTTTAGATTCTGCTATTAAAATGTTTCATACAATTTCACTGGAAAATATCAAGCAGAAGATTTATATCTTAAGAGTTAACATCTCTCTAATGAGGATGCACATATAATCATTAACCAGGTCTAAAATGAGCAGCTTGTCTCACCCTGATACCCTTGGTAGCAGCCCTCTTGCCAGTTGGACAGGTCAGCTCTGCCTTGCCTGGAATTTTCTTGATCTTCTCTTTTGAGTGGCAGCTGCTGGCACCCTGCGAGCACAAGGAATGTGCTGGCATACTGTGGGGCAGGCACAGCAGACAACTGAACGCAGCAGAAAAACCAGCCGAGACTCTGCTAGCAGAGGGCAAAAAGCAGTGAAGAGAGAGAGAAAAGGGAGGAGTTTGTTGCACCACACCTGAACCACTAGTGATTTTTTAATTCGTTTCTGTCCAAAAAGCAACCAAAACCACGTGCCATTTTTTGCCTGGACTATATCGATTAAACTGACTGCAATGGCAGAATGCTAAAACACCCACACATGCACACGTGCACACATGCCCTGTGGCTGCTAGGTAGGGCTGGGAATGCTGTGCTGAGGCATCTGACATGGATCTGCCTCAGCCTCTTCTGATCCAAAGGGCAGCCTGCACACTTTGTCACACCTGAGCTGGCACTTGGAGCTTCTCTGCCTCTGCAGCATCACTCACACCCACAAAGAATAATCAGCCCACAAGTATCAGATGTATTTCCTTTGGCTTCAAAGCTTTCATTAGACTGGAAGCATTTAAAATACCAGATTGTTAATACTGGCAGACATTTGCAAAAGCATATCAGGCATATTTCTTAACACTCTTTTATTTAGTAAGTATATTTCTTATTAACTTCAAGTATGTTGCTCTGTGCCATAACTGAAGACCTCTTGGAAATTTCGGCTAGAACAACGTGTTTCAGGCTGTCTCCTTAGTAGAGTTTTCTACAACGAGCCTGCTGCTCCAGCCTGTGTTACCTACTGCATTTTTCTCAGAAGAAAACTTCTGTCTTGTTTTTAACATGCACGTTTGGGCACCTTGTGGGCTAGTGAGTCATTTCTTTATGCCATCAGCAGAGGTCAGATGGGACATTCCCTGTCCGCATTTCCCCTAGTGCCGGAGTCCAGGAAAGCAGTTCCAGCCAGATGTGCTTGGAGTGGTTCTTGTGCTCCTCCTCATCAGCACAGCTGGCAGAGACCATTCTGCAACTCTCAGGGTGTCAAGATGATAATAAGGTCTAAAGGCTTACATGGAGAGGAGACAAGAGGATATGCTAAATTCATCTTCATTTTTAAAAGGCTTTAAACTGTCATAAGGTTTGAAAGACCGACTGGAGCAGGTGGTTGTGCAGTACAAGGGCTCATGACAGGAGATCAGTTTGATCTTCACATCATTTCTCAGTTCAGAGTCATGAGTTATAGCACACAGGTTAGTGGTGACGAAAAAGGGTGCAGAGCCTATATGGAAACGCATGGTCACTTCTTAAAGTTGCAGTAACTAAATAAAACATCAACCACTACAATAATCAACTCACTCAGCCTGGTATTCCCTAGCTAGTTCCTTAGATACATCTCAATATATAGAAGAGGCTTAGGAAAGAATTTCAAGGACAGATAACAGCCTTTCATGACTGTATTCAAGCAGGGAATTTCAGGCTATGGAAGTATGCTAAAGCCCAGAGAGCTGTGTGGGACTTTGCCCAACAGGCTGCCATGGCCTGGGTCACTGGCCAAGCAGGTGGAGGTAGATGTGACACGAGAGGAAGGATGCAAGTGCAATAGCCACCAAAGTGCTGCATACAAGAAAATAGTCCGTATGTTCACAGTTTGACTCATTTCATTTTGGTAAATGGAAATTTCTGATTACTAAGTGAACCAAAATGTCTACTTTCCAACCAGCTAGTCTGCTGCTGTTTCAATTTGAAATAAACTTCTCCAGTTAAAGTAAAGACATGTTGAAACCAGATGTCCTTGTTCTTCATTCTCAGGTCAGGAGAATTTATCCATCATATGACTAAATCATGACAAAGCAAGAAGAATCCAAGGCGATGGATTTCTACCATGAAAAACCTATCGATATGTTCTTGTCTTTAGCAATCATTACAAGAAGTTTTCAGTCAGAAGGAAACCAGAAAAGCCTGCTAAGTCCTTTCCATGAAGTAGATCAGCTGCTATCTGCATTATAGGGGTCCAAACTGATGAATTATACATGGCACTGACATTAAATCTTGGTGTGTCTCACTCTTTTTTGGTTTTTAAATATGTCTACCCTCTGTTGGAGAGTCAGCATGTGTTGTCACAGTTCAGCTGCCTAATTTTAACCACTAATGGGGCTCGCTTATCCCCAGGATCCAGATTCGGGCCAGAAATAGGAAGCCGAGTGATGGTCATGTGTTTGACAAGGAGCCGGGCAGCGGGCCAAAACACATTTGAGCTGGATGGAATTTCTTGCCCCTGTGAAAATGCAGCGCTAAATCTTCCTCCCCCACTCGCCTCTTTACACACAAGTGGATGTCTCTAGTACAGTGAACTGTCACCCGAAACTAACAAGGAGGATGTGTCTCCCGGCAATCCGAGCTTCGGTCAAAAGTTCACCACTTGCCAGCCCTATGCCAACTTGGACCCAGATTTCTGGAATGGTTAGAAAAATATTTTAATGTAATTCACCTTGCTATGCTATTTCATTAATAACCCCTAAAAATGCAAAGAGTGCGGCCTTAAAATTCCTTGACATCCTCAGCATATGACTAATAATAATGAAACTTTTTCACTGTCAATGGAGCCACTCTGTGAATACTCTGTTTTCCCTGGAGTTTCATGGAGTCTTAAGCAAATGCAGTACATTTGCCATGTCCATTTTTTACAGCCTAGTAACCGCTGTTCAGCCAGGCTCATCTGAGCTGGCTCTTTGTCCACCCTGCTCAACTGCTCTTTCCCTTCTCCCTGCACTGTGCTATTTTTCTCACAGAATATTTTGTCCGGGCATAATTAGGACGTGCATGAAATATTCCTTTACACATTATGTCATTCGTATTTTCTCTATATTTGTTTTGAATCCAGTCTCTCAATGTCTTCCAAAATATGTTGTCCATGCAAAGCATGGAGTTGTTACCAGTTGAGGATTGTGTACGCTCTGTACTGTGTTGAGTGAAAAGGGCTCAGCCCTCGGATGGAGTCAGAGCATGTCTGACATACCATTATATAACATGAAACCAATGTATACTAGACCGCCTTTAAAAGAAGATTTTACAGAATCCCTATTTGTATATCTTGCTTTAAGCATTTCTTTTCAAAGTCTCTCTTAGTCTTTTGGGAGTCAATGGGTGAGATTCTTCTCACTCCGGGTAAATCCAGCACCACAGGATTGCTTTTTGCTTGATGTCTGGATTCAGGCTGCTAGAATCCAGTGTTTATAAACAACAGGGTGGTATCTAGAATTAAATTAACAGTCTCAGTGGCAAAAACAGAGCATAGACTCAAAAGCATTTGGTCCTCATCACTTCCAAAACTTGGCCATCATACAAGCTTTTTAGATGAAAATTATTTTACACCTGTTATTTGACAAAACTAGTAATAAACAAAAAATCCTCTTGTCCTCAGGTTCTCTAAAGCATATGGAAAGATCTGGTTATGGCCCACAGAGTGCACCTCCTGTCCATCTTCAATAGATCTCCACTGCATACACAAATCTAATGGGATCACATTCCACAAATATGCAAGTACTTGGGGATGCCCTGATAGTTTGTTGGATTACGTAATTTACCAACCAAAGACTCCTTTGTGCCTGGAAGGTTTGCCAAAATGTAGCCCAAAGACAATCTCTCTAGCAAGCTCAGTCACTGGAGCCATTCCCTGAGGGCCATTCTGCAGAATGCACTACTCCCCATCTGCTCTATTTTGCAGTGGGGCTCTGTTCATACAAGGAGATGTAAAGTGGCAGGTCCAGAAGACTGTGGAAAGAAGAGATGGCTTTGAACTATTTTTGTAACCTGAGGACCTTCCACTACATTCATTCTAAATGATCTCTTTCCTTACAAAACCCATTTTTTCCTAACTATGCCCTGTCCCTGTCTCAATTCACTTTTAGATCAAATGTGATATTCATGAGATGTCCTATACGCATCATGAACTTCCTTCTGACAACTTCACTTACTAACAGATGTAATCTAGTACAGGTGAGTTTTACCAGTGAAAAAGTTTTCCAGAGGTCAAATAAAGATGGGAATTTTTTTTCAAAATATTTCCCTGTGTGCTCAGATTTTCCTGTTCATAAATTAGGTCTAGGGAAAAATTGGAACATTACAACCTGCTATAGAAGTAAGCAAATATTGGGGACAACAAAACAAATATTTATTAAGATAGTTTAATGACATTTAGAGTCCAGAATATTCACAGAACTGTAAATATTCTGAGCCTCAGTCCTTGTGTATTTTCACAGTGGGTTTGAGAGTGCATTTTTTGTGATGTGGACATTTGATTTGTAGAAAAGAGACAGAGACCAGCTTTCCTCCAATGTACGGGCAATTGTAACACACCAAATACAGCTACATGAACGCTGTTTTGTTTTGTTTTGCTTTTTTCCCATATGCTTGGCCAGTGTCTCTGGTAACCATTGATAAACCTGAGGCACGTAGTGAAGGAGCACCTGCAGTGTGGGGGGAAGCAGTCCTTTGTAGAGAATTTCTGGAAAAAGCTTATTTCCGTGACCTCCAGGAAGGATCTGTTTCTGATTTCATCTGGTTTCAGAGAAACATCAATTACTTGCCTTGACCCATGCTTTATGTTGAGCCAGTTCTTCAACTGAATACTAGATTTTGCATTTTTTTAAGTGTCATGCTTGTTAGTTTTTAGTGAACAATTGATGGTTGGACTAGATGATCTTGGAAGTCTCTTCCAACCTTGATGATTCTGTGATTCTATGAATTTGCTGGTTGGTGATAATTTCCATCTCCAGACTTTGATTGTGATTGCCAGAGAGTGAAAAATAATGTGTATATATACATTGTATGTATGTATACGTGTGTATGTGTGCTTGTCTATTTGTCTATGTATAAATGCATAGACTTTTTAGCCACTTTTACTGTCTTCTTCACAATAAACAATTCTACTTGCTGTCCATTTGTCACATGATGCCAGAATGTATTTATTTGAGAGCACATCCTAAGTGACCATCATACCAGCGGTGTTCCGTTCTGAGTAGTGACAAATCCCATTTAACCAGTAAAGCCAAATGTAGATGTATTTACGTAAACTGATTAGTAGAAAGTAGTCAATACATGTAAACTAACCAAGAAAATAGCTTCTGGAAAGAGCTGTGTATATAACAAGTGTTTCTGCAGGCTCATTGTGGCAATACTCATTTACCATGTCTCCAAACACTTCTGTTTTTCCTCCACACTTTTTCCTTTCCCTTTCCTAAAGGCCCCACTTACAGCAAACCATTTTCTGTTTTTTCCAGCTGTTGTTCACTCTAGGTCAGCAAGTCAGTGGAGCTGGGAACCCCAGTGCAGGTGGGAGCAGGCTGTCAGAAGCATTTTTTGCACATCAAGACCTGCCCTGAGAAGGTTTACAGAGCAGGGTGTCAAGGAAGGTTGTAACAGCCAGATGGCCACCCCCTCTGGGAATGCTGCTTATGCTGGCAAGGCTGATATGAGGTTGCGAGTCTCTAGGAAAATGTTCCAATCCAAACCACACCAATGAGGGGTGCCTACTGAAGGTACACGCGCAGCAAGATCTCACTGCAAGAACTGATGGAACTAAGTAGGGGTATACCGGAGCTGAGACTTCAGCTGACTTCAGCAAAACAGATTAACAGGAAGACTCTGGAGAAGGAGTGGGGTTCCCCCCATGACAGCAGAACCAGCACCAGACAGCGACAACATCAGGGAAAACCCTGTCAAAGCAATCAAACACTAGAGAACTAAATGGCAATCCTATGTAATGCACATTATACAGCTGAACACTAATAACACTAAAGCCCTGTCAAAATAATCAAATACTTGAGAACTAAATGGTGATCATGTCTAGTGCATGTTATGTATCTGGACACTAATAACCTACGCTGGATTTTTAAAGATGCTAATGCTCCAAACACAGACACTTTTCCAGTTCTGAAAATTAAAAAAAAAAAAAAAAAAAGAGAGAGGAGGGGAACAGAAAAATGTGACATCAGCATAGGTACAGAAAATTAATGGCTGTATGTTGGGCCAACTGTTTCTACCGAAGACAACAGCAAATTGGAAATGCTATTGATCCCTATAAGAGAAGAACCTGGAGGTGAATCTTACTGATGAATCTACTAAACTCTGGGAAGCCGAAGTGCTCTTTCCAACCATTGCTTTAGGAGTTCTGCCACGCATTTTAGATCTGAAGGCTCATCTTCTACATATTAGGAGGTCAGCCTTCAAGTTCCATGACATTCCTTTCAAATGGTCTCTACTTAAGTATTTGGTCATTTCAAGAAATTGGTATAAGAGGCTATTAGGTAGGTAAGGAGCTAGGTGGGTAGGTAGGTAGGTAGGTAAATAGATAGGTAGATCTTTAAATAGGTAAATACTAGTACATGAATAATCTTGGTGGGAACAGTTTAGCAAACACATAACCTACAACTTCTGCTACACTTGGAGCTCCTCACTGTGAAATGTGTATTTTTGTGCATGTTTTCGCATATATTTTAAATAATTTGTATTCTTTCTGAAAAGCAGAAGAATTGATTCTGTACTGACAAAGAAATTTAGAACTGATTTATATTTTAGGATAAATAGTGAGTACAGAGAAATAGCTGGTGAATACAAAGAAGCACAGTTGAAGAAAAAAATGGATTCGCTTAGAAGTAGCTGCCTTTCTACTAAATTAATAAGAATGATGGAATATTTTTTTCTCCTTAGTTTTTCTTACGTCTAGAGTCAATTCTGCACCACGCAGTCACCCAAATGCAGAAGATAGCTCAGTTCTGCCCAAAGCACATGTAACTACTTGGATGAAAATATGCAGTCTCAGGATGCCCTGAATACCCTTTGGAAAGTTCATTTTACCCTTGTGCCAGGTTTCTCTCATCTATGCAAAAGCCGTGAGGCAGCATCACTGATTTAGGAGATTAGCACTGATACAATTCACGGAGTGGGAATCATCTTGCTTTTCTCAAATAACAGAAGCGTAGAATGGTGTCATGTGGCAGTCTGTTAGGATGCTGCTGGGAATGAAGGCAGAGCGTGCATTTTTCAGAGAGCTTCAGGAGAAGTCCTGGGATAGGGCAAACTGGCAAATGCTACCCTATTTTTATGGGGCAATTGCCTTTTGACGCTCTGTCAGGGTAGCACACAAATATAAAACGAAAATGTAACATGTGGCCAACTTCTGAAACTCTGGTGAAGAGCATGAGGGGATGTTCACTTGGAAAAGAGCATAGTGCCCCTTAATCTGCATTGGGTTTCCCCTGGAGCGTGGCAGCAAGCTGTGCTCCCAATTGCAAGAGGCAGGAGTGGGGTATCCCATGCTGCGGGAATGTGAGGACTGTAGAGTTTGCATGGTGCTGGAAGGCGAGAGACTGAAGTATGGCTTGGCACGCACATGCTGGAAAGACATGGCATACTGAAAGACATGCTTCTGTCCTCGGGTGTGCAGGAGGCTGGGGCGCAGCACAGGGCATGCAGGAAAGGAAGGAGATTCCTGGGGCTCCTGCTCTTCTTCTCAAGCGTGGAGCTGATGGCAGATATTCCCCACCTGCTTTTTCTCGTGCATTTCTGATTTTCCTGGAAATCAGCCCCTACTTCTTCTGCTACTAGCTGCTCCAGAAGGCATCCCTTCACTGTGAGCAGCTCCTGCAGTAACTCCAGGTTGGGGATAGAGGGACACATCAGGACAAGAGCCACGCAGACTGCCAATAGTAAAATTGCCCCCCATGATCAGCAATACAACAAAAAATAATGCTTTAATGGAGAGCAAGACAGTTTATCTAATGCAGCAATTGTGTTATCTCAACAATCACGGGCGCAAGTTTCAAGCTGCCTTTCCATCCTGATCCAGGTTTAGCCAGCTCTTCAGCTCTCATGCTGTCCTCTACAACACGGCATCCTCCTACCTGGTCAGTGAACCATCTGTGAGTTACAATCAATTTCTGCAAACCACTAGTCAAAAAGCAGTGTCAAATTCTGAGCCTAAACAAAGCTCTGCCTATTGGCTTCTCATGAGGGAGGAGCTCCAAGTACATTAGCCTGTGTGCATCATTCTTACCATCTTATACCTGCAGTTTGAAAAGATTTCCCAAATTGGTATATTTTTCCGAATTGAGCTTTCACTCTCTATTATCTAGTCCAAAAAAGAAAAAAAAAAAAAAAGCTTGATTAATAAATTCGATCTGCATTTCAAAAACTCAGTTTGTTAGGATGCCGTCACTGTATAGACCAGAAGTACTTTAATGCATGCAAGTTGTCTTTGGGCAGCTTTGCAAGGGAGCATAATCATGGGAGAGTATGAAATTGCTTAGTTTCTCTGAATTGGTGGCTTTTACCCACTTTGATTTATGTGTACATGTAAAACACCCTGCAATGCAGGAAAGTGCCTACCTTAGCATGAGAAAAGATCCTTCTTGAAAATGTATAGCCATCTTCTGTGAAGATGTGGGCTTTCTTCAGTTTCAGAAAGTCAGGATATTTTGCAGCCTCAGAAATCACACCTATCTGCACTCAGCCCAGGAGCCACATTCTTTGGGGCAATTCCAGGAGATGAGAACACAATTCCCTGTACCATGGCTCCACCTCCAGTATTTGGATGAGAATTTTCTTTTTATTCTTTTTGCACTTTTGTTTAAAATAAGTTGTTAATATTTTCCCAGCCACTTTTTCTCACAGCTTAGCCAAATACACTTTGAAGAAAACTGAAGTGAACCAGGGAGCCCTTCCAATGTGACAGAATATTGCCCGTTCTGACCAAGGGATGTTTCCACTCGTGAGAGACATAATCATGGAAGTAAATGGGAGCCTTTCTTTTTCCCACCCTAGCTTTGTGTTGTCTTTGTTACGCAGAAGTCAGAACAGACCAAAATAGAAGCGTACACATTACCTGTTTGTGCTCCACTAAAAATCTAATAATCTTGTCATTTCCTTGCATCAGGCCACTTACTCTCTTGAGCTGCAGTCTTTTTCTGCCACCTACCTCCCTCTGTCTGAAACTTTATCTACAAAGGTAGAAAGAAAAACATTTTTAAAATGAAAACATTTATAGGAATTGAGGCTTCACATTACAACTCTTTTCTCTTTTTTTTCAAAGCAAAACATGCAAAGGTATGACTGTGTGCCATCAAAACCACTGAGCCTGGATTTGCAGCGGAGCTGAATGCGTATACTGTATTAATAAGTCTGGTGCTTAAGCAACTTCAACAGAGCTCAGACACTGCCTGTTTCTACTTTTACCTCATATCACTAAGAATATGCAAAATGAACCAGAAAAAAAGCTTTTTTGCGATGGCAGAATCACTGTTAGGGAACATTTTGCCTGATATTGCCTCTTTGTCGTGAGCACAGCTGAGGAAATATGCATTCCAGATCTTATACATAAATGTAAAAAATGCTTATGGAGCATCTTGGTGAGTGCATCTCGGAACAAGTCCAGTTTGGCGGCTCGGTGGCTCTGGTGTTTCAGTGCCCATGGAGCAGAAGCATGCAGTGATTCATCATGGATCTGAATGAGCTGTGGTACAGGCATCACAAAATCTGCCAGCTCTGCCTCTGAGGACCAAACCAACCCTATTCCCATACCAATTCACGGAAAAGCTTCCATGAGCTTTAACATTACGAAAGCAAGCCCCAGAGTCAATGCACCCAGTGTTTTCTCACACATGTTAATCTATTCCCTCATGACAGCTCTAGGCTCCCCTTCCAGCCCTGCACAATGATCTCTTCATCTGCCGCAATCGGCAGAGCAGGGACAGGTGATGCCGCGGGCCGGCTCACAGCAAGGATTGGGCTGAAGGAGTGAGTGACATGCACCAGATGCAGCACGCAGACCTGCTGCAGCAACCCTTCAATGCATCCATGAGGGAAAATCACTGCGCACAATCCAGCTGCTGCGGGGCTGTCGCTGGAGTGGGTGCGTGGCCACGTACACAAATGGGCATCAGGCAGGAGCTGTGCGTGTGATGAAACAGCAGCCAGCAGTTGATTGTGGAGCAACAGGAAAAATAAATAAGGAAAAGAGAAAAAAAAAAAACAAAGCACTTCTTTGAAGAAAGATCAAAATTAACTATAAAATGTTTTGAGATTAAAAATTAAATGTAAAAAAATATGGAGTTCCTCAAGAGAGTGAGACAAGGAGGTCAGTGGTACGTGTCCTCGTTCTGCTTTACTATGCTCCTTTTTATCTTTGAGTCCCATTAATTCAGTGCCCATGAACACAAACAAACCAGTGGCTCCTGAGCCTGAAATCTCCATCCACACAGACTCAGGGACTGCACCTCAAAAACGTCCCTGGGAAAACCATGGCAACAGCTGCCAAGTCCTAAGAAGTGACAAAAAGCTTTTAGGGAGTCTGAGCACTGGGACTACAAAGATAAGAAAGAAGAACGGCGATGTTGATCTTAATTCACTTCAGCCAAATTTCACCAACAAAAACCCCCCAGTTGTGTGCCCAATTTCAGTTAAGTATGTGCTGAATCCTTCAGCCATTTGAGAATAAAATAAGAGCACAGAAGTGGGAAGCCCATTGAAACCAAAGTTACCATCTCATAGAGGAGGCACTGCACAAAAAATGAAGCACGCAGCAAATGGACAAAAAAGGCCTAAAACTGAGGCAACAGAAAATCTTTATTGTATAGGAGTATTCGTAGCATAAAGTTTGTGAACTGTTCAGGCTGTTCACTGACAACTTGAAAGCTGATATGAAGTGTTACCAACAAATTTTGTAGATAACGTAGTGCCAAGAAAGCTGGTGAATAAGATGGGAACTGGGACAATGGGAACGGGAAATGGGAGACACGGAAAGACCTGAGCCTGCTGGTACGTGTGCTGGCACTTTCAAGCACAGAGCGCGTGAATGGAGCCAGTAGCAGTGTTGCACATCTAGAAACACAGAAGGCGGGCAGTGGAAAGGGCCCTGGAAAGAATGACTCGATGGGCAGCATGAGCAAGTGTCAGATGATTGCGTGGCATCGCCAAAGCTTTGAGTTGGTTGCTTGCAATCCCAGTCAGCTACATCAGAGCTCCGAAGAAACGTCAGAAATAGCCCCTACCATCTGCTCCTCACCACAAAGTAGTCCAAAGTTTTCTCTCCTAATAGAGATTCTGAATATATGTACAGCTCCCAGTGGGAAAGCAGGTCAGTGTGCATTCCTTGTCCTTAAAATTCAGCTGTAACAATAAATAAACAAATAATAATAACAATTATCATTATGATAATAAACAAATAATCCTCAAGCATAAACAGAAGTTGCTAAACAGAAAGTATTTTATTTTGTGTATACCTCTGGCAAGAGAGGTGTTAGAAAAGTAACAAGTTCTTGTGTCAACATTTTTAAAACATTGAAAAATTGTATAAGGGTACAAGCAAACAAGGAACAAAAACTGCAGAAAATTAAGGAGATGCATCTGTCTCTTTTGTCAGGGAAAAAATATTGGGCGGAATAAGAAAAGTTTCATGAAATATTCCATATGAAAGGACTCTTAGCTAACTAAGTGCAGTAAGGCATTACATGAAGCAGTAGCTGGAAGCTGAAGCCAGATCTGCTCAAACTGGAAGTGGGAAGTGCTGAAGGCTGCTAAGCACAGCAACAAACTGCTGAAGCAGAGGTGGAATTCTCCACCCATCTCGTGGTATCTGCCAGTCAGCAAAGCGTGCCTTTCTGGAGGCAGCAGAAGTTCCCTGAACATCTGAAAAAGTGTTACCAACAGCATGAGATACCCATGTGGTCAGATTCACTACCGCAAAGGTCCCTACTGGCTAAGAAATGCTTGGGTCCCCACTCAGACTCTGTCTGGGCAGAATTTTGTGCACAAGGTGAGCGTGATGATGCCGGATGCAGCGCTCACAAGGAAAGGGAGCAGCACGCACTGTCGGTCCTATCACATTTCCATTGCTTTTTTGTTCTGGTCTTTGTGTTAATGCTTTGTTTGACGGGATGTTTGCTTGTCTGGAGAGCCCTTCACAGTAACACCCAATTCTTTTGTGAAAGGTTATGGCTTAATTAGAAGATAACTCTGAATCTCATTACAGGAATGCACCCAGGGCATGTTGCAAGGTTCTGCATCTCAATGTTAATCAGAACCCATCATTCTTCGGCCCTAGCAAGAAGCTACAAAACAAGATTTCCTTTTCAAATCACTGCTTACATTACCAGTGTACGAACATAGGCTGAGGCCCATGCCAATGTTTTAATGGTACACAGCCAGCTCTAACCCATATCCTTCCTAAAAGTGTTCTTTCCTTCATTACCATCATAATTTTCTCTGTAAGGTACCTCAGCTGGTTTTCTTCCAAGCCTTTCTTGCTCCTTATGCGACTCAATCCACCTAATGTCCTTTAGCTAGGACCAAGAAAAACCATTTATATATAATTGTACATATGCAATGAGATCATTAGTGAATGCTGACCCACGACTTCCAGGATAATTTCCTATGCTGGGACTGATTTCATGGAGTGCCAAAACAATGCCAGCACTTTTTCTTGAATGCTTGCATTGCTCTGCCTTAAAGCACAACAGTTTGCTTGTGTTGCACATTAGGCAATTTTACAGTCTGGCTATGAAATAAGCTGCATCCACACCAAGCCGCATCAGCCCCAGTTCCAGCAACACGTACCTGGGGATGAGACAAAACCACTCAATGCAGCCCTCCAGGAGAGATTTTCCAACCCGGGCTCTGCCACACTGCTGCACACAGCCACATGCTGCTGTTGCACTTTGCTTTTTTTCTTTGCACAAAGCACACGCTCAGCCGTGGTGAACATCAGGCACAATCTTTGCTTTTGCACAAAGCCACTGGAGAAGAGCTCATGCAACCAGCAGGGAACCATGCCGTGCTTTTGGAGCACACGTTCAAAGTGCAGTCACCTTCCAAGAAACGTGTCACTCAGCAGACTGCTACCTTAGAAACAGGTTCCGACCTCCTTGGGATGGGGAAGCTGTCGGGCACCCTACCAGGGAGACACAGAGCAGGGTCCCATGGTCCAAGTGAGGTCTGCGTTCCCCCGCTGACTGCAGCACTTTGGATGCCAGCCATGGAGTGAGTCCTTCCCAATACAGCGTCTATTGGCCTTCTGCACAGGAGAAATAAAGTCAGGGAGTGTAAGATACATTTCTTTCTTAAGGCCTGGTACCAACAGCTCTCCCCCTTGTTCTCATCTCAGCCATGAGCACGAAACTTGGGATAGGAGTGGAGGGAGCAGTGCTGGGGCAGAATGGTGCAGCTGGAGCTCTGTGCTCCAGTACAAAAAACAAATCCACCAAACTAGGAAAAAAGGTTTTTAATATGAATTTAAAACTTGGTGCAGAAAAAAAAAAAAATTGAAACATATACTCATTAGGTGCCAAGATATGATTTCTTTTTTTTTTTTTTTGCAAAGGATGGGCATTCAGAACAATTCCTAGAATGTGGATTGTAAACGTTGTATTTTTGATAAACAAAATAGAGACATATGCTCATCTTTTTAATTTTGAGGATTTCCTGCCAACATTCATTTCAGGAATTCCAGGTCTTCAAACTCCAAAGCGTTTGCTCTTTCCAGTTTTTCCGCATGTTTTTAAAAACGAACCAGCATTTCTACAGCAGGTAACATTTTCCCCTATTCCCCCTTAGTTTTGCCTTCACTACTAAAGCCTTAAAATCGGCGTCAGGTGGGTCCGCTCTCCCTGCCCGTGCCGTGCAGCCGGACCCTTTGAGGGGCTGACACCGACCAGGGCGCCGCGCACTGCGCTCCCCCCTCGCACCGCGCTCCCCCCTCGCACCGCGCTCCCCCCTCGCACCGCCGCCAGCGCGGAGCTGGGACGCACCCCCCCCGGCCGCGGGACGCTGCGGAGTGAACCCGCTTTACCTCCGCGACAGGTTGCCCTTCGCACGCGAGCCGTGCACGAGCATCCTCGTTCATCCCCGGCGTTTGTAACCGTTGCAAATTTCTGGGGAGCTTCCTCCCGGTGAGATAACTTTCCTCCCGCTTTGGCTGACCGAACCCACGCGTTCCCGCAGGACGAGCCCCGCTTCGCCAGAGGAAAGCCGGCACGGGAGGGAACGGAGCAGAGCGACCGGCGGGGCGCGG
>WBMW01002727.1:137464-164875 GCA_013396635.1 Penelope pileata | reverse complement strand
TAATTTCCTGGCTTCGTCCGAGCGCGGCGAGGTCGCGGGGTGCCCGGGCCGGGAAAGGCGATGGAGCGCCGCCCGGGGCCGCCCCGGCAGCGCCGTGGCAGCAGCGTTCGGCACCGCTCCGCGCTGTGAGGCCCCTGGGATGCTGCCGGCCTCGGCCCCGCGGGCTGCACCTGCTGCACCCCCGGGCTTCTCTAGTGTGTTTGCGGGCATTTCTCTGCTTTTTTATTTTTATTTTTTTTTATTTTTTAACTTTTTTTCTTCCCCTTATTCCTTCAGAACGGGGCAGCGGGATCCCCCAGCAAACGAGGAGGGGAGCGGTAGAGACGGGGGGCGGGCGGCGGTCCCCGCCCGTGCGGGGCCGGGGCTGGGGGCGGACGGCCCCGCTGCGCTCCGCTCCTCTCGGCGCAGCGCCGGAGGCTGGCAGCGGGGCGGCATACCTGGCACAAATAGCAAATGATGTCTGCCCCCACCTTGCCCCCCCCGGCCGCCCGCACGCGGGTGACATTATTTCGGAGGATGATGATTACCTCAATGGCCGAGGCTGCAGCCAAGCGGGGAGGCGGCGGGCGCGGAGGAGCGGCGTTAGGAAATATGCCGCGTGCCTCGGACCGCGGCTCCCTCCCGCCCCGTGCTTCCCTCGGCCCGGCCAGGTCCCACCGCCCCTTCCTCAGAGCTCCCAGCAGCTGCGGACGCGCTAAGGCGGGGAAGGGGAAACTCGGAAAAACATCCGGCGAACTTCTGAGCGCCCGCTGCGTGCTTCCCCGGGCGGGATCCAGTAAAAACAGTCCCATCTCGTAGGAAATACCTGAGGCTTCTCGCTGGTCGGGGAAGCGCCTGAAACGTGTTTGAGGCTGACAGTCTTTGATTCTTTCCCAATTCCTCCCGCTCTCCGCCGCGCTTTGCCCGGGACCCGCGGAGCGGCTCTCGGGGCGGATTCCGCGCTGGGAGCTGAGCCCCGCGCGTGGCACCGCGCTCCCGGCCGTGCCCGTCCCGCCCGGCATCCCTCGGGCCCGGGCCCCCTCGGGGGTGCGGCAGAACCGCGCTTTTAGCATCCGTCCTCCCGCTGAGATCTCCACATCCCTGCTGGCACGGGGCGGGAGGGCCGGGCCCCGGCCGGGGTACCTCATTGCCCTGCACTGCGTGACCCACTCCGTTTTCCACCCTCCTTCCCTTCTCCCTCCCTCCAGAAACTCGCCCTGTACTCCAAAATGCAAGAAGCCCCGGAGAGCGGCAGCAGCGCCGGCGCCAGCAGCTCCTTCCCCAGCCACGCCGCCGCCAGCATCAAGGAGGAGGAGTGCAGCCCCGAGAAGGAGCGGCCCCCCGAGGCCGAGTACATCAACTCCCGGTGCGTCCTCTTCACCTACTTCCAGGGGGACATCAGCGCCGTGGTGGACGAGCACTTCAGCCGGGCGCTCAGCCAGCCCAGCAGCTTCTCGCTCGGCAGCGCCAAGGCGGCGCGGAACGCCGGCTCCTGGCGGGGTGAGTGCTGCGGGGGCTGCGGGGTGCTGCAGGGACCGGGGGGGCGGGGGCGCGGGGCTGCGGGGCCAGGAGCCGCGACCGGGACCCCCCGTGTCTTCCGCTGCTGTGGTGTTGAGTTCAGGGCTGCAGTGCGCAAAGGTGGGAGCAAAATGAGAAGTATATGTGGGCACAGGTCTTCCGTCCGTAGCCCGATTTTACACCTTATGGGCTCATGGGGTGCTGGAGCAGGAGGGAACAGCCTGTCACGGGCACTACTTTCAGGGCAGCTTCAGGGACCATCCCTCACGAGGCCACCTGCCCAGGTGGGATCTGATTTCCAACTGTCTTTGTGAATTCCCATCAGTGGTTTCTAAGAATGAAACAGTAGTTAAAGTATTTCACAAGTGAAAGACATTCAGCACCGAATGCTGAAAGATTTCCTCACTCGTCATGATGCGCTTCCCTTTCTCCTTTGGTGAAGCCAGGGTGCAGAGCTGACGTACGTCCCTGGCAAACGCAGACCGGGACCACATTTACATTTGTCTCAGCAGCGCTGTGCATTCCCAACCACTAATGCATAGCATCTACTTCTGTGCTATTCATTATCTCTCCTCCACCTCACGCTGGGCTTTCTGGGCAAGGAAAGTGCAAGGTCCTTGTCCTTTGCCCTGTCAATCCCTGAAGATCTGCAGAAGCTCCCAAACATGTTAACCGCAGCCCCAAGAAACAGCCACAAGTCCAAGGCAATAGATGGGAAAATTGCCCCCAGATGTTTAGCAAATTCATGCTGATCACACATCTCATGCTGTTCCCAACTGCTCTCACACTACACTGAGGAAGCAGTGGTTTCCTAGCAGGGTTGGGCATTCTCTGGGGTGTTCAACGTTAAGTGCTTAGAGAGGGAGATTAGTACCAAAAAAAAAAAAAAAAAGGAAAAAAGGAAAAAAGGGAAAGAGAAATCCAGCCTTGGCAATTGCAGTGTCGTAGAATGACTCTGATTCAGTTTCCACTACTGAGAGAAAGAGGTGTTTCCCTCACCTTAGATAACAGTTTTTTCCCTAAGGAGGTACTAAGGGAAACCTGGAGTAAAGTGCTCCAGCCCTGGGCTAGATGTGTTGGATGATGGCTGGAGAGGACTGCTGGGGAGCAGTTTCATGTGTTTGGCGGTTGTTTGGAGGATAACAGCAGCACAAGGGTTAGGGTTAGGGTTAGGGAGGTTAGGGTTAGGGTTAGCCCTGGGGAGTGACACGAGGGCCACAGGTGCTCATCCGCCTTTCCTTTCTCTCTGCCCCTAGACGGCTCCTTCCCGATGAGCCAGCGCAGCTTCCCCCCATCCTTCTGGAACAGCACCTACCAGCCCTCCTCGGTCCCCGCCACCCTCAGCAGCCCCCTGGCCACCCACAGCGAGCTGCCCTTTGCCGCCGCTGACCCCTACGCCCCGGCCTCCCTGCATGGCCACCTGCACCAGGGCGGCCCCGAGGCTTGGCACCACGCCCACCACCACCATCACCACCACCACCACCCCTACCTCGGTACGCAGAGCACAGCCTACCCTCGCCCCGCCGCCATGCACGAGGTCTACGGTCCCCACTTTGACCCTCGCTATGGCTCCCTGTTGGTGCCCACCGCCTCCGTCCGCCCCCACCGTCTCACCCCCGCTGCTGTGCCCACACCGGTCAGCCCACCCTGCGAGCTGGGCAAGGGCGAGGCGGGCCCTGCTGCCGCCTGGACAACGCCGGCACCCTTCCCCAATGCGGCAGGAGACGTGGCGCAGAGCCTTGGCCTCAACATGGATGCAGGTGAAGAGCGGCCCTTGGCCCCGCGGGGTTCCCCCAGCTCAGGGCCACCCCTGCCCTGAGGCAGTGGGAGGGAAGGGCCCTGCCTGGCAGGGCAGCTTGGGGGAAACAGATTGGGGTGGGAGCCCCCGGCCCCATCCTGCCTGCCCTTCTTGGCACTCTTCAGCCAGGTAAGCAAGGGCAGTGTGTCTCCCACTCCCCATTGCCACCTGCATTTCTGGCCCCCCCAGACATGCTCCGAGGTACTCCTCACCTTGAGCCTTGCCCTCATGGTGGAAGCCTGATGGAGCCCCAGGGGCCATGGCTGGGTCTCACCACAGGGCAGTTACGCAGCTCTGTGAATTTCTTCAGATTTCTGAACAGTCTCCTCTGCTTATTTTTTTCTCCCGGTGTTTAAAAAGTATTTGCTGAGCACAAAAGGGCAACAGTTATTGCTGTGACCAGGAGACAGCTGCAAGTACATGCCCACGGTGGTGCTGCAGAGGTGGCAGAGCCACAGCCAGCAGTGCCGGCTCCTCAGGCGGCGTCTGCAGAGGCAAGGGAAGCTGCTCCGGCTGCGGGTCCTCGCACTGAAGCCTGATGACCGCAGTCACCAGTGGCTCCACACAGCCTCACTTCAGGTTAAAAAGGGACATCTGCCTGTCCCCACTGCAGCTGAGGCTCTTCTCACTTCGCTGCTTCCTTCCAGTCCTGGGAAGCCCAGGCTTCAGGCCGGGCCTCCAATCTTGTGTGGCAGAAATGAAGGTTGTCTTTCTCTGTCCTTAAATGCCTGTACCTATTTTTCTTCTTCCCTTTTTTATTTCTCTCCGTTCTCAGGTTTGCAGCCTCAGGACAAAAGCAAGGATCTGTACTGGTTTTAGAGCTGTCCTTCACTCTTCCTCCCCTGGCTCTCTCCTGTAGATCTCTGCCTCTAGGCATGGTGGCATTCAGAGCTGAAGTCCGGTCAGTTTGTAACAGCTTCTGGTCTTGGTTTGCAGCTCGGCGTTACTCGTTCTGTGGCGGATCCCTTCTGAGCTGACGAGCTGACTCAGAGCCTCCCCCTTGCCCTTTTTCAAGCCCACCATGGCCCTGCAGCTCGGGGAAAGACAACGGGACTTAAAACGACCTGGCTTTGCAAGGACGATCCTTTAGACTTATTTTGGAGAGGAAAAGCCTTCTGTTGAGAGAGGAGAGCCAAAGACCATGAACTTCTATTTAAACAAACTCCACACCCAGAACTGCAGTGAGGACTACTTCAAAAGAGTCAAATGATGTCATGGATGGTGATGCAAAACCATCTTACAGGGGACAGAGGAAATAGTGGGTTTTTCAGTGGTGTGAATATTTTTTTATGGCAGTGAAAATTATTTCTCAAATGCAACATGGGAAAAACTATTTAGCAGTCTTGAGCTGGATTTTTACTTTACAACAGAAAAGTAAAAGGAAAAGAAACTGGAACTCATGAACGTTTTGGACTACCAAGGAGCTGGTCAGATTTTTCAGCTTTGTGGTTATGAGTGGCAAGTGTCTAGCTTGGGCCACCTGCCTTGGGCTTACAGAAATGCAGCTGTTCCATGGACAACTGTTCAAACTCCAGAAATACAAAAACTAAGGTGGCACTTCTCAGAGTTTGGCACAACATTTGCATTGGATATGTGAGGGGTGTTTGTTTTCCCTCTCTCTCTCTTTTTTTTTTTTTTTTCACAAGAAACATTTTATGGTGAAAACAAAACCCTCTTAAAGAAGGGAGAGGAAGGAAACCCAGGAAAAACTGCTCAGCCTCAACCCGACAGCCTTTAAGGGGAACACCAGAAGGGAAGGCACACAATGAACAATAAGTCTGGGTTGCCTCTAACATTTCCCTTTGTCTACTTGTTGCTGTCATTTTGTCACTTTAATAGTTGTTTTGTTTTGTTTTGAAAGGGGAAATAAGGTATCTATTTAACAGTAGGAAAGCTGCATTAAAGGTATCTCCTTCTTTCGCCCTGTGTGCTTTTATGAGGAATTGGACCTGAAAAAGAGAAATGAGGCAGACTAGAAATTTCAGGATGAAATAGGAAAAATACCTGTAGTGTGGATGAAGTGAGTTATTTTATTACTTTGCATTAAAGCTAAATAGAAATCCTAGCAGTTGAAAATATTTTCTTAATGAGTAAAAAATACAGAGATAAATACAAAAGATAAGAAAATGCAAGGTTGTGGCAATGCCACCTTCTAGTGTAAAGTGTTCCTCTGTAAGATAGGCGAAAGCGAGGGTGGCACCCCATAATAAGAGATGTTTCTTCATAAAGTTGACAGAATAGGAGACGATAGCACTCAGCATTGCTGTTTTGCACTGGTAAATTAAAATGCTATTATAAAGTGTTGAATGACAAATGAAACAGCGCAGAAATTGCAATTTCACCCTGTCCTTGCCAGCTGATGTTTTTACATTCAAAGCATCAGATCCATCCCAACACTACCATGTTTTGGTTTGCTCTGTCTGTTCTTAATGTAACATTTTGAAGGCTGACAAAGTTCAGTGCATGTGAGAGAAGAGCCCTAGCACTGCAACTCTGACACCAGGAGAAGCAGTGGAAAGCAGACTTTTGTGCTGTGATGAGGGATTTTACCTTCTGACACTCTAATGTAATGTGGCAAAAAGTTCACCTAGTATCGGAAATTGAGTTATGAATAACCAGAACTTGCTTCTCCCAGGTTCCATCTCAGCAACCAGTACATTTATGGGAAAGAACAGGAATGTCAACAGCAAGAAAATAATAAAGCAGTGTGAGTAAATGCTGTGAGATGCTGGCAAGGAGCTGCTCGGGAATACAAAGTGTGCAGAGCATTCCTGGCCAGAGCTGGGCAAATGGCAGGAGACGACTTGGTGTGGTCGCTTCAGCCAGACAAACCCATGGGCATTTCATCCTCAGTTAGATGGGTAGGCTGCAAAGGGCAAGCAAATGGCTGCAGATTTTATAGTACTGGCCAAGCCAAAACGTTCTGAGGCTCTATCACAAAAGATGGCAGCAGCACTTTGCAGAACAAAAATAACTAAAAAATGGCATTTAACATTATTGCTGCAGAGGCATGAAGATAGCAAGGTCATTCTGTGAACACTCACCTATTTTCTTTAGGCTGTTTACTTAAAGTTTTGTTTTTCTTATTTCTTTTTTTTTTAAAGATTAATTTGGCTCTAGTGTTGGTTGTGCTTTGGTGCAACTGTTTCCTTTTTCTTTCATTATTTACTCCTCTCCTCCTAATGAGGAAGACTGCACAATACAGCCCAAGTATGTTTGGAAACATTCACGTAAGCCAAAACCCGTCATTTACTTCATTGGCATTTACCATTCATTTTGTCTGGGGGCATTTTTGAGCATGAGGTTTTACGCAATGAATACATGACTATTGCTACTGATATTTGCTCTCCTGATAATCTTTTTCTTTTGTTGTGCTGTGGAGGCATCCAAACACCAAAGTCAAGGTGGCAGGTGCGATGCAGGTAACTTTCAAAACTGCTCCCACTCCAGATGTGCTGCAGTCTGAGGGTGTACATGCCCTGGTTTGGTGAAACCCTGCAGTGCTTTGTTCCATGGGGCACCCTGACTGTGGGAGGCTGCTCAGCACCCGCCTTTGAAGCTTGGCAGTGAGGCTGTGCAGGGCTGGAGCTGCAGTCTGTGCTGCTGGAGCAAGAACTTCATCCTGGGCATTGGGCTGCCTGGTTTGGGATGAGTGGGGTCTCCTAGTGCAGTAACAGTGCCAATAATAACCTTGGTGCTGTTTCATAAATCTGTTTTATTCCTCCTTGCATCATACCTTAATCGGGAAAATGTGCAAGAAATATGTAAATTCAGAAGGCATGCTTCTTCTATGTCACACGCATCTTACACCCAGAAGGTGCCCCTCCGGGGAGCAGGGTAGCACCAGCCGCTGCTCCCCACCCGTGCCCGAGCAAACAGAGTGTTTCGGTGGGGACAAACAAACAAACACAACTTGTGACAGTCTGTGTGGGCTCCAGGGCATGAGGCAAAGGGCCCAGGGCTGCTGCAGAGTGGTGCCGAAGCAGGCACAGGGGCAGTCAGCTGCAGTCTCCACTTTGTTTTAACAAGGGTTTCCCTCTGGTGTAGCTGCAGTTGTAGAATGCAGTGTAGGGCTCATCAGAGAGAAATATGTATGTGCCTGTGTATGTGCAGTCTCCTGTCAGCTAGCTTTGGGGTAAATGTTTCTTCCTGCCTGCCACCTTTCCTCTTGGGTTTTGCGTCAGAGCCTGCAAGGGAGGGGAAAGGAGGAGGGAGCCTGAAAACTCCTCTGCACCTCCCCTGGCTCCTGCCCTGCCCATCTGCAAGGAAATGGATCTGCCCTGTCTCCTCCTTGGGTCAGAAGCTGCCCCTGCTCACTTTCCCTTTGATGTCCTATTTAGGTTCACAACAAGCTCCAGCAAGGGCTTAAAGGTTGGTCCCTTTCTAGAAGGAAGAGAAGTGCTGTGGGTGGCTTTAGATGCACCAGGGGCCTCTGACTGGCAGTTCCCATGCATCTTTTTCTGGGCAAGGGTTGTAATTAAGATGCCCTTTTGATTACAGAAGGGCGAGTCAGTTCCTCGGGGGGATTGTGGTGTCCTGGCTGGCTTCCCTGGCCTGCCACCCAGAGGAGCAGTTGCAGCAGGGAAAGGAAAGAGATGGGGTGTGATTACTTGGAGCAGTGAGGTGTTTGTTTCGTAGGCTGGGCAAGTCTGTGTAGGGAAGTGGGAATGGGAGACAGTGAAAAACAAGAAAAAGGAAAAAAGAAAAAGAAAAAGAAAAAAAAAGAAAAAAGAAAAAGAAAAAAAAGAAAAGAAAAAGAAAAAGAAAAAGAAAAAGAAAAAGAAAAAGAAAAAGAAAAAGAAAAAGAAAAAGAGAAAAAGAAAAAGAAAAAAAAAGAAAAAGAAAAAGAAAAAAAGAAAAGAAAAAGAAAAAGAAAAAGAAAAAGAAAAAGAAAAAGAAAAAGAAAAAGAAAAAGAAAAAGAAAAAGAAAAAGAAAAAGAAAAAGAAAAAGAAAAAGAAAAAACAAAAAGCGTAATTTCAGCCATTAAACTCCGGATCTGCAGCCTTGGGAACTGAACTATTATCTAGTTCCTACCACAGTTAGCCTGCTCTCTGTAGTGACTGCCCTGACAAGTAGCTCAGACTAGGGAGATCCCACAGTTCATGTCTGTCTCTAATCATACTGAAGGAGTTAATTTTGCAGAACACCTTCTACTGCCTCCATGACCAGAGACAACCCATGAATGCTGTACACCAGACCTGTGCCCCATCCTTCTGCCTGAGACAGGCATCCTCCTGCCCAGTACGGGCATCTTCCCTCCTGATCTGTCTGGCATAGGTTGGGCTGCAAGGTGCCTCCTCATTCTGCTTCCCTATTTCTCCTCCTCCACCTGGCCCCTGGCTCCATCCCCTGCCCCCTGCTCCCTGCCCTCCCTGCTCACCCAGCCCCTTCCCTCCTGCACCCACCAGGAGCAAAGGGGAGCATTAGGAGGATCGCAGTCTTTCTCATCAGCACTGCTTGCATGTGATTGAAGCATCAATACTTGTACAAGAAACAGAACTAGACCAGAAGAGCCAGCACACTGTTTTCCAGCCCTGCACCCTAGCAGTAGGAATTGGGTTCAAATCTCTGGCCCAGTGGAACAAGACTTTTTTTCCACCAGAAGAGTTCTAAAGAGCTGTGACAGCCCCAGTTGCGCACAGACACAAATGATTATTCTCTCTTGACAGACCTGCACAGCTCCCTCTGTGTATTTAACTGCAGTCACAGCGAGCTGGATCGGGAAAGAGACACTTGATAGCTGCTGTTTCCGTGGTTGAAATATTTGTGAAGTTAGCGCATAATCTGAAAGCAGAAGCTAATAAATTATAGGGTGCTAATTGGGGCCGGAGTGGAGCTGTCAATCATATTATCCTAAACACACAGAGACCCTCATAACCTAAAAAGGCAAGAGAGACTCCAGGAACAGCTCCCAGTTGTCACTAGCCATGACCTCCACTTCAGTGAGCGCACAGGGAGCCAAGGCAGGGAGTCTGTTCTGCTAAGAAAATGCAAATCCTGTGTTTCAGGGGGCACTTGTACATGTTTTCTTTTACCCTCTCTGGCAGTGCACTTCCCAGGGCACTTTGTTCTTTTGCTTTGCCACCTAACTTGCCAATCTCACAGTTTTGTAAAATGTGCAAATCAGAAAAGAATTTGCAGTGCTTATATTCGCGTAGCGCATAGAGCAACAGGCACAAAGTTTTAGTCACTGCCCAATCCCATTGCATATGAGCCTGTCTTCTAAAAGTCACCTTAGTGCTCACATTTCTTTTTCTGTTTCTCAGGCCCTAGAAACATATATGCTACTTGGACGCTGCAGGGGTCAAAATCTGAGCCAAAATACAACTGCGCAAACATCATAGCAATAGGGCACTTGCAGTCATTTAGTCACCTCATTTTCTTACATTGTTTCCATTGAAATCTTTGTATTTTTCTCAACATAGAGCTTGGAATTGAATCAAAGGCTGCTGAAGAAGATGTCAGGGACACATTTCCCACAGAAACTCATGCCTGTATTAGGACAAGAGGCATTTCAAAAAGCCTTCCATTGAGAAAGGATCATGAAAAAGATTAGGAACAACCTAAAAGTGAGGAGTGGGAAACCATGTTTTAGTGACAGCATGACTGCTGCAGGTACCTGAGAATTGAGCTACACTGAGGTAGCTCAGTACACCTTTTCCTTCCTGGTGAAACTTCACCTGGCCCGGAGTGACTGCCTAGACTTATAGCCGCAAGGCCACATGATTAAGTGCACAAAGACTTTTAAAGGTTATTCTAAACATGCCATTTTTCCCCTCATTTTTGATGCCTGCTTTACCGTTTTATGGTAACACTGAATGCTGGCAAGCAGCAGAACCAGTGGTCTCTTCTCCACTTGCTCCTGTGAAATGAAGGCCTCTAGCCTGGAGCCAGGAGCTGCCTCTGGGTGCGGTCGGCGAGGGAACATGTTTGACCCTGGCTGTGGTTCATGGTAGCCATCCCTCCCTGACCTCTCTGTGCAAAGCAGGACAGTGGGGTTGCTTGCATCAGCTTGTCATACGGTTGCAATAGGAAACCCCAAAGAATGGCAGTGTGAAAAGGACACTTCTTTCTGAAAATAGTCCACGATCACCTCTAAAGCCTTATCATCTTCCCTTCCAGTCAGTGGAAACACTCACAGTGTGTCATGCTGATGTCACATCAGACACTTCACATTTATGCTTTGGAAAGCTTCGTTCATGAATTAGAAGCACACAACTATGTACAACCCAAAGCGTAAATATGAAGCAACGGGTTTTTATCCTTTGGAAATGAAATCAATGGGTATAACAATACCCGTGCAGCTGTTGCTGCTGTCCTCTCCCTTTCAGTGGAAAGACATATTTAACAGTGCCTGTATATGTGGCAATGAGAGCTGTTCCTCTCCTCACAGAGCAGTCCTCAGACGCCAAGTTCTTATCCACCTTTGCACCTACAGATTCCAACAGAATTTACTTACAATGGTTCTTTCTGTCAGGAGCTCACCCTGAGGATAAACATACTATTCTTCAAGATTTGTGCTGCTGAAACTGGGAGCCTTCTCAAAGCTTTCTCAAAATCAGCAAAACCTTTCTGTCTGCAAATACAGAGCGGTTTTAATAAAAGAAAGCCTAGCAGGTGTACGATTGGATATCTGCATGTATGCTGTTTGCATACAGAGATCATGCCACTAGTTTTGTTTTTGTAGATTCAGGCAGAGGATAATTCTCTTATTGCTTTACACAACAAACTCAAAAATTATGGAGTGATATCTTTGTTAAGATGAGAAAAACTATGTCAGTAGACAGACTGAGGAAAGGAGAAGACTGGAAAGGGCTGGACTGTGTGGGTTGGTTTCCATCCTTGCGTATGTGTTGAGGTCAGACTAAAGAAACAGGAAGATGTGAGAGAAGACATTCTTATAAAAGGTTAATGCTATGGCTCCCAGAGTTCTGCCACTTCTATTTCTTTGTAAGAGAAAGCCAAATATATTTGTGACTGGAAATTACTGAGAACGTATGCATTTTCCTGCTGGAAAGGTGTGAAAATTGGATACATGATGAGAAATACACCGGAAGATTAATCAGAGGACTGAGGTTTCGGTGCCATAAAGCAATGTTGAAACTCCACTGATCTTACCATGGGATAGAGAGGAAGCTGTAGTTGCTCGCTGTATTGAATAAGAGCACACAGGTGTTTCAGCAGCCTCATCACTAACAATCACTGAGTGACTTGCACTGCCAGGGAAGATAGGAGGAAGGAAAAAAAAGAAAAGGAAGCAAAAAGAAGAGCCAGCTATGTCAAGAGCATTGCAAAAGAGACTGGTGTCCAAACAGAGTGTCTATTTTACAGCTCACTTCTTACCGCAAAAGATAGAAGGCAGTGATGAACATCCTCCAAATGGAAAATGTTATCTGAAGAAGTTAACACATTATAAAAAAGGTTATTTTATACAGTATCAGTCATGCCACTGGCAATAATGACAATATTTTGGCATCATCACTTGGCTTTGAAGCACAGGGTTTCTGGTTATTTATTAGAGTTAAAACATAATGTCAGCTAGAGGTGCCAAGTGTCATTATAAATAGAGTCATGATCACTTGAAAAATCTGTCTGGTATGAAAGCTTCTGCAACTCACTCCAGTGTGCATATGCGAGAAAATATTTCAAGAATCAATTAAAAGAAATGAAGATGAATTAGAAATTTTTAGCAAATAACAGAGCTATTAGGGCTATTGTACAGGCATTCTTCTCTAAAATGACTATTTTCATGTCTGTTGTGGTTGAATTAAGAAAATCCTTGTGTAGATAGAAGTAAATTTGAATCTAGAAGAAAGTTTACCTTCACAGTTTTTAATAAAATGCATAATCCTAAACTGGGATTGCAGAGAATCAGTTTCACCTGGTTATGCTCAGTATAACCAAACATGAGGACTGAAAACATCATAAGCATCACATTATGGTTGTAAAAAAAAGAAAAAATGGAGACATTAGTTGACTCAAATAGTTGGTAAAACTTTCTCTGTTGAAAACAGTTGCAGGGTGTCATGCAAAGGTGCAGTGGTTCTGTTGTAAGTCCTTTAATAAGGATCTTTGTGCCCCTCCATAAAAGTAGCAAGGAAACAGAATTTTGAGGGACATAGTGACCCAGATGATGTCACTCATCTCTGTTATCAAGGGTAGAGTAAAGCTGAGGATCCCCGATTTCACTGTCGGCCCCAGGCCCTGGCTGGAACTTCTTGGATAAGCAAGGCTATGGTAGATCCAGCTCACCTTCCTTGTTCCCTCCACTCACTTCTTTTCTCAGGTAATGAAGACTAGTAGAAAATTCACAGGATAGCAGTATGGCTGCACAGCCTTTCTAGAGGGCGTTTTTAAGTTCTCTGAATCTTGGTGTGATGCCATTGAACCACACAAAATAGAGTCTCCCAGAAAAGATGAGACCCAAAAGTTAAATTAAAAAAAGCAAAAAAAAAAAAAAAATCATCTTAATGCCCCACATTTTGCAGTCCTATGTGATACACTGTAAATAAGCAAAGACAAGAAAGCAATTCTATTGTCTTCTATATCACCTCCCAAAAATTGCTGGTTTTGATCTATATGTTTCCTACTCAGAACTCCTCATGTGCAATGTCTGAGCACTCCCTCCACAGCACATGGGTGTAACTGTGTGATTGCACTGAAGCTTGGCATATCTCTCCTCAGCAAGTACACACCAACTTTCCATAACTTTCTTTTTAACCCATTAAGAACTCAATAATTCTGTCAAAAAGTGCTGCATTTTGCTTTGTAGGATTTTGACTGTGCTCACAAAAGAGAATAAGGCAAACAGCTTTTGGACGGATTTGTTCACCAGCATGTGCTGGCTCAAAAGCCCTTACAATCAATCCCCCAAACAGAAATCCACTGGTAGCTGGGTGTTATCATCTTCTGCAGACCAGACCACCACAGGGACTGAAGATAGAAGAACTAGCAGAGATGCCACTGAAAATGTGACCTTAGTAAATAAGCAACACGGGCTGATTCTGACCAGGCCCTTCAGATTTACAAAATAATTTCTAATCATTAATTAACCACCATAGCATTTATGTTGTATTGTTGTTTAAATACTACTCATAGGTGGCATCAAATATTTCTCATTCATCCATATGAATGTCAATTCTGCAGATGAGAAATTAAATAAGCTGACTAAAACAGCACAGCTTGTCCATGTCTGCCCAAGCACAAATCAGAGTTCGGTCACTGCCAGTTGGGAACCCAGTAGGCTGGACGTCTGGACATGTTATCACACCCCGAAGCCTGCTCAGTAATATTGTCCAGTGAATGTGCTGGAATCAAGAAACAGCCCAAGACAGTAACCAGCAAAAGCGCCCTCCCTGTCCCTAAAATGCTGTGTATCAGAAGAAATGTACACTGGAGAGAAAGCAGCCTGGATCCCCACAGAGCAGGAAAGAGTGGAGAACTTTACAGCCACTCAAACACTGATGCTGCCATATTATGACCAATGAAGGAAGAAGATGATGTTTAACACTCTGCAAACTGTCAGTAAACCCAAACCTGATACATGGGGCAGGGAAAAAAGTATGTGCCAGGTTTGTTCTTTATTGGACAGGAAGATCTAGCTTTTCTGTCACATGCTTTCTTCTAGAGCTGCAACAACAACATAAAATGTTTCTTGACGTTGAGTTTTGACAATATCCCTCTTGGATCTTCTCAGTTTCCTAGGGTGTTACTTCTGCACTGTTTCACATGAAAATAGTCAGGGCTGTTTCTGTGACCGTTTCCAGCTCTGCTGGGTGCAAGCACTGCCTGACTGCAGTATCACATAGACCTCATTACAGCTGAAGTAGTACTGTTATTCCCACTCCCCTTAATTTCCAGATCTTACCTGAACTGAGACTTTTCAAGACCATATAATATATTTCAAGACCTCTCTAGAAGGCTGATGCTAGATATCTAGAAGGTGATAATGAGGCAAGACCTTACACTGCATTGAAATAATTAAAATTTTCATTGTAATAGCTAAAACAGTACTTGCTGAACTCATGTTAAATCTTGAGAAACTGAAGATTAGGAGGCCGTTTCTCCACTGATGTACATCAGCTTATTTTAACATATTTAAAGTGATTTACAGTGGATGAAAACTGGGCCCATCTGCTTTATACTAGCCTGAGAATAATGCTTGCATTAAGAAACTTCCAGAATTACCAGCAGGAATCTCTATACATTTTTTATTCAGATTCCAAACACTGCTTCCTGGTTCCTCCAGCTCTTGCAGAAGGAATCTCACAGGAGTGACTTCTCCTCTTATTTAGGTGGCTTCCTCTGGCTCATAAGGGAATTCAGGAGGAACTGCTTCTACTATACAGATAGCTCACTCCAGCCTCATTATCACTGTATGCCTTAAACAGAGAATGTAAAAATGCACAGTATTGGCTCTACACTTGAGGGTGAGACTTGCAGCAGTACGTTACACAAGTGTGCTGCTTCATTTGTATCCTTATCTTACATTTAATCTTTCTGATAAATCAGGATTCTTTTCTCCACTAGATACATATTTCCTTAAAAAGACACTCTTATTCTTAAACCCATTTGCACTTATTTAAAAAACTATAGACTTGAAAGTCAAGACATTTAAATTCAAGGCTCTCTTGAATCTTTCCCTTTATCTGCCACAGGTGGAGGCAACAACAGACAGAGACAAACACAGGCCAGGTGGTGCCCATTTCCCTTCCCAACACAGTGTGCTATAAGGGTCTTTCATTCTTGCTATTTTCTACACTTATGTTATCTCTGCTGTCTCTAAAAGCAGCCATGGGAAGTGTCATCAGAGGCTAGCTGCTTGAAGGCGTCCTCTAGAGACTGAGCAGAGTTGATGTGTAAAATGAGAATCGTCGTGAGGAGGGGAGGTATCATTTCAGTGAAATATAGAAGGTAAAATGATGATGTGCGAAGAGAAGGGTGATATGGAAGCTTGAAAGATTCAGAAGCTCTTTGCAACTAGCATTATGAGTGGATTTGGGTAAGGTAACTTCACACATCTGTCATCTTTACTGTAACTCGGGAATATTGCATATGTACTAAGGCAGGAAAATGAGGAAGAGGGGGAACAGAACAATGGGCAGAGTGAGGCTCAGGGCTGACAAACTGCATCACTGAGCATGTCTTAGAGCACTCTGCATGCATGGGGTAGGTTAAATGTTGTGTCTTTCACTTATTGCAGCAAGTTTTGTACCAGGATTCTTAGATGTGTATTTAGAAACTTCTGACTTATCCATTTTTCATGCTATTAGGCGCAATACTAGTCAACATCCTGAGTTTTGTTTTTTGACAATGTCTTAAACTCAACATTTTCTTCTTCATCATGCTCTAACAAATCCTCTAACAAAGTTAGTTTTACAACTGTTACAAAATGTGAACAAAGCAACACTTCTTGTCTGTTTTTTTTCTGTGCAACTTTGGGTATTTGTAACTACTCCTAGATGTCAAAGACATTGCTTCTGACCGCTGTCTGTCACTGACACTCACCTTACACACTAACCCAGTTTACTGACATTGAATAGATTTTCCATGATGATTTTCCGACTCAGACCTCTGCAAGACTGAATCGATGTGGGTTATATCACAGACCTAGTCATAAGGCCTGTGAACAGTGTTGTCTAGACAAGTTTCTTGGCAGGATTGCAGGCTTCTTCTGCTAATATCATAACATCATGTGAAAAAAGATATCATATGAAGTCATGTTGATTCTCAGACTTCTGTTTGCAGCTTCCTGACTGAGCAATCCTCTTGAGAAAAGTGGAATTGCACGTGCATGTGAAGTCATCCAGGTATGGTGACCACGGAACTGGGATCTTCCTGGTTTCTGATTAGCACATGTTACCAGTTAGTAAATGTTACACATGCTTAAGTTACTGAGATAGAAGAAATAGCTGTACAGTTAATCAAACAGAAACTGAAGAGGGAGGAAACTCAATACGGTTTTTATTTATCCAGCGCTCGTGGCCTGGTGAGCATAAGTAAAGAGAAGAAAAGAGAGAAGTGCTGCAACTGTTGGTATTAGCAAATGTGACTTGCACATGTACAACCGTGGCTAATCTGTAAACAGAAAAAATGATTTATCAAATAACAGCCAACTTTATTTGTTTTTGCCAGGTAATTTTAAAAAAAGAATACTAATTGAAAATCCCTCATTTTTTGTTAAGCTTGAAGTAAAACCTTCAAAAAGTCAAAAACTAAATCTTGTTTATCTGTGTTGGGTCTCCATTTAAGAAACTTTTGGACCTCAACTTCAGTGGAGGTGTACCTTAAAGCTACCTACATTATGGCATCAGACAGTGCCTTTACTACTCTCCAGTGTTCCCCGTTATCAAGTGTTTGCATAAAAGCAGAGCATGATTCTAGCTTCCTGACAGATATCAATGAATAGCTCCACAAAATTTACAAATTACTATTCATGACAAAACATTTCGAAGAGCTTATTGCTGTCTTTTACTCAGTAATGATTTAGATATTGTTTTATTATATACTTTGATTTGATCTCTGAGCACATCAAGCTAAAGCATTTACTTTTATCCAATCTATTAAGAAATGAAAAGTGATCGACATTGAAAAGGGAAAAGAAATGTAAGAAAACAGGTTCATCTAGATTCACAGATCAATCACTGTGTGACTTAACATTTGAGATGATTGCAAGCATGAGTTTAGATTAAATAATAGATCATCACCAGCAGTAAGCAACTCAGCTACCTTCCTTCAGTTGCTTACAGATTTGGTGTTCACAAAAGCTCACCTAGAATTTGTTAGCTTTTCAATTTGTATAATCTTGTGTGTGCTCAATGGAGCTAAATTAGAACTGTTTTTCTTCTCATGATCAGGTTGGTCTCTTCTGAGAGATAGCATGCTGGTACTTCTGTTTTAGAAGGACTATTTCTGTCTGAGATTCATGAGACTGCATAAAGTTAATTGGCATCACAGTAAAATCATTTGCTGTCCGATGGCAAATTTTATTTCCTTAAACTATTTCTCATGAAACACATGAACCATAACATTTAGAAAGTCAAAAATGTGTAATTTTTTTTTTTGTCTTATTCTACATGAGTCTCAGTATTTTATGATATTCTCTGGTAGTTTCAGTGTTTTAGAGTGTTTGTGTTTCTTTTAATAAATCTCTGTAAGTATGATAAAGTGCAGAATATCTTCTTTGGCTTACGTCTTCTTTGGGAGAGCTTTCTCTTCTGTCCTCAGAGGAAATCAGATTGAATTAAGTTCAGCGGAACTGATGCTTCCTCGGTCTTGGTTGCTTTCTTTGACTACTACCAAATAATTTAGGCCTTCTTGATCTCTTGCTTCCACTAGAGTGGTTGAAAGAATGCTGTCCGAATCTGCACATGTACCATCCCTATCTGCATTTAAAAAAAAAAGAGAGAGAACAGCCTGGTGATACACATATTAGAAAACACACGAAGTCAGCTGATAGAGAAAGTTTGTCTAGTGACTGCATAAAGAGTGACTGAGTCAAACCTATTTTCTTGCTATTGCTTGTGTGGATTATATCTTCAAGCAAATTACTTAGGGTTGCTTGGTCGTCACCGTCCATACCTTTGCAAATGGCAATACACTCAAGAATACATGATTTGCTTCTTTTGGTAGTAAAGATAGCCTGCATAAAGCCAAAGTGGTTTTAATCTGCACCTTTGTGTAACGCTGCTAATAATACAAAAATACCGCTAAAATACCGCTAAAGAGTCCTGTAACATAGGCAGTTTTCTAACTACTAAACTGTAATATCCTCCCTCTCTGTAATAACTGTAATATTCTGTCTTTCAAGAAACTCAAATTTGGCAACCCAGTGTGCTTTACCTGTTTCTAAACTTGATATTTTTTTCTTAATTTGCTGCCGTTCATATATACATAGTTGTCCAAAATCTATTACAGGTACTATATCTTAAAAAAAAAAAAAAAAAGTGATTAACTAAAGGCTCAAGTTATAATTGTTGCTATTTTGTGCATTTATTCTTAGAAACGCATACCTTTTTTTATTATGCTCCCTCCTTATTTTACTTCACAACTGGAAAATGAAGCATGTGACATTCATGGTTATCGACTTGTAAGAATCACAGGCATCGTGCTGTTGCAGCAGGCAACATACAACTTATTATGTCACTAATTACAAACACATCAGCTACAAAGTCAGAATTCTTCCATGTGCTAGAGTGAGCCCATTAGGAAATATTATGAGGAAAACGATGAATGAGAATCTTGATTTTTAGGAACCTGTTAGTAAGATGGAGATTGGGACAGAACAAACTGTCTTCACGCGCCATAATGATTGACAGCTATGAAAAACCATTTGATACTCATTTTGACAGTTTAGAGCTGTTATGGCAATATTTAGGAACTCAATCCCAACCAATCCTTCCCCATTGAGAACAGCTCTTCTTTCTATGTGGTTTTTGTTTAATAAATATTTTAACGGAAACCCTGAGGCGCAAGTTGCTTTGTATAAGGCATGCTGGCAAATGCTGAGGGCGTGTTTGCAGCAAACTCTTAAGAGAGAAACCTTAAAATAAGGACCCAAGTAAAACTGGGTATTTACAGACCAGACACATGCCGGCTGACCTGCCTAAGTATAGAACACTAGAGGAGCGTTCAGATTTGTTTCCTGTATAAGTATCTGGAACTGATGAGGTGATGTTTACACAAATGTGAGTATGAGGTCACTGAGATATTTTTACTAGATATATAGATACATTACTAATTCTTTCCCCAACAGGTCTGAAGAACTACAGAACACATAAAATATTATAATCCTTTTTTAGCCTATACACCGGTGCATTTCTCATTATAGAGAAAAAGAGTTAAAAAATCAAACACCTCACCTTAGTTTTACTTTTTGAGCTTTGGAGACAAAGTAAGCAAGAAGGACTTCTTTTGTGTGTGCGGAATACTCTTACCCTCACAAAAGATGGAGGAAGAATATAACGTTGATATCATTTCTCCCATGACACACATGAGCTACACAGCCGTTGTCATAATGAGATTTTTGACTACAAGTGTCCTTTCCTTTGCCTTTGTGTCATCTCCACTTAGCATAGTTTTCAGCACCCATGAAAGCTTAGCACCATTCTGCTGTACAAGCCAAAAACTCTATGTGAAGATGTTAGGTTATGCAGTAAGATGCTTGCCTCTCAAATAAGCCAGCAAGGCAAGCAAATAATTTTTGCTCACTTACTTATATGATGGACAGAGACATAAGTCATGGAAAATGAGCAGTTAAGAAAAAGTCATATGTTGTGAAATTTCCCCGGAAACGCGAGAACTAGAAGCACTACCAACATCCTAGTAAGCCATAAGCCAATGTAGAGAAGCTTGAATAATCTTAAGAAGCCCCTTCCAAAAAACATGAAGAATTTGAAGGAGGATGGAAGCTGGAGAGAGGAGGCAGGTCAGTATATTCACGAGATACCTATCTTTTCTTTGCAATTTTAACATTGCTAAAATTAGTTGATTGATGTATAGTCATGCTGGGTTATACGTGAGTAAATGCAGGATAAAGCATGTGATGTGATCCCCTCAGATTTCACAAGCAGAGCCCGGCTGAGCCAACAAATGCCCTGAGAGGAGGTGTCCAAGGAACACCTTCATGGAATCTGGAGTCGTGCTGGGAAGTCAACTCCAAATGTTTAAATCCTGAGGGCTTGTCTTTGCTGTGGACTGCTGCATAGTGCAGAGTTACCCACATAGACCTCAACCTACATCAGGGCATGAGGCAGGCTGGTTCTGGTAGCCCAGAGCTCTGTACAAGAACTCTGCTGAGAAGTAGGTCCCTACTATACTTCATGCTTCCTCAGATAGACTGCTTCTAATAGCTAAAATTGTGCGTTCAAAGCTCTGCACTGTAGCTGCGTAGATACCTGCGTCAGGTCCTAAATGCATGACTTCTCTGGATGTTTTCCCCAGTACTAGCTGTAAGCACAACATCTGAGCCAAACTGCAGGTAAACTAATTACAATGCACCTCTCCAGGGGTAGGCAGAACCTTGTTCTAAAGAACTCCACGCTAAGTGACACAAGAAACTGTGACCGCCTGACTCATACTCATGAGGGATGGAGTTTTGCTTGCTTAGGCTCTTCTGAGGAGGCCAATCCCAACCTGATAAAATCTTTGCTTCCCCCCTCTAAATCCCAGCATTGCAGCCGGCCGCTTCCTGCAGTGGCGGTGCGAGCAGGGTCAAGTGTCCCACCTCAACAGTGCAGAGCCCCTTTCCCTGCCTTTGCCACAGGCTGTGCGGGCTCACAGTGTACTCTGAAATCCAGCCTGCAAGGGCGCAAATTGTTGTGATATCTTTATAAGCAGATGGTTTTGGGGTGTTTAATTTCAGAAGGTGACAATGTTTAGGACGGGGGGGAAAAAAAGAGTCAGTAGAAAAGCTGATTGGTAGACTGAACAAACTGATCTAGAAATGTTTGTCTTCTGTTATAGCTATTTCAAGGCCGGATCCTCAGCTAGCACAAATTAGCAAAGCTCCATAGAAACCAGTGAGACACCCCTGACTTACACCAGCTGAGTATCCAATCTGAGACTTTACTAATTCTGGGCTGCAATTGCTCAGCACCTTCAGCAGGTTAAGGACCACTTATTTAGAAGTGCTGCCACATTTACTTCTTCCCATTGGTATCCTCTTGTTTTTCTCTTACGTACTCTGCCCTTTGTTCCTTCTGCACAGTTTATATGGAAGTGAACAAGAGACTGACTGGCATGGCAGAAAGATGGCCCTGTTGGGAACACATCCAAAAGAAGTGCCTGGTGACATACCTTTGTTAAGGGAGAAAAAGGTGTTTACCCACCCATGACTGCTTCATCTCAGCTGTGTCAGTCAGCTCCAGGAGCTAGTTCCTGTGCATGGAGTATTTGAATAATACCTGTTGGCCACCTGGAGCTGAAGGTGCTGTTTCAGTTTCTGCACATTGCCAGTAAGAATATAAATAGAACAAATATATATCCGTTCTAATACTCTAGTCTGTATTATGTATCAGTGGAGATATATCTGTTTCCTGTCTAATGAAGCATATGATCTCGCGTGGCTTGAGGGTGACTCAACAACTTTGCTATTCTGTCAGACACTAAAGGTGCTAACAGCAAGAATTTTGTTAATCTTGCATTTTTACTGCATTACTGATTGAAGCATCAACTGCTTTTTTTTTCTGTTTATTTTGATAGCTTTTTTTTTTGCCTTTTTTTTTTTAGAGATTTATGGACTGACACCCCTGTATACAAGATGCTGTATTGGGAAACATAGATACAAACCTTTTAGTTAACTAGTTTATTATCATACATAACATAAGAGCACTGAAACCAGCCAGCTCTACACTTATTGCGATACAGTATGTCTAGATACACAAGCAGGGAAGCATCTCTTTTCTCTAGGTCACAAAACAGGATTAATTTTACCAAGTTTTAATTACTCAGATTTTATGTGCCTAGTTTAGGATCTTTGTCCAGGCTCCATTTACAGTTAATGGGGAGAAGAGAGGGATGAGTGGCTTTGCTGAGATACTTATTTCTCATACTGACCTTTACACAGTAACATCCCCTGAACATGTCTACAACTCTCTGGTGACTATCAAATGGCCTAGGCAGACAGCATAAGCACAGTACCCTAACTTTTAGTTGGTTATATCTATACACCCGTACAACACAAATGTCAGCTACTTTATTATAACATCAGATCGTTTAATTTTATTTTTTTTCCCTCAGTCCAAGTCAGAGTGTCAGCACTACTTTCCTTGCAATGTCATATGGTTCACGTGCACTCTCTGGAATCAAAAAGCATTTGTCTAGAGACACAAACAAAATGATCACCCCATCAAATTCACATTTTCCTGCAGTGTTGTAAGCATTCACTGTTTTGGAAGAAGCCTATTTGTTGACCTCCTCTGGCTTTGGGTCAGGCACTCACTAAGCTAAGTGGGGAAGAGGATTACCGAATTTCAGAAAAATACAAAGGAGGCTAGATACAAGGTTTAAAAAATGTCTCTTATCAACATATCTGCTTCAGAGAAGCTTCCGTTTGTCCAAGTGATTACTTTAAGTCCAGAGAGGTGTGTGGAATAGTTTCTAAAAGGCAGCTGGTTTTAGGAAAATAAACTGGTGGCTTATACAGCAATCCAGTACTATTCAGTCAGCAAAAAGGGCAGACATATAATTAATGGTGAAGAACACTGATCCCAGACTTTAATACCAAATCCCTTCAAGGAAAAGTTTTGCACTTATTTTTTTAAAAAAAGTGACATTTTCAGCAAGTGCTGTAATTGCTGAGAAAAGTAAATACACTGAGTGACTGGCTTTGGAAAGAAAAGAGAAAAAAGCAGAAATTACAAAAACCTGTTTTAGCATCCTGCATTTTCCAAGAGGTATCTCCAGTTTAGGGATCAAAAAGTGATCTTTTTGAGGCTGGATGTGTTTCCTTTGAGTCTTTTTAAACAAAAACACTTCATGCTTTTGAACAAAACAAAATACTGTGGATGAATGTAACCAACTTTTGAGGAGTTTTTGCTGCAGTTGCTGGTTGTATCCAGTCATGCCACAACTCCTCTCCCCACATTTTTATACTCAAATAATGAAAAAAAATAACCAACTATGATCCACACAATTTTGCCAAAGTTATAACTCCAATCACATTAACAGCCTTTTCAAGTGTGATTTTTTTTTAAATCACAGCGTGTTGTCAACTAACAGCTTTGAAGGCAAAAGTTGCCTTCTGTCTATAGAATAACTACAACGTAAATGTGGAAATTGTCACAACTGTGGATTTCCTCAGCTCCCTCAAATAGCCTGATATCTGCTCTCATCAGGGGAGCCACTTCTAGCAGTAACAGTGCTCTGATAAAGTTTCTGAGCAGTTCAACATTATTGCCTTATAGGTACAGAACTGGTTATGGGGAGCAGCACTGATAAGAATAGTCCTCCTGGGTCATAAAGGCAAGGAGCTGCTCCAGCTGTTTAATGCTCAGTTATCTGATGTTGGCAAAGATGTTTGCCAAAACAAACAGGTGTTTCCATCCATAAAGGGGAGTGCTTGGGACCTGAAAAAATATAGTGCTGTCTTGAATGGACAAATATAAAGAGTTGTGTCTGAAAATAGATGGACTGATTATTTTTATAGCAATGCAGGGCCATTCTTTTAGCATGCTGATTCATGTAGTTTCATTCGCAATTTTTGAAAACAAGCGAAGAGCAGCCAATGTTGCAGTCATGAATGGTGCTCTTGAATCAGTTCCAATTTGACTCAAAATTGTTAAGGTAATATACAAATATCTCAGAGATCCAGATGGAAAGAGATTCCCTCACTCAAAATATTAACGCTTCTTCCCTTCCTGCAGTGTCCTGGGAAAGCCTGCAAGAGCAAGCAAAAGCCCTAAACAGGTAGATATCCAGATCCTTTAAACTGCCAAGATACAGAGCACTTGCAAGGAGTGCTGGGGCTGGTATTGTGCCCAGCTGCTGAAATACAGCAAGAACGGAGTACAAGTGGATTTAGGTAGATAACTCTCACTAGTACTGCTTTCAGCTGAAATCAGTGAGGTAGGTAAGGAAATACCCACAGAGATCCAACAGAAACACGTAAAACATTTAGTGGAACACAGCCTTTATAAAATATTAATTGTAGTGCTTCTGTAGACTGCTGTCCCAAAGTCTCATGTTATCCTGCCTGTGACATTTTTTTTTTGTAAAAATGATGTTGGCTTTGGATCATTGCTGCCATAGCCTGAGAAGAAATCTGCATATCCCAATGGGCTGCTGCCAGTGTTGAAAGAGGTATGGTTACATATAACCAGCCATCCCCGTCATCCTTTGGTCATGGCAGCAAAGTCAGACTCTTGCTGAGATTCCTTTCCTCTCTTTCTAAGCAGCAGTGCCAGGAGCTGTTGGTGTTGCTTGGACATATTTATTGCTACCTGGTGCCTCTTTTTTATATGGATTAATCTTGCAATAACAGAGGTGGTGTCCCTTCTGTCATCCCCACGCTATCCTGTTAGCATGCTGTCTGGACCATTGGCATACTTTTTATATTAGTTCATCCATACTTGCAATCTGCATGACTTACTGCACCAGTATTAATATTGATAAGAAAAACTAACTTTTTCCAGCTCTTCTACCTATGAAATAGTGCTAACAGCATGTATAGACCTGCTAGAGTTGGAGCTAACTACAAACAGGTAAGGTTTAACAGGATTTGGAAGATGTATGATTCCATGTAAGGCTAAGTATCATAGTTATTTTGAGTTCTATCATTTCACTTTGCTTGACGTTTGGCTTTTTCTTTTGGAACCAAGTCTCCTGGTGAGAGCAAGCACTTCTTGGCGGTAGGTTCATAACAGGAGTTTCATTACACACAAAGGCCAATGAGCGTGTAACATTTCTGGAAAATGTTGCCCAGGACAATCCATCATGGAACAATATTTTGGAGTATTTGTTCTGGCTGTCATCTTGCTACTACTACTGCAAACACAAGAAGTGCTCCATTTAGTTCCAGCTAAAAATAAATGCAAACTTACAGCTACTTTAAAAATCACTTACTTATTATGTAGCATTTTATAAATCACAGACTGAGACTTGCTCTGTGCCACAAACTGTGTATGGCAGGGTCATGAAGGAGCGTGCATTTTAGTCTCAAAGTCTGACTAGAATATGAATTGCCAGTTCTTGCATAAAACAACCACACTTCTGAGGCCAGCATTACACTGAACTCCATTGCAAAGTATTTACATTGCAGGCAGAAAAACGGCTGAATGAGTTTAAGGCTGGATATCTACAGAAAACTGACATGCATGGTTCCCTGATCAGATAATACAGCAACATTAAAGTATCATCATGCCTCTAGGCCTTCAGTCAAGTATGCAGCATATGGTTTTAATGGTGTTGGGGAAAGAGGAAGATAACCAATGGATAAATTGTGAATATTTGGGGAAAGAAGTGTAGAGTATGTGTAAAGAGTTTATCAAGCATTTAGTCATTTAAAAGACGCTTACAGGAAAAGATTATCTGTAGGTGAATAATTTTCAAACTATAGTGTTTTCTGATGCACATTCCCTGTGTGAAAATCACATAAATGAGTGGGCCTGAGGAGAAGTCAAGGAGGAATGCTGAGAACTGAAGTATGAAAAGATGAAACAGGAGCATGAAAGAAAAGTTGCTTTGTCTTCCCAACCCAATGCAGATGCAACAGAGAGGCAGGCTGCATATTTAAAATTTTAGCTAATAATTTTAACAGGTATTGACGCAAAGCCACAATAATTTCTTATTTCTCTTAGTTCTCATGTCTCTGTTGTTCTCATGGAGTTAGGGAACACGGAGTAAAGATGTCTGAACTAGGAAATCAGACTAGCTCAGGAGTAGATGGAAGCAGCCAAACCAACACAGCCCTGTGTCCAGTAGATGTTGTGTTTCTGTAGCCATCTAAAAATTAAACATCTTGTCCAAGATGTTCTGTCCAAGTCTAACACGGCAAGTCATCCAGTAGCCAGCTGCCATCAGTGGAGAGAAAGGCAAAGGGTGACTCCTTTCATGCTACAATACATGCCTAAAATATATCAGTCGTCACTCTCTGGACTTGACTGTTTGTCCTCCTGGCCACAGAGATATCAAGTAGAATATCTTCAATGAGACTGCTAGCTTCCAGACAGCTGCATTTAGGTGAGATAAAGTCCATCCAAAATTTAAGGCCTATTAGCTTGGGCAAGGTGCCTAATTAATTGGCTGTACTCATTTCCTGAGCTAATTTCAGGCTTAGATTTGTGCCAGATTAAGTATCTTTTTCCTGAACTCCACTATTCAGAGCAAAGATGCCCTTAAAGAAACTGGTAAATTAAATTAAATGCATATGCACAAAGCATTTCATTATTGGATAAGGGTGCAAAATCAGCTGTTAAAAAAAGCAGGAAATGATAGGCTATCAGTGCTAATTTACTTTGGCCCCATCATATCGATGATAAAATCTCTGGCCTTGTAAAGACATAAGCATGTCATTACAAGTGGAGTTGATACAGAGAGAAATTATGATGGGAAAGGGAAGGCTGACACTTGTAAAGCTACACTGAATGATAAAGAGTAGCAAAATATTGAATAGACTATCATGAATTGAGTATTTGACAATGCCAGTCAATTGAATGTAGGTAGAAAATGTAGAAAAATAACCACGTATTTGCATAATTGAATACTGCATCATTCCTGGAATGGATCAGAATTTTTTTCTAGGAAATCACTAAATACTGATGTATCAAAACTGTTTATGAGACAGGGTGAGTTCCCAGTTCAAAAACATTTCTTGTGGGAAAAAAAAAAAATTCATTTAGAAACTTTAGAAACAGCTATGTTTTTTGTTGTTGTTGTTTTGTTTTGTTTTTTGGAATGGAAAGAACTTCTTTTAACAGGATTTCTTTTTTCATTAGAAAAACACAGTAAAGAAACAGGTAACATTAAAAATGACTATGAAAAAAGTGAAATATTTCAACAGATAAAAACCTTATTTTTGGAGATTTTCAGGTCATACTGTTTGCTAAGACTTCATTTTTTTCCTAGATTTACCCACTCAGGAATTAATGCAGGATTGGAAAATCTTGTTCTGGCCCAGTCATTATGTTCATTTCCATGTTTAGATACTCTGAGTCACACCTGTACATATAACTTCAAATTTGGCATCACTTATTTTTCAAATTCAATGATTTCTTTGCCTCAGTCTTCACTGGCAAAGGCTCTAGACACACCACCCAAACTGCAGAAAGAGAAGGTAAGAACTGGGAGAGGGAAGAACTGCCCACTGTAAGTGAAGATCAGGTTCGAGACCACCTGAAGAACCTGAAGGTATACAAGTCCATGGGGCCTGATGAGATTCATCCACGGGTCCTGAAGGAACTGGCGGATGAGGTTGCCAAGCCACTATCCATCATATTTGAAAGGTCATGGCAGTCTGGTGAAGTTCCCACTGACTGGAAAAGGGGGAACATAACCCCCATTTTCAAGAAGGGGAAAAAAGAAGATCCTGGAAACTACAGGCCGGTCAGTCTCACCTCTGTGCCTGGCAAGATCATGGAGCAGATCCTCCTGAAGGCTCTACTAAGGCACATGGAAAATC
>WBMW01002727.1:61747-136670 GCA_013396635.1 Penelope pileata | reverse complement strand
CAGGCTGGATGGGGCTTTGGGCAACCTGGTCTAGTGGGAGGTGTCCTTGCCCATGGCAGGGGGGTTGGAACAAGATGATCTCTAAGGTCCCTTCCAACCTGAACCATTCTATGATTCTATGATTCTATGAAATTCCTATCTGCACCATTTTAACAATATTCTTCTACAATTGGGCATTGTGATTGCTGTGGTTTGACCCGGTAGATAGCTAAGTACCACACAATTGTTCACTCACACCCCCAAGCTCCCAGTGGGATGGGGAGAGAATTAGGAGAAAATGCAGTAGAACTTGTAGACTGAGACAAAAACTATTTACTGAAACAGAAAAGGAAGTAAATAGAAATAGCAGTAATAACACACAAAGTGATACACAAAGCAAGGGCTCACCACCCACCAATCAATGCCCAGCCAGTCCCTGAGCAGCAGCCCCTCCCCAGCTAACTCCCCTCCCTTGTATTGACGTTATGCCAGATGGTATGGACTATCCCTCTGGTCAGTTTGGGTCAGCTGCCCCGGTCCTGTCCCCTCTCAGCTCCCTGTGCACCCCCCAGCTCCTTTGCTGGTAGAGCAATACAAGAAGTTGAGAGACTGAAACATTCTTGGCTCTGTTCAACACTGCCAGGCACCAAGTATAAACAATCTCTATGTTATCAGTTTTGTTTTTTCTTCTAGAACCAAAACGTAGATCACAGAATCACAGAATTGCAGGGGATGGAAGGGACCTCTAGAGATCATTGAGTGCAACCCCCCGCTAAATCAGTTCCCTAAGATAACCTTATACCAGTCACTATGAGAAAGACAACTTCTGTCTCAGCTAGAAACTAAGACAGTGGTGTCCATTGTCTTAAGTATATCTTCCCTAGCATCACCTAGTTTTACTCATGCATGGAGTGCAGGAGTATGGGCATGCTGTGATTCCTGGGCTATCATCTTTACAAGTTCATCAGGAGAGAGGTGAGCTTTTTCAGTTCCTGTTTCATATAAACAAATTTGAGGCAGTGGCAGATGGAAAGAATTGCTGTATCAAACTTTCATAGCTTGTGGGCAGAGGCTGTGGGGCAGCACCTGCTGCCCAGACTTACCCTCAAAAGCTTGGTTGATGACTCCAGCTGCTGCCTCTTTGTCTTCAAGAAAATGGCTGAAGCAAAGCGGAGAGTGTCTTATCTCTTGCAGTTTGTTCTGAATACAAAAGAAACTAGGTCTGTTGCGAGGATCTTGGGCCCAGCATCTTGTCATTAAATCACGTCTGGAAAGAAAAAGTGTTAAAAGGTAAATATAAAAGACAATAGAATAATTTATCTCATCATTTATCATTAAATCATCTGACAAAACAGTTCAGCCTAGATTTTCAACTTCTGGAAACTTTATATATGGTGCAAAGACTACTACCAGCTGCTGAGGGAAGAAAAACAGATTAAAGGTCATTTGTCAGAAATACTTGTTATGAATGCTTTCAATTTCTCAAAGATTGATATTTTTGAGATTGGTAGCAGATACAACATTGCAGGAGGAAAAAAAAAACACATTTGCACTAATGCCTGCTCTCACCACTCTCACCTAAAAAATGACCACTATTTTCTGAGAAAACAGAGAGGAAAATAATTCTCTCACAGCAAAAATATCACTAAAATTAAAAATGAACTTGAAGCTAACAGCTTATTTTATTCTCCTTCAACTCATGCCACTTCAACTTCAGGGATGTTTAGAGCAAACCCTCCAACACAAAGAAGGTTAATCTAGACTTCTGCCTCCAGGCCAAAACAAATAGAAGTAAGTTTTCCCATCAAAGGCAAAAACAGTATCAGCTTTCTCTGGGTGCAGGGATCCTAGCCCGCCTTGCACAAAACTGTTGGTATCATCCAGTGGAAGAACTGCCTTTCCTGTTTGTCTAAAGGATAGGGCTGCTTTACATTGCTTACTTGAGGGCATGAATTGTGGCAAGTCCCAGCTACAGAAAAACAAATCCAACAAAAGCCAGGGGGAACCAGGCTGAAAAACAAAACACATCCAGCACCTGCATATGTTAAGTGTTGGGAGCAGAGAGGGTGTCTTAGGGCCTCAAAACCAGAGCGCAGCATTTGAGCAGTCAGTGAAAGGATGGTTCAGGAAGCTCTTGTGGGAATGCAGAGTATTCACCTCTAAGCCCTAAGTTCAAATCCTCCCCTGACAAACAACCTCGGCGACTTGCTGCTATGCAATACCAGGCGATACTGAGTTATGTGAAATGGATTGGCTTGCTCAGATCCTCACTTAGCCATGTTAAAAAGGAGACTGCTGTCCTTCACCACAATTCAGTATTTTACAATACTCTTGGTGACAGCTGAGAGAGATCTCTCTAGTTCTGTTTTTTTTTTTGTTTGTTTGTTTGTGATTTTTTTGTGATATTTTTCATTAAAATATTGTGGTTGGGTGAAAAACACAGTAAAGTTGTTTCAGAATTGCTTTTCATCAGCCTCTACCACACGGTTGCGGAACTGGCAGAGCAATACTAGCTTTTCAAAATCATTCAATGAAACCTTGAAAATTTATTTTAAGGATCTAAAAAGTAACAGTGACTTCCTGACACTGTGAATCACTTCCACTCCTTACTTACTTTTGGGTATACCGGTTATTGATGACCCTGGAAATGCAGATGAAAAAGTATGAAATTGGACTCAAAATGAAGTGAAATAACTCCATTTTTCCTTCTGTTGGCAACAAAGTGTCTGTCACATTTGATTCAAAAGCCAGCCTTGGATGCTAGAAGACAAACAATCTGCTTTCTGATCATGCTGATTTGCAGGATATCCAAGAAGAGAAACTGAGCTCAGGTGCTGTGCTCCAGGTTAGCACCTGGTGGACTCTGATGAGTAGAGCCCTGTGCGAGGAGGTGTTCAGAGCTTAATGAACACGCTGCTGTTCTGATGGAAAGGAGGAAAGACAGCCAGAAGCCAGCAAAGGGAGAAAGAAATAGGAAATGATATATAAGTCACTTATGAAACAAGAACTTTATAAATGCATATTCTGAACATTTTTGCATTCCTAAGACCAACCTCTGTCTTTTCAAATAAGTAAATTTTTTTGGACAATCTGCTGTACAAAGCCATTCACTGTTGCTGCAGAGTGGGGATACTCCCTAGTGCAGAAAATTAATAATAATAATAATAATAATAATAATCAGAACTGGCATTTTCTCATTCTAGTTATGTCCCAAACTTTTATTTCTTATATCAAATTACTTCCTGATTGGCTTAAAATATTTATACAAGATAGAATGCATTTGTCTACAAAGTAATTCTGATAGGGTTTTGGTTTCTAATGACTCAAGCTTTCATGCTGTCTCAGAAAATATCTGTAAATTTTGCAGGGACAGCTATTTATGGCGTGATATCTAGCTTTCAAGGAATGTTGTGGCATCCAAAATTTAAGTCACATGGCATAAACTTTCACTAGCCTAGAAATGCACCGGCATGAAACCAACCAAGAGGGTGAAAGCCAGGATAATATGCCAAGATGTACATGAATGACAGCATGAGCACATTCCTGAATTTTCTTGGGGGACAAACATGGTCTAGCAAACAGAACAAACTTCATGAGGAAAGCTTTTCAAGAAGAAACGAAAAGTAACAAACCTAAACACATAATTAGATGAAGTTTTATGTTAGGTTTAAGAACCAGCCTGTACACCTAGATGTACACCTACACTTTATGGCTGTGTTTTATCTGGGCTGGACAACATGTCCAACAGAGCTGCATATGTGGAGAACTTGAGAGCCTGGAAAACCAAAGAACTAATACTGAGTAGTTAATTCTGGAGGTTGAAAGTGAACTATTCCTTAAATTTTCTTTAGTGCACACAAATCACAGGACATTACCAATTCTCTCACACACAAAATGAAGAATACCATCTGTGAGGGGATTTTCTTAGAAAAGGAGAAAATGTGTTGGAGTAGAGTCCCTGCCCTCACTTGACATGTTCTAAGCAAGCCTTTTTTGCCCCCCACCTTCAAATCCCCCAGAGGGATTTTCCTAGAATCAAACAGCAAAAGCCTATATTTATCAAAAGTTTCTTCAGCAAACTCAGCTGTATAACTTTGTATGAGCATGAGCATTTGGTGAAACTGCAGCTTCAGGTCAGCAAGTGGCATTGCCACTGTACAAATTCTCCTGGCTGCAATCCACAGCCTTTCAGGGTAGATGTTAACAGAGCTAAGCTCTACCTAAACTTCACATTCTCGTGGCTGTGCCAGATGTGGGTCTCTGACTGCCAGACTAGTGCCATCCATACATGTGATTCATATTTCAATAAACATGTTTCATTTACAGATCCCCAAGTCTCTTTTTCAATTTATTACCAAGCTTTAAGTATTCACACTTCTCTTGAAAAAAGCAAATGATTGCTCCCTGGAGTAGCATCTTGGGGAGGCCAGGGGCAGAACTTGTCTTCCCCTGCCCCTAAAAAGTAAAAACAATCCCACTTCCTTAATGCTTTCACACCCCAAGGCCTCTGTGTCAGCCCTCCTTACTCTTGCAGTGCAAGCCTGCCACAGATTCCTAAACACTTCTCAGCAGAAGTAGTTTGGCCTTTGAACTCTCTTCCTATCAATGATGGTTTGTTTTGTCAAATGACAATGAGCAAGTCAAAGTGCGGGAAGACAATTACCGACTGCTGATGTCCTGATACAGGTTCAAAACCACACGGAGAGAAGCAGGAATGTCAAGAATCTCAGCATGCCATTAATGACTGAACAAAGTAGCAAAAAGCTATTTAGGCTACGGACAGAAGCTGCTCGCAGGTGCTGAGTGTTCACCAAATGAGATAAAAAGACGATACAAGAATCTAAGAGCTCATTCAGCCCTTGGCTTTCAGGAACCAGAATACAGCTATTAGGTCCTGATCCTACAAGTCACACCCTGTGAATGAGTATTTAAACTCTACCTACTATGATAATCTGTGGGACCTAGGACTTTAAAAAACTGTTCAGTCAACTTTTTCTTGATTCTTCTGATGATCTGGTCACTCATTTTAAAGGCAGCGTATAAGCCTTTGCGTGGGCTTGAACATCAAACTAGTTACATGGGTATCCTTTATTTCCTATGTTTTTTTAGTCATGGGTCAGCTGTTAGGAATTTTTTAAGGAAGCATTTTTCAGCAGAAAATATTGAATCTGAAATTGCTTTCAGGCTCCCATTAGTGCTGTCACTTCAATTTCAGTTTGCACTGAGTTCTTAAAACAAAATCCTCATATTTTCAGTTCTTCCAAGTGCTAGTTTCTTCTCCCCCCCCTTTTTTTTAATTGTTAATACGATATTTCAGCTATGCCCAGATAATGATAAATAATCACTGTCTGGAACTGAGAGCGTTGTAATTGATGTGAGACCTATCACAGAGATCTGGGCTTGCCAATCACAGAATTACTCTCAAATCATCTCCTCAGCCCCAGGAGTAAGAACTGTGCACTTTAAGTACTCTCTTCTTCCATTTGTAGGACCAGCTGTCAAACGCATTGCTGTGACTGCTTATACAGAGTGGTTGTATAGGAATTGAGACACTAAATTAGACTGAGTGATCACTGGGCTCAGGTTCAACTTCCTTCCTCATACAACTCTGGCCAATATGGGTTTGATCCATTATATTTATTTTCTTTTTTTCTTTTAATTACAGCTGAATTTTGGGTTTGTAATTGAAAGCTTTGTTTCTCCAGCTCAGTTAAAGACTAGCCAGAAGTGCAGACTTCCCTTTTGTTGCTCTGCTTCAGGTTTTCTTGTTGGCTTTTTTAAAAAGAGATCTGCAAAGAGAGTATGGTTTATTTTCCATATACGATCTCATATTAGCCTATTTCCTGTAGCTACCGACGAGAAACCCAGTTAAATCTGCTGTCAAAGGCACATGGTATACAGGAATGGGTTAATTCTTCCTTATAGTCATCGTAACTTCTAACCAATACTGAACTGGTTGATCAGGCATTCTCAGCCTGTTATCACGTTGCTACTGGATTCATGCCCAAGACTTAGTTTATATTGTCTCCAAAGTCCCGTTTAAAAGACCACTGTATATAAGCCATTCAACTTGAAGACTTAATTGTCAGCTCTCACTGAAGTTCGCACCCACAGGCTGCCTGACTGAATGAGTCAGTAACAAGTGGGCAGGTACAAGCGCAACCTGAACAAAAAAAAAGGAGGATACTGAATTTTGCAAGGGTGCAAGTAGCCATTCAAAATGATGGTCACCTCACAATAAACCTCTTGCTGTCTTATAAATATTATCAACAGTATTTAAACAAGATTAACTTACATGTCTTCAGGACAGTTGCTTGGAGATTCCAGCCTTCCTCCTGATCGTACATGGTGTAAAACCTCTATATTGGAGAGACCTGGATATGGCTGTTGACCCAAGGTCAATGTTTCCCACACCAGGACTCCAAAAGCCCTAAGAAACACCAACAATAAATTTTGATTAACATAGTGACGATGAGCAATCTCCCGATCATCAACTAAAATGACTCCAACCTAAGAATGAGACTCAGAAAAATTAAGAATAAGTAGTTTTAACTTCATGTGAAACACTGGACACATCCTTAATCCAGGCTCTGGAATAACTAAAATAAACGTGTAGGACTGACACACTTTTCTAGGCTCACTGAGATGCAGCACAGCTTCCCTGGGCACCACTCTCTGTTTGAGCACTTCCTCACTTAAACAAGCATTTAGAAATCGCTGGATGTGTCATTGGAAATGGAGAGAGTCACAAGTTCTCCTAAGTACCACTCATAAAGCAATCAGCACCTCATTGAATTTGGCACAGAGCACTAAGCGGGCTTTCACAGATAAATGTAAGAGTGGCAATTACATGGATAGGCTGCAGGGGCTGAGGACCTGACAAAGATTGGTGGGCTATAGCCCACCCATTAGTACCCATGGCTATCCAGTCTAAAATTGCGTGAATCTCAGTTTTAATGGGTTTGATTGGTTTCCTTTTCTCCTGGCCTCCTGACCTTGGGCTTCTGCTTCTTCACCGTAAAACCAAGCCCACCCTAATATACTTTACAGGTAAACTACTGCAGCAAAGTACTATGACCTTCCCTTGATGATGCTGAGAAGTTTGGGCTTCAGAATAAAGTGTCCAGAACAAAGTGAAATGATAACGGGAAAAAGTACTTGCAGGTAAGAAGGAAATGTCAATTAACCTAATGGAGAACAAAATGGAAAGAACAGGATGCAGGCAGTCAATTCACTGCTTACACAAGCAAAAAAACACATCATGGGCCCAGTACAAAATTGTTTGATTGAGTAAAGCTAGTTTTTTCCATCCAGAATCCAAGGGATAGAGCCCAAAACATTAAGTAAATAAATACATGCAGGTACTGTCATGGTGCCAAGCTCTTTAGCTCATGAAAATGCCACTTAAGAAAAAATCTATCGTATCCTATAAATTATTAGAGATGGAAATACAAAAACTTGTCATTGCTGCAGTAAACCAATATTTTCTTGCTCTGGAATTTACTATTTTTATCCTACTGCTCTGTGCCTGCTATAACTCACCAGACATCAGAGCGATTTGTAAAGACACCATCAATGAGGCTTTCGGGAGCCATCCATCTGACAGGGAGCAGGCCTTCTCCTCTTTTCCTGTAGTAATCATTTTTATAGATATCTCTGGCAAGTCCAAAGTCACCAATCTTTACTACCCGAGAGCAGCTCCCATATTTCTTCTCAGACACAAGGCAGTTGCGAGCAGCCAGGTCCCTGATTTGTAAGGCGGAAAAAAGAGGATGGAGAACAACTCAGAACAACTCAGGTCAGAAGAGGCCTCTGGAGGTCAGCTGGTTCAACCACCTGTTCTGAACAGTGCCAGCCTTCAGGTTAGATCAGGTGGCAAGGGCCTCATCCAGTTAAGTTCTGCATATCTCCAAAGCTGGAGTTGCCACAGTTTCCCTGGGCAACCTGTTCCAGTGGTTGATCCTGCTCATTGTGAACAATATTATCTAACTTCCCTTGCTTCCCTGGGTTAAAATCTTAGAATAGTCCATCATTTTGTGAGAGAATTATAAGCAATTTTAACAGAAAAGCATTACTCCGATGCTCTTACCTTTCCTGTTATATTGTGACATCTTTCCCAGGCATTTTGTCCCAGGTAAGATAATTAGCCTTGGTACTGAGGGTAAACCTTGAAGGGCTAAGGAAATAAGTTGTGTACCTGTGTATGAAACGCATTTTCTCTAAATAAACACAACCTTTGCAAATATCCAAGCATATATCCAAGAGGTCAGTCAATGTCAGTAAGGGACTCTGGAGCTACAAGAAACAAAGACAGATGTTAGCCATATCTCCCAGCTTTATAAACTCAGAATGACAGCCTCCCCATGTAAAGATGGTATTGTTTTCTCATTTGAGATTTATAGGATTTTTCTGAAACAGGTGCAAAGTATCTGTATGCCAATAGAGCAAGTTCTAACTAGTCACAGAGTAAACTGCTAAATCACTGCATGGCATGGCAAGGGAACACGTCCTGCTCTTTGATTTGGGGCTAAGAACATCCTAGGACCTTCAGAATTACTGTAGTGGAAGAAATGGGACATCAAATATTTCCTCCCACTGTTATATCAGGTTTGCTTGCTGCTGTATTAATCAGTAGAATATATTATTCCAGTAGAATACATGTATGCTGACTGTGGATTTTATGTGATCAGGTGAACAATCTAGACAATTGGTACAGTACTACAAAATTTCAGTGTCAAGTCACTTTGACATAAAATCCTACCATTCATATTCTTAATTTTCATGCTATGAAAATTAATTGACCTCTTAATTGAAGAGGTTTATTCTTTATTCTTTTCTCCTCTTTCCTCTAAAGACTTTGGGGATATAGCCACAAGGATGCTATCCTCTTACATGCCTGGATTCTGCTGACCACATTATGGACACTTCTGCTATTCAAAGCAGAAAAAAAAAAAAAGGAAAAAGAGGAAAAAATAAAACAACTATGAAGCCTAGTGGACCAGATACATAACCACTATTATGTATGATCACTTTTCAAAGGGCTATTCATAGTGTTCATAGAGAAGAACTCAGCAGACACATCATGACTGAAAAAAAAACAATTTTAGTCCATGGTCTAATGACATTCAACATGACATTCAATCTTCTTCACAGCAATTCTCAATGCCTGGTCAGCATTCAATGCTGAGGTCCCAGGACATTACAGAAAAGCCAGGTCAGAGCCCACAGATGCAGAAAAAGATGGACATCAGCATGGCCTTTGAGGAAGATTAAAACTGAGAAACTGGTTAAAAATAGATCCCTTAGGGTCATCCTACCTTTTGCTTTCTGGCTCCTCGTAAATAGCTAAGTAGATCCCCTCCTTCCATCAGCTCCAGTATAAGATATTGAGGTTCATTTAACAGGCACACTCCAAGTAACTTCAGAATGTGGGGGTGATCAAATTTACTAAAGAGAAATAAATGACAGTAAGATTACATATGAAAAAATCAGTTGGTTAACAATAATTTGCATATAGCTACAAGTAATAAATGACCTTGTCCTACCTCTACCAACATCACAATTTAGTAACTTAAATTGTCTGGACTTACTTTGTCATGGGACAATTGCCGTGACACCCTTTCAAAGTATGGGTTTACACTGTACTTTGATAGGCACTCTAATGCATGCATGCATATTAAAAACACAATTCATCATGTTTCTGTGAAGTAAAGCAAGATAGCCAAATGGTAGTCTCACTGAGGAATAACATGAATTGCCACCTGTACACTAGAATCTCTGTTATTCTAATGGAGTATTCCTACTGCATTAATCAGAGTAGAACTATTGGTTTGGAGAAACGCACAGAGAAAATTAGAAACATAAAGTATAGCATCTTATTCTCACAGTCCAGATGAGAGTTGTTTCTGATAGTACATTTTCAAGAGAAACAAAATATGCATGGGAAGTTGCAGGTATGAGAATAATTCCTTGCATGTGTCCAAAAATTGGAATTATGACAGAGCAATCAGCCTTCTGTGATCTAGCAGTTTTCAAATAATGAAGAATATTCATGGACTCTGTCAGTGCCCATGTTTTTACAATCACATTTGTTGTGTTTGGAAATGGTTTTCTCTTCGCGCTACTATGTGAAAGGACTTGCACCATCAAAGAAACCTGACCCTCTTGAGGAAAGCGGTGGTGTCTGAAGTACTGTCAGATGCACCAGAGTAAATAAACAAATACAGCAGAGAAACATTTTCCTTCTAACCTCTTTCAATTCGTGTAATCTTAGGTGTGGGCAAAAACTCTTCAGCAAAAAGTGTGATTTTGAATTTGACAGCTCCCCCTGCAGCACATACCTCTCAATCAGACAAACTTTGGTATACTCAAGAGCAGAAACAGAGGAAGGAGCACCTGGCACTTTCCTTAAAGCTCATGCAGTCCTTTCTCTACTGAGCTGTCATTCCTTAGTTCCCAAGTGATGGGATACACCCTGGAATTTGCTACATATATTTGTACACAAATGACCCACCAATAACCAGTATCAAACGACTGACATACAAGTGACTCAAAGCTTGTCCCACTGCTGCATAGCAATAATAGAAGAAGCCAATAGTCCTTTCTTAACTGGGACAGTATAACACTGAACACGCTTCTGAAAAGCAAGCAACATTTAAACAATGAGCGTCAAGGTTTGTAAATAACTAGGTCCACTTACGTGACCTATTTGCCTTTGACTTAATTTGAGGCATCATAGATGAACATCAAGAAAAGTCTCTAAGCTCTCCATTAAGAAACTAAATTGCTCTTTTTCACATTAAAAAAAAATCTTTAAAGCATGTAAAGCATGACTTATTATTACTATTATTATCATTTAATGACTACTGGAAATATGAAACACTTAACCTTTCCTATTCTCTCTATCTCTGTGTCTCTTTAAATTGGTATATGCATGGGCTCACATTAGTGTTTAAACTTAAATGTAACAAATTCCAATAAAATATTTTTCCAGAATTTCTCAGGTTGGATTAGTAGCTACAAAAAAATTAAAAATATATAAAAAAGCAGAACTGGGGAAGCTTTGATTACATATAATTCCCATATTACACAGAAAAGAGTCCTTAACTGGGTTTACAACTGCTAAGTAGACACAGGAAGTTTACACACAACGTTTACTCTTCATCATGAATTCACACCGTAATTACATGATTTCATTTTACATGTTCGTAGGATTTTACCTCATTCGGTGTACAGTGTTTGGTACAAGTTAGGCAAAGTAATGTATTATTATTTTTTTAAAATTGTAAACAAAAAAGAACACTGTGAAAATCAATTTCAAATTAAGAAGCACTATATCTTCTGTAAATGAGATAAAATCCTTTATTTTTCAAAAGGTGATTCTAATCCTGCATTTATGAAATAGAAGTGAAAGAAGAAATCAGCACTTCTGAAAACCAAAATGTACTTCAAAAATACACAAAATTTCAGTTGGACTTCTACTGGTCTCTGTGGAGACTCCTGAGAACCAGATTTTGAGTTGACACTCAGACCTTTCCATGTGAAGTTCTCGCACTGTTGACATGAATTATTTTTTCGTACACCTCCGTAGAACAGGTGTGTGGCAGCCTCTAGTGGTAAATATGCACATTTTTTAAAAAATATTTCTAAAGTAAATTGAAATTGCAAGGCATCAGCTTGTTTAGAAACATTAATTTTGAGAAAATGTAATTAGCCAAATGTTACTCATTTACCTTTAACAACTTAGCTCTACGGGAGAAAAGATACTGAAATATCTCAGTCCACAAACCAGTAAATCTATGATATCAGCATATCAGACTTGCTGTCTGCATCCTAAATTTTGCAAAAGTTTTACAGCTTTATTTTTATGAGATTCATCAGTAGCAATTTAAGGTTTTCTTAGCAGAAACAGGATACCACCCCCAAATGCCAAAGTTTAATGGAAAGTGTTGTTCTCAGTCGTCTTGAAGTCCACCATCCTCACATGAGAGCAGCTTCAAAGGGTACCCAAAGGCAAAGCTCTTCCTACCTCATTAAGTGTGCCTCCTTTAAGAATTCACTCTTCTCTTGGTCTGTTGCACCCCTCTTCAAAGTCTACTCAACAGAAAGCACAAGAACACTTATGTCACCATCACCATTATCACATTGTGATGACTTTTACACAGCCTTAAATACACAGTACTTTCAAGTAATTGTTACAAAGTGATAGGCTCAACTTGAAGTGACTTGCAATAAATCCTGCAAGGAAATATCCAAATCTCTCAATGCCTTTTTCAGTGTTATAACCTCTGAGCCAAATCTCCCTGCCCATTCCATTTTATTTCCAGAGGACTATACAGATGTGATTACCTTGACAGCTACTTTGGATTCTCCACTTCCATCTGCCAGGATATCTAATGCTGTTCCTTCATACACCTCTCCAAACGCTCCGCTTCCTACCAACTTGTGTAAGTTCAGTTTGTCCCGAGGGAAAGCTGGCAATAATTTGATGTCTGCTTGAGAAGGAAGAGTGCTACAAAACAGCAACACTAGTCACTTGTTAACACTTAAAAATGCTTGCAATGTTATTAAAATTCTTCCTCAAATGAATCCAGTACTATTTGTCTTATCAGGTGCATTTAAGGGGAGCTCAGCTGAAACCTGGATGTTTTGGTATCTATTCAAAAACAGAATGTCTCCTTCCCTTCCCATGCACTTGTGTTTCTTGCCAAAGTGAGCATTCAGGGTGGGCTGGAGCCAATTCAGACCAGGATGTACACCAGGGAGCCAGTACAGTAGGGCATACTTCAGAGCAGACCTGCCCTGCCGGGCAGATGTGGCCCCCAACATCACATCAAGTTGTCAGGGATGAATGCACTGATAAAAACAGTCCAGGGAAGCCCTTTTCCACGTTTTTGCCCTGAAAATCCATTTTCTCCAAGGACATACCTGAAAGCATAACAAGCGTTGTCTATTCCCACTGTCTCAGACATCCCCCGGAGTTGAGCTAATTCTTTATCTTCCTTGACAAGCACTATTTGACCAGCTAAGGCTGATTTTCTGGATTTCCATCTTTGGTGCCATACTAGAACAGAAAAGAAGACCATCAGATATTTTACTCTGAGAGCATCCCGGAATGTGAGTAAGTTGAAAGGCTGCCAGTTTTTTTTGTTATTCTGCTCAACATGACCCCCTGGCAGCTAGTGTAAGCAAGACATTTCCATTTGGCTACCACCTTTTCCCACAGAAGACAGAAAACTGAGAAATAAGACAACCACTTCTGTATGTAGCTAGACCCAAACCCGAAGGGCTGGTGCAGTGTCCCAGGAAGAAGATGAGGAATGAGAGGATAAGACCATTTCTCTTAGTTTCTAACAGAAGTTACTCTTCTCATAGTGTCTGGTATGAAGCTAGATCTAGATCCTAGAAGAAAAATAAAACTGATAATGCCTGGCAGTGTTGAACAGAGTCAAGGACATTTTCAGTTCTTCAGCTTCTAGTATTCTTCTGCCAGCTAAGTGGTTGGGGGGGGAGGGGAGACACAAGGAGCTGGGAGATGATAGGACCATGGCGGCTGACCCAAACTGACCAAAGAGATATTCCATACCACATGACATCATGTGATTTTACAGAAGGGGAGTTAGTCAGGGGAGGGGCTGCAGCTGCTCGGGGACTGCTGGGTATCAGTCTGTGGGTGGTGAGCCCTCGCTTTGTGTATCATCTATTTTTGTGTACATATATATATATATGTACTCTTATTTCTTTTACTTTCTTTGCTGTCTTAATAAATAGCTCTTATCCCAACCCATGAGTTCTACTGTGTTTTTCTCTTAATTCTCTCCCGCACGCCACCTGGGGAGTGGGGAGAGTGAGCGAACAACTGTGTGGGACTTAGCTATCTGCTGGGTCAAACTGCAACACAATTATATGTAGATATCTATATTACAAGGTAATTTCTGCATCCTTCCTCCAGGTAGAAAGTTGAAGAGGAAAAGAATGAGATCTTTTGATGAATAAATGCAGTACCTAACTTGAGAATTACAAATTTTCGTAAGGATACACGGGAATGTCAGAGCTCCTTCAGCATTTCTGTGCTGTCTCTACAAGGAATCAACTGCAAGAAATGCCTTAGGATGCCTTTCCTAAATACTGAAAAGGTAACTAGCCATCTCTAGGACCTCAAAGGATGAGAAGTCCCAAATTCCCCCCAGCTCCCACACTGCAGATAGTTTAGCATTTCCCCAAACCTGGAGGCCCATCATCTCCTGCTGTCTGAACTATCTGGAAAATTGAGGATATACAAAACAAAAAAAATCAGTCACATACCAAAACCAAACAGCATGACTGTAGTCAAGACCAGTACAACTGCTGCAATCACAGCAATAATGGCAATGATGTCCGGGGAGGTCACAGTATCTGTTAAATAGAAGGGGAAAATAGGTTCATCAATCTAACAGAGCTGAGCAAACCTGAAAGAACCGTTGAGCTGCCTGCTGTGTAAATGTCCTCTGCACAAAGCTCTCTTGTAGACTATATGGAGACATCTACATTAGGTCACATTAATTCTCCTCTCCTAGGTGTGGACTATTCTTGCAGTGATGACCTACTGTGTATATGTAAAGAGAATGTTGCAACTGCTCAACCGCTGAAGGTGGGATTTTCAGAAATACCCACAGTGTACAGGTTCAACATTCTGACTGACAGCAAGAAGTAATTCTCACACTTTTACCCAGCATGGAAGCTTGCATTTCAAGGATCACACCATGATGCAAAGTGCAGGACCACAGAGACAAATCAGTATAAACAAACAGAAGAAAAGTTCAGGCCCACTGTTCTGTGCAAAGCACTGGCAGCTGGGGTGACCATGTAAATGCTATCAGTGATCACCCCTTAGACCCATTACTTTACTTGTGCAACATCATCATAATACAGATCTCTCTTCACAAATCAGTATAATTATTCTAAAAAAAAAAAAAAACTTGCTTAACAAAATAAGAAAGTGTAGGACACACCTTTAGCCAACACAATATCCTTGCTTGTATCACTGTATTCACCAAGCCCCAGCACATTTGCAGCTGCTACTCTGAATTGGAAAGTTCCTTCTAAGTTCTCAGCCTTCCATGTGCAAATACTGGCACAGGAGCCGTTGTAGACCACCACCCACAAGGACTTCATTTTGTCGGTGTCGCCAGACTGCTTCCTACAACAGGCACATCAAAATAACCCAGGTATGTTACTAAAGTAGTGAGAGCTGTGTACTGTTTCTCCTCCATTCTTCAGTTCCATAGCTTTCACAAAATCTCTCTGTCTGCAAGAAGGCTCAAACTATTCATGGGGTTTTGGCTCTGGAGCAGAAAATTGTACCATGTCATTTCAGCAATGCTAGGAATCACACCTCCTTAACTTGGCATCGGAAATGAAATGTTAGAATATCTTAGATATACAAAGCTGCAGCACACTTTCACCTGTTTCAGTGCTCACCTTACAGCCAAGGTTTCAGAACTTTCTTACTTAACTTTCGAGAAAAACATAGTATTTATTTTGTGTACTGTTAGAAGTTTTTCCTTTCCTGGGCCTAGAGTAATTCAGTGGCTCTTGTGCATCAGGTTTCACAAGCTGAACAGGAAGCAAGTCATTGGCAGCGAAGACACAATTCTTTAGCTAGCCAGTTTCCCATAGTATCTGTTGACTGCTGAGTGTATTTCTTCCTTTCCCCACTGGACAGAGATTGATTGCTCACAATAAATTCAGAGCTCATTATTCACCAACCAAAAGAAGACTACACATATAAACTGGAAAGGCCATATTTGAAATATCATTTCATGTCACAGAGGACTGTAATATTTCATGTGAGATGACCTTCATGAGTATGCCAATCACTTTCCCAACATGCGTAAATTCAGAAAAAAAGGCCAAACACTTCTAAAACAAAAGACACGTGAAAGCTATATGTTCATGTCCACATCCCTACAATAACTGTATGAAAAACAGGGATTGTTTCACAGAATCACAGAATTGTAGGGGTTGGAAGGGACCTCGAGAGATCATCAAGTCCAACCCCCCTGCCAAAGCAGGTTCCCTACAGCAAGTTGCACAGGTAGGCGTCCAGGCGGGTCTTGAATATCTCCAGGAAGGAGACCCCACGAAGGACTATGTAAATATTTTCTAGAATACTTCGGGTCTGACTTAACATTCTTCTGACAGGCATAGAGAAACCTTGAGACTCAAAGTGTGATTCGGTCAAAGACATTTGCATGTGCACATTGAAACTGCAGGAGAAAAATATATTTCCTTAAACTAAAAAAAGCCACAGTGATGCAGTGTGATTCCAGAGATGAATACAAAGCTGGAGCCTGGAGAACACAGCAACTAAAACACAGCCCTGACAGAGGCCAAAGGACTGCCCTTTCTTTATCCACCCACAGCAAGCCAGGTACAATGTGGCTGTTGGCATATCAAAATTACTGTGGTCTCATAGCATGCAAGTCAGCGCTGCTGTGCACTCACAGAACTGTATGGAAGCTTACAGCACCAGGAAAATATGTCTGGGTGAAAACTTATATAAGCAAAGTATGCACAACTCCACAGTGCTGTCAATCCTTAACTTTCATGAGCGCTAAGTTAACTGAGGAAAAAGAAATATTATCTGAGTTTAAGATCTTGCTTCCCTCTATCACTGCTCATTTAAAATGTCATAAGAATATCTCGGCAAATGCAACCTCTTCATTTTTAAATAATGCGTTAAGTAAACCTTTCACTGACTACCTTAAACAGACCTCACCAAAGTCTTGGTCAAAAAAATGAGAGCTTTCAAAGTCACTGCTGTCAACAATATACTCCAACCTATCCATTCAGCCCCAACAGTGCTAGTGTAGAAATAAATGTGAATTAGTTAAGCAATACCATGGTTTGTGGTTTTTAATCATGGACTCAGCTTGGGTCTCTGCATTTGCTGATCACAAAACATCATCTCTATAGCTGGTCTGTTTGCAAGGGCAGCATGATGGAAAGGAGTATCTCTGTGTGGTTTAACAACTCTGAAACCGACACACAACTCAGAAAACTGAAAGACTTCTTCCTTACCAATGAGGGGGCAACATGGAGCCTGATTCTTTTACGAAAAAGTTTACATAATGTCAGTACTTGTGAGGATGGAGAGCCTGAAGCCAGAACTTTCTTCCACATCTATTTTCTTGTGCTCACAGTCAAACATAATACAGCAAGGTGTTTCAAAAATACATACAATTATTAGAGAATCACAATGAATGTTGGAGAAAACCTCAGTGATCATCTAGTCCAACCTTCCAGCTCAAAGTAGGGTCAACCAGAGCACATTCGTTCAGGACGATCTGCTCTTGTGTTTTGGGTATCTCCAAGGATGGAGATTCCACAGCCTGTCTGAGCAACCTATTCCAGTTCTCAACCACCTTCACAGTAAAAAAGTTTTTTCTACGTATAAATGGAAATTTAAATTAGAATTCATAAAGCTGTGTTGAATTAGCACTCTCCAGATGCCTAATGAGTGTGACATGTATAGTTCAGGTAATCTGCATTTGCTGACAAAGCACTGTAAATATTACCTAGTAATCCCATGTTGGTGGGAATAATTTGTGATTTTTTCTGGCAACTTTATAATAGCTTTCCTTGACTCCCCTGAACGCTGGGATATTTCTACATATGTTTTAGCTGGGAATATTTGCTAAATTTGTAAAAATTCAAATTTGAAAGATTCCTGAATCTTTTAATCAACAACATATATCCAAATATATCCCTGTATCTCAGGGTTGGTCTGGAAAAGTGGTTAGCATATATTTTCTTCTATGTTTTCTAGGAATTTATGGGATAAATGTCTACTTAGTTTATACAAGGAAGAGATCCTATGAGAAGGGCCATTTGCATTATTGATGTTTCACTCTTCCCATCAAGGCTAAACTGAAAGACCTTGAGATCTCAGATCTATATTTCCAAAACTGATTAGTTCTATCAGGCATACTTCAAATTGTCCAGTTTCAGAAAAAGTGTTGAAGCCTAATCTTAACACAACCCCGTTAACCTTCTGAAAATCAGAACAAATGAAATTGTCTCAAGCTGGTATTCAAAATGGAGTAAATAAAAATTGCTAGTCAGTTCAGAAATTTCATACTTTATGTCCCTAAGCTTTCTCAACAAGTCATAGAATCATAGAATCATAGAATCATAGAATCATAGAATCATAGAATGGTTCAGGTTGGAAGGGACCTTAGAGATCATCTTGTTCCAACCCCCCTGCCATGGGCAAGGACACCTCCCACTAGACCAGGTTGCCCAAAGCCCCATCCAGCCTGGCTTTGAATACTTCCAGGGAGGGAGCATCAACGACTTCCCTGGGCAACCTGTTCCAGTGTCTCACCACCCTCACAGTGAAGAATTTCTTCCTTATATCCAGTCTAAATCTACCCTCTTCCAGTTTATAACCATTACCCCTTGTTCTGTCATGATCTATCCTTGTAAAAAGCCCCTCCCCAGCTTTCCTGTAGGCCCCCTTCAAGTACTGGAAGGCTGCTATCAGGTCCCCCCGCAGCCTTCTCTTCTCCAGGCTGAAGAGTCCCAACTCTCTCAGCCTGTCCTCGTAGGGGAGGTGCTCCAGCCCTCTGATCATCCTCGTGGCCCTCCTCTGGACCCGCTCCAACAGCTCCACATCCTTCTTGTGTTGGGGGCCCCAGAACTGGACACAATACTCCAGGTGAGGTCTCACGAGAGCAGAGTAGAGGGGCAGAATCACCTCCCTCGACCTGCTGGCCACACTTCTCTTGATGCAGCCCAGGATTCGGTTGGCCTTCTGGGCTGCAAGCGCACACTGCCGGCTCATGTTGAGTTTCTCGTCAACACACACCCCCAAGTCCCTCTCCTCAGGGCTACTCTCAAGCCATTCTCCGCCCAGCCTGTATGTGTACTTGGGATTGCTCCGACCCAGGTGCAGGACCTTGCACTTGGCTTTGTTGAATTTCATGAGGTTGGCATGGGCCCACCTCTCAAGCCTGTCCAGGTCCCTCTGGATGGCATCCCTTCCCTCTGGCGTGTCGACTGCACCACACAGCTTGGCATCATCTGCAAACTTGCTGAGGGTGCACCCTTATCATGAGCCCACTTATCCTTTAATTACAATTACAAAAACAATTACAAAAAACTGGAAGTTGATCACAGGAATCCCTCTTGAAATAGTGAAACACAAGGCTGATCTACCCACCTAGTTAGCACAAAAGCCCAAGCAAAGATCTTTTCGGGGAGACAAACAACTGACTTTACACAGTTTTCCAAAACCCCCACATTGTTTAGGGCTCAAAGGGCAGCTCAAAGCGTATATCAGAGATATTCTCTTGCCTGTGGATGCATAGCACCACAGTGCTTCCTCAGAGGGAAGTGAGTGACTCCAGCATGCTTGGCACCCAGACTGGCCCTCCTGTCCACGTAGCTTGAACAGCCAGGCACAGCCACTAGGAGAGCCTCTCCCTGCTTACTCAGGTTTGTTTTGGCTGCTCCTCAGGTGACAAGTGCCTGAACACATAGCTTACCTGCTTTCTAAGATGTAGTAGGTCAGGTTGCTTCCATTGTCTTCAGCCTTTTCCCACTGTACAGAGTTTTTAGTGTCTTCTGCTCTTTGGGGGGTTCCTGGCTTACCAGGAACACCAGCTTTGGCCAAACATGGGGAAAACACAAAACACTTAAAACATCTATGTATAGTAAAACAAAAGGCTAATAGAGATGAAACAAAATTAAGACATGTAGGTGAGTGTTTGGACTGAGGACCTAGATCAATAATCCCTATGAAAAATGAATCTTTGGCCTTCTCTTTGTGATGGACAAAGATCTCAGCCTTTCATGAGTAGTTATGAGTTCACATGGATATAGGTATTTAATTTCAATTTCTCTCACTCTTTTCCTGTGTTCCACTTGGAAGTGAATCTTCATTTCTTGGTACTTTGTTATTTATTTTTCAAAAATACTGATTCCTAGGATAAGAAAATTGCCTGCTAAATTTTACAGAACATTGATCATTCATGTCCTGAAAATAGTCTTAAAAGTTTGTTATCCTATGGTATGTGCTTACCTGTAGTTTTAAAGCTTGTTGAAGAGGAAGTGCTTTTCATCCCTGTAACATATACTACTGTTGCTCTTACAATGTAATTGGTGGAAGGAAGAGTTCCTGAGAGATTGCACGTGTAAACATGACCTGTGGTGCATGTAGTGCTTGCAGGAGAAAACCAGTCACTTTTTGTTTGCCACTAGAAAAATAAAATATCATCATGGTCAACTTTCTTACTCTACTGAAAGTGTGTCACAGATCTATTTCTGGATATATTAACTATCTTGCCCCATTTTAATATTGTAAGGGAGAGACCACGCACATATTGTTTCAACCACAGGACATTATCCTGTCAGAGCCCAAGGTCACAAAAACTAGTATTTTTCTTTGCTTTCAGGAGACCTGCAAGTCTTGGCAACTGCAAAGGACAGCAGATTAAGTGACCCATTTGCACAGCCAAAAGGAGCGTTCCCCTTGCTTAGCTCTGTCCAGCTTGTATTTCTAGATCACTGTGACATGACCGTGAGTTCAGTTTGCCATGATGCAATTGAAAGGAAATGGTTTAGTGGAACTTGTGCTATGACATTTGTTTTAAGGCAGATATGAAATGTCTGGTGTAGGCCTCGTGGATCCAATTATCTATATTAAGGAATCTATGTGATCCAGTTTTGCACATTACATTTTTCTGTGTCTAGTGGCCCAGATATTAAAACCTGAATCTTCCATCCACGCTGCTGTCACTGAAGCACTTACTTCTGCACTTACTACCAGATCTGTTTTTCTGCCCAGCACTTTCCTCTATCATAGGAAAACAGATACCAGGCTGTAGATGACATTTAATGCTGAAAATCATTTTCCTTACTTTCTTTTGCAGAGTGGACATACAGTTTGTAGCTAACAGCCAGACTGGGGGAGGGCAGTGAGGAAAGAAGGAGGGGACTACACTGAAACAAGAGACCCAGGAGGAATTCTGGTGGGGTCATCCAGGATGTCCTTTGGCACTGTGGAGTATCAAATGCTGCAGCTGCACTCCCCCTTGTTCCTGGCAAACACTGCCTCCATCCTGCCCCTTCTGAGTCACTAAGACTGACATCACCATGCCCAAATTAAACACTGAGATTCTTCATATGTCTTGCCACTCTGTCTTGCTCGCCAGGACAGAAGTGGGTTAAGTTTGATCTGATCTAGAAAAAAATTAAGTACTTTTACCTTACGCAGTTCAAACCAGAAGCTGGTACCATTGATGTACAGAGGAGCTCTCCATTCTAGCTGGAAACTGGTATTTCTGGCAATTATGTTGACAGGTGCAGGTGGAGTCTCAAAAGTTTTTGCAATAACAGGGATACTTTCAGAAAACCAGTTCTCATTGGGATGAAAAGCAAGAACCTAGTAAGGAAACAAACGAACTGCACAGTACCAGGTCAAAAAGATGGCTTCAGACAGAATATTTGGAAGGATTGCCATTTTCAAGCAAGGCAATATTCAGACAATATAGGATGAAATGTTTTGAACCTCACAGCTTCAGTGTTAAACATATTTAGGATGGATGTCGATGGTTTCTAGAGTTCCCATACTCAGATAATCTTTTCAGTTTTTCATGTCATCTTTCTTACCAAAACTTTTCTTCCTAAATGCCACAGGTTCTTACACGAGCATGCAGATGTTACATCACATGTTGGGCTGTGTTTTAAAGCCACAAAAGTACCATATCAGATACTTCTTTGTTCTATTGGACTCAGAAATTTTTTCATTTTTCTAAAGGAAAAAATATTTATTAAAGGAAAAACAGCAGTTGGTGAAATAGCTGAGCCCACTATTCCTATAATGTAGAGAGAGTTCCCTTTCATTGAAATTTTCAGACCTTTTGCTTTCCCAAGACTTCATCTTTTGGCTGTGACTCATTTGCACTCACACAACCCTGTTTATTACACCACACTCAGCATTTCACAGGCAGGTCACAGTTTCAGGTGCCCTCCTTGGAAAGTAGAGGTTTCTCATCAGTTGGCCCTTTCTCAGCATGTATCAGGGCAATTATAGCAGAATTGTAGGAGAAACTCCTATTTAGTCTTAATACCTGTGATATGCTTCCCAAACAGAAAAGATCTCAGTTTAAAGGATTTCAGCTGGAAAATTCATGTAGGAATAAGCTGTTGTGTTCAATTTTTCTTAATCAGAATTTTGCAGGACTGAGATAAATCTGTGAAGTTTTGAACTCAAATTTTCAAAATACACATACAGATTTACAGAGGAGCAATCTAACAATTTGCAGGCTAGTGAAAAAACAGGTTGTGTAATTGCTTGCCATTGTACCTTGAATAAATGGTTTGTTCCAGACCGGAGGCCACTGACAGACCAAGAAAGCGTCCCATTTGGAAATTCACTTTTTCGCAAGGGAGTTTCTGGGAGAAGAGTTAATAAATTGACAGAGATTTGGTAGCGGATGGATTCTAGAGGTCCATTTGGCTTCAGAGGTTCACTCCAAGATACATTGATAGTAGTGTCAGACAAAACCACTGCCTTAATGGAATCAACTGCCTCTGGTACTGGAACCGAAAGAAAAATTAATCTACTTTTAGGTATGGATCTCACTAGATTTTTTTCTTAAGAGAAATAAACTATATCACTGAGGAAGGAAAAACAAGTTATAAGTATATGAATATGGTAGTATCCTTGGCTATTGTGTCATACAAGCAGGCAAGAAAAAAACAGCTGCTAAACTATAACTTTATAGTGTTATCACTGAACTGTCAGTTTTCTACTCAGTTTCAGATTTAAGTTATTATGACACTTGTTTGGATATGCACGAAAAAGTACCTATGCACTATCCGAATTGGAAAGAAGAAAACCCCAATCTTGACAGTACCTTGAAATATTAGTTAAAAGATGCATTCAAAGATTAACTACATTGTTCAGATTGGGCACTATGAATTGGGTAGTTCCAATACAACGTAAAACTGATTTATTTTTTATCTGATTTGAAAGTTAAATTTCTTTATAAAGTTCTTTTGAAACACTTTATACTGAAACCTCTGGAAAAAATAAGTTTCTGCATATCTTCCATGTATTTTCTTTTCTTTAAAAGAAATCATTAAACTCATATAACATGAGACTGGCCTTTGACCTAAATTCATCTAAGATGTCACTCTTAATGGCAAGCAAAGAGTAGTTATCAACATAGTAAAACATCACACGCACCTAATGTAGTAAGCTTTCTAAACTCTGGAGATGCACTACACCCATTTTCAGTGGTGAACAGAAATACTGCATTCTGAATCACTAGTCAAATGGACCAGTAAGTAATTTATTAATGAAAATAAAAATAGTTGCAAACACATCATGTAAGTATGATGGAATTGAAGGGGCTTTTAGATAGAACAAGACCCCCTCAAGCTCATTTTTCATCAGTTCATATATTCTTCAGTTCTTTGTTTTGTCCAATTTAGAATGTCACAATTTAAGAGATTCTTTTTGTTTACTTTGAGAGAACGCTTCTAGATTCCAAGGACAAAGTTAGATGTATTCAGCAAGATGGCTTGTTATGTAGGCATTGCACAAGAGGAAGCTAGAAGAAAACTCTGATTCCTAAGCATTGCTTGCTATCATTTACAATTTTGTTCAGAAATACATGCTCTTTCTGAGCTATGTAAACAAAAAACTGGATTGTTGGTCTACTGTCTGTGCCAGCTGGTTTCTCAATAGCTCTTTTGGAAGAATAAACCCTTCCTCTGAATCTCTGAGATTACAGACTTAGAACTGATATACGGAAAGTCCCAGCTCTGCATTAAAAAAATATTTTTTCTCATTGAACTGTCCAGATTGGTAAAAAATTAAAACTTTAGGTTCCCAGCATATCATAATAATGAGAATATGTTCTATAATCTATGTCTTAGCAGCAAGACTGCAGGTTATTTAAGTGAAACGTGCAGAAGCTACTCTAATAAGGAAGACAAATGTCTTCGTTCATGAGCTAAAAGATATGTGGAGGAAGAGTGACACTCTGTGGCAAAAGCAATGCATTTATTTTTCTAAGTTGTTGCTTTTTTTCATTCCCTCTATCTTCCTATTTGTTGGAAAGTACAGATTAATCCAAGATTTTCATTTCATTATAGAATTGAGGGAAAGACAGAGGGAATGCACACAGCTTCAGAGGTGTGAAATAGCATACACACTTCAAGAGGCTCTAGCAGCATCTGATTACAATTTAAACTAGCAGTTACATTCATGAAATTGAGAACACAAGTGCTGGGACACATACACATTCTAGTCACAGCTGGTTGGAAATTTTTCAACAAATTGTGAAAACCTCTACATGTTGATAAAAAATACCTGTTAAAATACTCATGGTTTTGGATTTCTTCCTTCTTCTTTTTTTTTTTTTCCCCTTTTTTGTTTTCGGACTTTGTTTTGTTTTGGTCATACTGTTTTGTTTTGCCCCAACTAGAGGTATCTGTTATGAGTTTCATGTTTCATTTGACTTGAGCTGAAAAATTCCACTTCAGTGGAGCAACCTAGTCTCCCATTTCACATTCAACATTTATGTTCCTCCATGGGAAGGGTGTACATTGCTGCAGGTTGGCTCACTTTACCACACAAAGAAGCAAGAGTGTGAATTCCTACCACATCCCAATAGTATCCGATCTTACTCAATCAGCAAGTCATACAAATTTTACAGTACAGACACGGTTTGCCATGCAAAGAATTGAACTCAACAGATTATAGGTCAGTTTTTCTCACCTTTTGCAACAGACTCCCTAGGAATATAATAGAATCATAGAATGGCCCAGGTTGGAAGGGACCCCAAGCATCATCAGGTTCCAACCCCCCTGCCGCAGGGCCACCACCCTTCAGATCTGGTACTAGAACAGGTTACCCAGGACTCCATCCAACCTGGTCTTGAACATGTCCAGGGTCGGGGCATCCACAGCCTCTCTGGGCAGCCTGTGCCAGCACCTCACCACTCTCTCGGTAAAGAACTTCCCCCTGACATCTAATCTAAACCTTCTCTCCTTCAGCTTAAAACCATTCCCCCTTGTCCTATCACTGTCTACCCTTTTGACAAGTTGGTTCCCCTCCTGTTTACAATCTCCTTTTAAATACTGGAAGGCCGCTAATATGCTCATAGTATTCAGAGATCTACATAGGATGAGAGCCTATTTGCTCAGTGCTGCAGACACTGAGAAATCTGATTAAGTGGTAAAAAAATAGCAGGGCAGACAGAAGCCAAGTAGAGGTGAAGAGAGAGAAAGGGAAACCTTAGGATTCTTGCTATGTGTGCACAGGACTAGATGCACATCACAGTAATATCCAGGTAGTTGTGCAGTTTGTGCAGCTATATGTCACCTATTGCCAGACCTGCTGTAGATGGGTTAAGTGAGCCAATGCTGTCTCACAGAGTAAACAGCGAGAGTGATGCAGTTTCTGGGCAGGAACATTCTCCTGCCCTAATTAAGGTATTCCCAACTATAGCAGGCACCTAGCTCAGATGAGTAGTGTTCTCAAAAAATAAGGAAAGCTAAATATCTCCCTGTTTTCCTGTAAATATCAGTTGTGATTTTGGCATTTGAGGAAAGCTTCTGGGCCATTTTTGTTTCAAGGCAGGTGGGGCCAAGATCCCCAGCTGCATTAAAGTGCAGCAGAGTTGAGTTTCCTCCGTATGGCATACCCCAAGTTTCATCAGCTATGACAAGATGAGCAGTCAATAGACTTGCACTCAAATAACAGTCTGAATTCATAAATAAAACCAGCATTGCTTTTTTTATTTTCCTATTTACTTAGGGAACAAAGGCAGCACCAGATCTATGTTCTGAAGTGGGGACTCCAGAACAACATGGAGAGAATAACTGTAAAGGGCAGAGGATAAGTGCAAGAAAGTAAGGAGAAGACAAATTAAGATACGTCCTAGTGATCAGGCAAAATGATCACTTGTTATCCACATCTGGGAAATTAACATGTGCTGAGTAGTCATAGATCCCCCATAATGTAACAGTCCACATGCTAATAGCAGAAACATTACATAACTTTCTCATTTTCTGTTCTGGGAAATGTGCCCTAAATAAAACAAACTTATTTAATGTGACTGAGTTATCTAAGAGAGCACTGAAGAGACAGACATTCTTTTGGTGTTTAACAACAGAAAAGGAAACCCTGCAAAATTGCGCATCCAAAGCAGGAAGTAGAGGAGATGTTAACCTAGACACATTTCTTGAGCTACATCATCAGGTAATGTAACACACACATATATGGTGCGAGGTGAATACTGGCTTTATAAACTAGAAGAACTACGGAGGCACAGGCGCAACTCTGAAATAACAAAGAACCAGACTGAATAAAAAGCCAACCCCTAACCAGTCACCTCTCTTACACATTGAATGCTCAAGTCAAAAGCACTATTCCTAGCTTTCTTGTTCTAATATGAAAGAAACTGAGAAGGACACATCAAGATTTTTAAAACAAACAGAAAACGTTATTGGCATTCAAAGAGAAATAAAAATGCTGTCTCTTCAGCCTGATTCACAATAAATCAAATCTACATTACCCTAAGAAGCAGCAATTATGAGAACATCATCAAGTCAAAGAAAAAATCTTAATGCTGCTTGTATCACACACATTTAAACATATATAATCACATATATGCTGACACAACTTATTGCAGTTGTGGTCCAAAGCAAAAACTGCAACTACTTAGTCATTTTTAACCATGGTTTATCTTTCCTCAAGAAGTCAATGAGTAAAAACATTAAATAACGTACACATTTCTTTTGACTGTCACAAATTCGTCAAGTTTGGTCATCAAATCCTTGTGAACACCTACACAAGTTACATTCTGAGCAGGAAATTTCTCTACTTTCTGATTTGTTACCCAAGCTAACACATACATTCATTCAACTGAAATGAGAATTATGTTCAAAATCAGAACAAAATGTGAAACAAACCTCCACATAAAGTTGTGCCAATTGTCTCTTTTCCCACAGAGAGCTGTTCATGATCTGAATAGCAGTTTTTCACTGCGACTTGTATGACATAACTTGAAAATGGCTTTAGGTTGTTTATGACAGCAGTAGGTCCCTGAATTTCCTGTAATGTGAAATCAGATAATAAACATGTATTCTTAGAAATTACTCACGTCACACCAACCATCTGTCAATAAAATTAGTAATTAAGTGTAATTTTCATGGTTACAATAATGTACTGTTCAGTGATTGATGCTTGAATAGGAAATGGCAAAGTTAAAAAAAAAGTTGCAGAAAAAATTGCTAGGGCAAGCACAACTACCACAAAATACACAAAATCAAGCCATATTGTTTTCAAACACGCTAAAGATTTATTTAAAGATTTACAAATCTATTTACTTAATACCAATTGCAACTTCCCAAGTAGAAATTGAAGACCATCGTAGCAAGATTTTAGCAAGGACATGTTAAAAAGTAGAGGAGTATTGCACAAAGAGAGTCTAAGGAATCTACCATTTAGCAAATACCAATCAGAAATGAGAATTACTGTTGGATTTGCAGAAGTAGAAAAACCCCCTCACAGAAAGTTACAGAATGGCTTATAAAATAATCAGAAGTGATACCGCATTCCCTGTTCATATATGGTAGCACATGCATTTTTGTCCCAAAATAGCCATACCAAAGTATTTTGCTGTAGATGATAGGTTGAGTTCTTGTGTTTGTTAGTCATTTCTCTGAGAAATACCAGGTATGTTGGTGTAGGCTGGGAGATGCTGGGGCATAGCTGCTGTGGTGTGACAGATGGTAAGCTTAACGTAAAACTGGTGTTTGTCGTATCAAGGATAGTAGGTTTCTCAGTGTCTGGCAATGGAATCAGGCACCTCTTATCTAGGAAAGGAATCAACAAATGAAAAAATCTAATTACTGTTGGACCAACCCAAATTTGCATAGGATTCTACCACTATTCATATGAGAAAGTATATTCACAAAGTACCCTCTTTCACAAACAGAAACAGAATAAAATCCCACCTGAATATACCATATTTGTTTACTTTCATAGAAAAAATAATAGCAGTCACAAAAATAAAGGCTTGTTTGTCTTTGATAAGATCACAATTACTGAAGTATTTTGATTCTTCTTTAGGTACCTAAGTACCTTGGAAATCCAGACCTCAGCTGTTGCGTTATTGAGGGTAATACACACTGACGAGTTCAGACTTGCTCGTCATAGGAAAGGCAGATATGCACAATAGAGAGCAACTTTCTCTAGCTTTTAAATGTTACCTCTCTTTTCTTCCAAATAGCTTCTCACTTGTAAAGTTCACAGTAATAATAGGGAATAGGGAAGCAAGTTTTGAAAGGAAAAAAGTAGTCTATAGGGAGAAAACAAAAGAAAAATACCATATGATATTATACAAAAAGTAAAAAAAGAAAAACCCTTTTCATTTGATGTACTTTTAGAAAAATAAATTAAAAGTATATTAGATGGACTTGCTGCCAGTGAGGAAATGATGGTGCAAAGACAAATGTTTGTCCTTTGGCCAAAACAATTGACCTAACTGTCAAAATCTTTTCTCCCTAAACGAGCAGCCCTGTCATTCCTACCAAAGGTAGGCTCATGTGCATACAGGAAGGAGAATAAGGAAGTCTATTTGATGGAAATTAATGTAAGGTTCATTTTTTGCCATTTTGTAGTTTCTTAGAGTAGTAAAACTGTCATGGGAAAAATCCCAGGTGGAATAAAGAACTGAGTCATTTTCAGAACTGAAGGTTCTGTCAAGCAGCTCCATTGAAACGTGCCTTCCCTGAGAAGAAAATCCTTCACTACATATTCAGTCCCCTTCCTCCTAACCCTGAAGAGAAATCATTCTCTCACAGAACCTGTGACAGGACAATAATTTTCACTGAGTGCTTCTGATGTGTTAAATGATCAACTGACATCACATCTCTGGATGGCAATTAAATAGGTTAGAATGAAATGAAAGTAGCAGTACTACTTGCATACATCACTAAAGCAACCAAAAGCACATCAATCAACTTAGATGGTCCTTGCAAACATCACTTTTTCATATATACACCATTTGCTTTCAGTATCAAGAAGAAAATGAAATAGTTTTTTTTCCTTATTTTAATGTTTTCATTTCCTTTTATCTTAAACCTGTGCAAATAATTCTGTGCATTGTTTTTCTCTTGTTGTTGTTTGCTTTCTTCATTAGATGCCCAATCTGTGTGTTCCTCTAAATACACTTGCAGGAGCCAATGTAAGTAGGAAGAGCTCTGTGGGGATCTCTGGGTAGAAACAATACCTTTGGACTGGACAACAGTTATTCCCTTTCTGCGCCAGCTAAGCCAGGGTTTCTTGAAGGAAGCCCTATCTGTATCAGGATCCTGCATCAGTGCCAAGCCCACACAGACCTCATGGGACTAAATTTGCTCAAAGAATAGCCAGAGCACTTGTCTGAGCAGCTACAGGAAGGAGAAATTCTGCTGGCCACCCAGCATGAAATTATTCATTCCACAGAAATCCATCCCATTAAAATATTCCCTTGCATATTTTACATAAATACACATGGCATGATCCGCAAGTCAAATACATGCTCTGAAATGTATTATGTTTACAAAACAACCCAAATTCCCACTACCTGGATATGATTGCATTGCTGAGCTGTAGGCTAAGATTTTCAGCTCATGATTTGCTTTCTTCTGAAGAGAGTGTCTTGTGCTTTCTTTATTTGCTAGACAAATTTCAGTGTATTCCTTCGTTTCAATGGTCCAATATATAAACTGGTTATCAACAGTCAAGCTGCCAATTTTCTGATCTGTAGGAAAACATTGTAGAGTTAAGCTTCAGTATAAACCCTGAGTGGACAATTTTACAAGAGAAGATGAGTACTTGTATTCACAGTGAGTTGATATGGGTCAGTAATTTGGCCATACCATATCTTCCCTAGGAAAGAGGTTTCTGATATTTTCCAAAAGATTTCATGAGGTTGAGATGCTCTGTTATTTCACTTTACAAGGGTAGATTTGAGGACTTGTTATTATCTTTAGCTATGAGAAATGCAGTTCTTATAACCGATGTGTTCCCACACATCAGAAATAAAATGCAAGAACAGTTGAAAGAAGTTCCATCATTTTTCCAAGATGAAAAACAGTGTTCTGCCACCTCCCGGGAAAAATTGAGGCAGCTCCCTTGATAAAAGAACAACTTTACCAATGCTTTTCCAGCATCAGGCTGAAAACTGAGCAATGAAGATTGTTATCATTACAAGAAGTGAAACATAGCTAAGATTCCATACAAGACTCTACTTGCATGAAGTACCCTTCCCACATCTAATATTTAAGTGTTTAGGGCCATTTACAGGCATAACTTAAGATGGTATTGCAACTTTTCATTGGGATAAGCTGTAATAGAATTATCTAATAATAAACCCCAGCAAAATAACTGTAAGTGAAATCTACTGACAAGAACAATGTGGGGCTGTAGTATCATCTCCATTTTACTGACACCTCACTAAAACACATACTTGCATCAGCAAATATCCTCACACTGCTCTTTCTCCTGGTTTGTATCAACAGGTTACATAACTGGAAACTCAGAACACATACATTTTTTGTCCATCTTACCTATGGATGAATCAATTTTATATATTAAGTACTTAATGAATCCTATTTTGCTGAAATGAACTTTGTTGATGTAAGAGACAGAGCTAATCACAAAGTACCTAGAAATGTAACAGAGCACTCAGACCTTGAAAACCTGGTATTTTGGTAATTCTCCAGCAGTGACAGCCATCCACATCTGAGGCCCATATTTCATCTTTTCCTCTGATAAAGAGCAGCTGGGGTTTCTTCGAGTCAGATACATCTATACTCATAGGTCTTCCTAGCTCTGCTTCTGCCACGTTACAGCTGCAGTTGTTCCTCATCTGTTCTTCTACTGATATGTATCCCAAAATGTGGTGCAAGGTGTGATTCAATATATCATAATAAAACATGCGGCTGCCATAATCCAGCTCTTCGATCCAGTACAAGCGGCTATTAAACAAAATGCATTGCTTACAGTAGAAAAACTTCAATCTGAAATTGTCTGCCCTAAATGCAGTCTTGAAAGTGACTACAGTCAGAAACCTCTCAAACATTTAAAACATGGTAACTAAGTAAGCATACTTGCAGAGAGATATTTTCTGGATGGAAGGTCGCAATAATAGATTATTCTGGATAAAATGGTTGCAATAATAATATATTAATATATAATATACTAATGGTTATCTGGTGTTGACATCCATTTACATCACTTGAACAGAAGAGCTTATCAGCAGTTAAGTATTATTTGAAACTTTTCCTCAAACATGGACATCTGTTTGAAATTAGGTATGTCCAAGCCCAACTAGCAGTATAGTACAGCATAGTACAGAATCCAGAAATTCATGAGACATACACAATGCATAAATCTCATATAAAAGTCCTTTTGGGTCCTTAGAAGTTGATGTTTCGTGAAAATCATGTTTCAAGTATACTTTTAAAAAGTTATTAGTAATATGTGTCTTACCTTAAGAAAGGATATGACAACAGAGATGATACAGTTGAATTACGTTTACCCAACTGTATGTTCAAGGCTTTTAAAGACTTTGTCTTGAGCTCCAGATCAATAAAAAATATTTGAGTTTCATTCCATGATGTTTTCAGGGCGACAAAGAGATGTCTTGCAATCCAGTCTGCTGTGATGGCTGTGACATTGCGAAGAAATGGATCTTCAAAAAACTTAAGAAAAAAGAATTAAAATCTGAAGAGCAGAATTTTCCCACCGGATGCTAGAATACAATGACATCCCATTTGTTTCCTAAGTCATTTCTACTTGGAAAGTAGAAGTCAAAACATAAAGAGATGGAATGAAGCTTCCAATATTTTTCTACAAACAAAAACTGTCGTTTCACTAATATCAATCATTGCTTCTATGTTGCTTCAGTTTTCTTAAAATTAGAAATAAATTAAATTATATTTGATACCTAAAAAGATCTTATATGTAATAGTGTGATTTTTATATTAAATATTTGTTGAAACATCTTGTGAACAAAGCAGATCTCAATAAAGTCATACATGTTTAACAGGAGAACTTTACCAATAGCATTCTTAGGCCTGTTCCAATTGCAATCGATGACAAAAAATTGAAAGTCCAAATTTTATTGTATTATACATATTTGTACTGTATAGTTAGAAAGGGCCAGTCATATCTCTTTCATATGATCAGCTTATATGAACTGACAGTCATTAAGAAAGTTGTATCTTTCTAGTTCAGCTTTTCCCCCCGCATTTTGCCATTAATCAAGCTCCTTTTTTCTGCTTTCAGCATAATTGTTTTGACTTCTTCAAAAACATGATTAGACCCAAAATAAGGACAACAATGGCCACATATTTTCCTAGATTCCTTCAAGCAAGGGAATGGATAAAGGAATACCTGAAACTCTGAAGTACTCTCTATGTCCAGAAGAAAAAGGGAATCTTCTAGGATATAGTACACTTTGTCGTCATTAGCAGTATAACAGATGTCCTTTATATTTGTCTTTGCCAGAAGTTCCCATTTGGTCTCATTATTGTCTATGTCAGTAAGAAACAACTTGTTGGCAGAAAAAGTTATGAGAGTTGGGACAGGGAAAAGATCTGGAAAGAAAAGGCAAGGCAGAATTTACACCAAACATTCTAGACGATAGCAGTAATTCATAATATATAACATAAAGCAAGCACAAAATAAAAATAAACAATGGCCCTGCGCAAATTATTTTTGGTCATATTACATAGCAAATAAATAAAATAATCAGATGCACAGATTGATGTTGCTTTCTTGTCATCACATGCAAATTTCTAAGAATTCTTCAATGGCATTGCAGATGCCTACCTAACAACTTTAAGCATGGTGCTCTCTCAATTGCCTTTCACAGCCCAATTAGGAATAACCTATGATTCCTAGTAGATCCCTAATTCTTTTAGATTTCTTTCACAGACCAGTTACAAATGACCTATACTACTATAGTAGCATGCAGATAACAAATTGAAGATTGCTTTTCCATGTGACCCTGACGATGCCTAGAAACGTTAATCTAGCATATTTCTCAGAAAAGGCTTGAAATTACCAAAACTTAAGCTAATGATAAGAAATGTGCTAATGATTTCCTGTTAAAAGCTGTAAGCATCTCCTCTGTAGTGTCTACCATGAAGTGGAACAAATGTCACCCAAGCTTCAGAGACTATTTATCAGAAAGTCCGTATTGTTGAGTTCACCATCTATTACACAGAAACCACGAAGCGACATCTAAGTCATTCATACCTGATGAATTCTTCTGTACTACATTAGACATAGGTCCTGGACCCAGAGATGTGAAAGCTTGCACCTGTGAGAGAGGAGATAGTTATGTGTGTTAAATAGCAGCATAAAATATTTCAATACAGAGCCTATAGAGTTGCAATTAATGACATAAGACAACCACATCCCCTGAATGCTGAATGCTCAGTTAGAACATATGTTCTAACTGTGTTCTGCTTGACCAAAGGCTGTGTGAGTTAGTTCAAAGGCTACATAAAGATTTTGACCATAGCTATGAAGAGAACTTTAAGATGTGGCCCAGAGAGTAACAATTCATGCTGCATTTACCAACTGGATTCAAAGAAAGACAGTCTTGTCTCCTTACTCATGCTGGAGTGGTTTCCTACTGTTAGTTGATGTTCCAGCCAACACAGCGTTCTTCCCAGTCCATATCTGGCCTATTACATGCTTTCATGTTTCTAATTTGTCTTTCATGCACACATTCTGTTTTAAGCCTTTTATCATGATGGAAACATGACCTCCTAACAAGTTTTAATACAGAAGTCTTTTATTACAGATATCAAGTAAGTCCTTGCATTTGTAACGCAGTACTGCTTTCCACCTTTGCAGTATTGTTTTCCACCTCATGTAACAAACAATACAACATACAGAAAGGTTAATCCAGGTGAATCAGTGAATCAGCAATTTCAAAAGCAGACACCACAGATCCTTGCCCCAAGCCCAACACCATCTCCTAGACAAACAAGTCAAGCTGCACTGATAACACATAAGATGAGCTCAGTAATGTTCTCATACCTGAAACCTTACTGTGAGGCTGGGAAGCACATCTCTGAGAGAAAAGAGCAACGCGGTGGGTTTGACATTGCTCACATTCCACTCCTCGAGAGTGTCAGCAATGCTACTCTGATACAATAGCTGATAGTAAACCCTGAACTGAGTCAATTCTCCATTGTCCCTTTCAGGTTTGTCCCATCTGAACTCCACAAGGACTTTCTCTTCACCTTCATGTAGGTTATTATGTAACACGTATATTCTAGGGTTTGTAGGGGCTGAAGGAACTGCATGAAAAGTACAGAACACAGAGTTAAACGCTTATATTAAAACACAATCTGTACCTCGTAATTAACACTTTTAGATTTGAGCCTGAGCTTGACAGCCTTAACGCTGACAGAGACAGATAGCAAGTGGTGAGGTGTAAGTTAGAGAGGAGTATCTAAAATTTTATGATGATTCCTTTCTGTCTTTCATCAACATATACGTATCTGATTTTAATTTCCTTAGCAAAGAGCTATATGAGCAGACAGATAAATCCACTCCTGTCCTCAGATTGGGACACATCTATTCAGCCAAATCCTGTAGGTAACAGTGGAGCTAGAAGAATATCACAATACAGAAATATAGAATGGACTCTATCCCCTCTCCTATGCACTTCAAAACCTACTGCAACTCATTAGCTTTCTCAGTGCATTGATCATCAGCGCTGTACCTTAGCCAACTTAACTTTAACCTCCATGAGAGCAAAAATAAACACAATTAAACATTTGTTTAAGCAAATAACATAAGCAAACATTACATTTATTAAAAACTTAATATGATTAATAAATCACATGCAGCCTTTGATGGTCATTATAATGGTTCTCAATTTCTCTTTATTACTCATAGTCATAGGCACATGGTAGATATATTGTCATGTGCTTGTTGTTCCAACCTCTGTTACTGCAGCTGTGTGCATTTATGTGTGCAACAGAAAATTGCCAAAGATACTCAGAAACATGTCCTTGCAACACTGCCTATGGCTGACTTGCCCTGATAGCTGCTCATTCCTCTCTAGACAGGGTTCCACACGCTGACGCAGACTTCGTCCCACCACACATTACAAGTTAGAAATGGGATTTGAAATTCAGGTACCTCCTTCAGGAGCTCGAAGGGATACAGATGTTGTTGGTGCCTTGCCCCAGTGTGTGTATGGAGTCACACTAAAATCAAAGAGTGTAAATGGTTCCAGCCAATCGACTTTGTAGGATGGAACTGTCAAGTTACGGGGGAAGAGGCATCGTTCACTCTCCAAAGACTGTGAATAAAATAAAATAAAGTAAAACAAAACAAAACAAAAAAGGCCTTCAGTTTTTCTGAATTCTCCTCTCCAATCTGGTCAATTAAATGAAGGCAGAGCTGCTTCTCCGAAGTGATCATTGTTTCACCAGCTCTGCAGTGATGCACAGCAATCTGCTAGCAATCTGCCCTTTGAAATTAAAGTGCAGCTTGCCAAATGTGCCAAAAAGCAATGTGGATGAAGGCTAGATTTCACATTCAGTCAAAGGCTGTCCCACTAACAGCTCAGAGGACACTTCTATCTTTGAGTTACTGTGAAAGGTTTTCTCACACATCATTGAGCCCTGGTAGCTCATTGCCTGGCATTTCACACTCCATCAGCTAGTCCAGAGCTACTGTTAAGCCCATGTGTCTCCAGTACTGGTGTCAGTGGTGGAGGAACTGAACAGCTTGCTTTGTATTTACAGTTTAGTTTGGTTGCTTGTTCAACTTCTAAATGCTGGAGAAGAAACAAACTGTGGACCTGTTTACAAATACATACATCATCAACTAGAGGCAGTAATATACGTAGATAACAAGGAGGATTGCAAGAACACCTTCACTTGTAGAGCTTTTGATCCCACGCAGTAAAAGACAGTTCCCCATTCCACATCTGTAGAGGCACTCCAAATGACGTGAAAACTTGAAGAATTTCCTATAATCCTGAAGGAAGATTCTGGCACTGAATTTGGAATCACTTTTGGTGTAAAGGAAAAATCTCCTGTCCATGAAGCGAGGAAATAATAAAAATAATTTAAAGAATATGAGCAATAGGTAGTTTTCAAACCTGACTTAAAATACGAAGGTACTGCAAATAATCCTGTAAATTGTCACTGAATAAAAACAAGGGTCTATGAATTATGTTTTCTTTTTAACCATATTCATCAGTTTTTCTAACTGCACATTATCCAGTTACAGCCTGATATACTTATTAATAAGTTGCTGTTGTACTTTCCTTTTGTTGAATGGCTAAAGAATTTTATGAGTGGAGAATTACAGTGAATACCTGTATTGAGAGGTTTAGATAAAGAAAATGAAGTACCTGGCAAAGGTTTAAGCGATGTGTGAACAAGGGTAAAGGCTGCAAACTCTGCTGGTTGTGAAAAGGGAACGCTAACGCTCTGATTGATTTCCTGTGTGGTAATGAACTGAAGCCTATTAATCCAGAACAGACGACCGCTGTAGTACTCCAATGCACTCTGAGATATTTCTGAAATACTCCATGCTGCAAATTCTGTCACTATGACATTGCCACAACTGTGAAAACATGTATGAAACCCAGAAACAGACAAGGTAATGAGAAAATGGTTTATGCAATGTTTGACACATTAGTAAGTTTCTCATTGTTCAGATTTTTAACACTCATGTAGGAGGTAGGAAAACAAATCAAAAAGTTTCCAAGTTCTCTACAGTACAACACTTTCCAGAATGGCACATTGCAGGATCACACACAAAGCAAATCCTTCATTCTTTTGATTTCATTAGAAAACAATTCTAAAATGCTTTAATATTCTGATACATGATGGTAGAAAATTGAGTATTTCAAAAACTCAGCCCATCGTTTCTCAGCCATTCCACCAAAACTACAGAGACTACACCACAGCCTGAGATTCATTCTACTTCATTAGAGCAGTTTCCCAGATGAATTTGTCCCTGCTAGTTTCCTTGATAACTTTCCATTATTTATTAAACTCTATTAATATTTTCTTCCATTTATATTATGATAATTTAATTTGTCTAGATACTTCTATGTCAAAACTTGCACGCCTTTTATGATCCCAATTTATCTTCTCTGTAAGAGATTAAATATATTGTAGGAGGCGTCACTTTACCAATTTAGAAATGTCTCTCAACTTAAACACATGCTATCCAAAGCAAATTTGGAAAATCTTTGACACGCCATCAGGTCCATTAGGAAGGATTACTTCTAATCTCTCTGCTCTGGTGTGCCAGAGATGATGATTTATGGATGCCAATTGGTTCCCAATGGAGCTGCATGTCCTAGCTAAAACTAATCAACATATTTTGATTCTTTAAGTGTTTATCATTAATCATAGTGAGTCTAAAATCAGTCAGAAAATTCAGCTGATTCCACTGAAAAACAGCTTCCAACATTATGACAACATATGTAAATAAAGATAATATTTGATTAAAATTAAGAGGTACCGTCTCAGGCTTGTTAAAAGGTGACACTCTCCACATGAAAAGGAGCAAAACAGCAGTTTCATGAGCTATCACTAATCAACACTGCTAAACAGTTTCTGTATTATGTGTTTGGTACATATATAAAAAAATATCATTTTTCTCAAGGTCTTATCAATGTTAATTTGAGTTCACATACAAACACAGTTTTGGTTTGGTTTGTTTTTTAAACTGCCTTTCAGGAACAATGGAGTTGTTTCACATTCAAGAGGAAAGTCTGCTGCACACTGATCGCTCAGGTGAGAAAATGGTGTCAACTCAAATCTTAAGCTCCATGCAAGATGAACAAGTTACAGCTCTAGGCATTTGAAAACTGTCAGGTATTGTAAATACCAAGATAAATCTGACAAACAATAGTGATTATTTCCTGAAGCTAAGTTTGAAAATTGATGACCATGACTTCAGTTTAGTTGGGCATCCCTACAAACTGTGTTTATCTTACTGTAAAAACCTGTTAACAACCATCTCAACATATAGTTTTCCATCAGCTAGATGCAACCATCAGTTCTTGTTGTGCAATTAGTAACTAGTGCATTCAACACTGGACAATCTTCTTTTAAAGAGAGTATTAAAAATAGATAGATAGTTTCTTACCTCTGCTATACACTTACCCTTCCTTGCAAATAGAAATTCTGTATAGGTTTAGGCATAGACCATCTTGCACAAGCCAGTAAAGAAAACCACTGGTGAGATCCAAAGCTAAACCAATCACCTAAGAAACAAGAAGTTCAAAGAGCAATTTGAATACACTTTCATTTCTGCTGCAGAAGCCCTTAAGCATCAGTGTTGCTCCAACAGCTCTCTATGTGAAGCTCTTTATAGGCAAAAATAACATTATTGCCATGCACATTTGTTCTAACATGAAAAGAGGTAACACTAGAAAATAATCACATCCTTGGTGGGCACTTATTTATAGCAGATGATGATTTTCTAGATAGCATTTTACGAGCATCTGTTGCAGTGTTCATTCCTAGAGCATCTGAGTACTTCAGATTTGATGGCAATAGCGTATCAAGTGATTAGTGAAACAACTTATCAACATTTCCAGAACACCTCTGGTACTTTAATATTTTTTGTTTGAAACAGATGGTTGACATCCAGTCTGAAAGTCAGAATCACTTTTTGAAAGAAGTGTTTCAGATCTTCTGTCTTTGTTTTCTAGCTTTGATTTTATGCATAGAATATTTAATGTGTTGTATTACTTCTAATATATGTAAAATATATGCATTTTTTATCGATGTATTCAGTTACACAGGAAATTCAAATGTTTACATTTTAGTAAATCATATATTATCAAATAAGAGTCTGGGGAAAAATTTAAGCAATCTTTCTGTTTGTTATTTCAATATTTCACCTTCATTTAAGCTAGGTGCAGGATTCCTTGTTTATTTTAAATAGGATGTACTATTCAAAATTAAGCTTTCTTGGTTTTGCAATAAGAAACAGATTTAATACCATATGCAAAAATAATAGAAATCAGACATCTAGTAATCTGTTCTGTAAGTGACAAAGAATGTGCTTCCACACGTTAGCCTGCTAATGTTATCAGGTTCAATCCATGTCATGTCATTAGCACAGCTTACAAGTTGCTACGGGCCCTTCTGAGCATGTTTTCTTGTGGCTCCCAAACTTTGCATCCAAGAACTATTCTTTTATAAGGTTAGATTCCCATTATGAATGTAAATGGAGCACACTTTTTTTTTTTTTCAAACTCCTCATTAATAAACTGCAGAAGATGATGACAGGAAAGCAAATGCTACACCACTTCGTTATCTGTTTGTCCTTATGTAATCACATTCTTGACATATTTCTGTTGACACTGTATGTCAAAAAATCAAGGTTTGAATGATTGCTCCTGTAGGTTTTGCTGTTAAAAATATCTCACAGTATGTATGTGCCTTACAGCATACTTAACCAAGCGTGTTATATTTTATTCCTTGTACCTATTCTCTCATCCATGTGCAACACTGAATTACATATTCCTGAATCTACCTCACTTTCTTAAACGTTTGGATCTTTTTTTACCCTGCTTTCTTTCTACAGATATTACATTTTCCCACAGACAAGCCCATCTTCTTTCTCCCAATCCCTGTATCACCATTAATAAAAGGGAAATAAATATTTGTACGTACTATTTGTATTCCGGGGTTAGGCAGTAATTTAACACCACCCTTCCTTTACGCTTCAAAAATAGACTTTTTTCCATTTCATGAGAGGCATTGGTCTCTGGACACGCACGTTGTGATCATGCAATGTGCTTTCACATCACAGGATGCCCCTGGACTAGAGACATTAAGAGATAACACCTAGAGGGTCCTGGCCCCTCCCGCACACATTGCACTTTGCTACTCCCTATAAATTTATTTTGTCCCAGGCATATTGTACAGTGTAAACTACTTAAGTGCTTTGAATTTTCTGGGCCAGATCCTAAACTGGAAAAAGACAGAGTAGCTCTGCCAAAATCCATCAAACTATGCCAATGCACACCAGCTAAGCTATGCAACTGATTGCAGAATAAAATAATTGTCACAAAAAGGTCTAGTTCCTGCTGAAGAACTTTCAAGCTCTGTTTTCATATTTGTTCAGGACACCTATTGTCACCATAGTAGTGATCTTCTAGTTCCATCTCTCAAATCTCATGCCAAAAGAGGTGCAGCTATATACTGCTGAAGGTCCTGAACTGACGAGCTGAACAGCAGCTCTCTATCAGTGAAGCAGCAATTTCAGCAAGAAATAGCTGTGTAGAAAGCATGCTCCAACTGTTGCATAACAGTAATTACCTATTACATCTGTTTTCATACGAGTTAAAGTATTCTTCTCAGGATAAAGGACTCCATTGCACCAAGAAGATACATATTATTACTTGTTAAAACACATACTTCGTATTTATGGGACAATAATAATCAGCTCAGTAACTCCACCATTAAACAACATTGCGCTGTTTTTTTTGATGAGTTTATTCTGAGTTTCATTTTAATAAATAATCACTTGTCAGTTGTAACTGGTCACTCCTCACTCTAGATATTTTTACTTGGCTTTTTTCCTGTGTGCATCATAGCAGGAGGCTGAGTTCAGGAAGTCAGTGCATAGAGTAGGGGCAGCGCAGAAGCAGGAGAGGAGATGTTTGTTTGTAGGAGGTGTGAATAAGTGGAGGGTTGAAGGCTGGTATCACTGACATAGAGAAAAGTGCAGAAAAAAATGACAGCAGCAGACAAGCAGTCTTACTGCTGCCAAGGGCTCTGAAGATGAGAACAAGAAATCTGAGGTTAGAATGAGGTTACGCAGAGAAACAGGTCAGAAGTCAAAAGAGAAGGGTGGGGAAGGTGACTTCTGTCACTTAGGCTAAACTGCAAATTGTCACAACAGATCACCCAGAAGATACGTGAGAAGTGAAAGTGTGCTGTTGAGCTTGTATAGCATACATCTTCCCATGAAAACAGCCCATACTATCCAGCGTCTGGGTAGAGCTGTGAGGCTACTACTGGAATATACTACTGGAATAGAGTGACCCTCTGCAGCACAGGCATCTTTCTCTACATGTGTGTTTAGATTTACAAGCATAGCAGATGCCCACACCAGAATTAGCTATCCCTCTCCCCAACAAACTCTCTCAGCTGGAATGTAGCAGATGTGTAACATCAGCTGGCCTCTCCAAACGTTAATCACCTTTCAGAAACTAAATCAGACCTTATCTGGGGGGCTGTGGGTTTTTTGTTTTGTATTTTCTTTGTAGTGGGGATTTTTTTGTTTGCTTAGTTGGTGGTTTTTTTGTTGTTGTTGTTTTTTTGGGGGGGGTGTTTTTTTAGTTGGTTGGGTGTTTTTGTTTGTTTTTTACTCTAGGAAACACCAGCTTCTTTTCCTCATTGAGAATAAGGTTGAAATGTTTGGGGAATGAAACAAAGCTAATCAAGAGACATAGATCTTAAAATTTTTAGAAAGTTCTTTAAAAGAGAACCCATCTTCAAGTTAAAACAGGGGCATAAATTGTAGGACAGATGGAATTTTTTAAGGTTTCTTTAGCAAAAATTGTCTTTTAAAGCTGTTGTAGCAATAATAAATCTGAGCTGATGTCTTCTGTAGCAGTCAAGTTGTGCCTTACTCCAGTCCTTGGGACAGAGCGAAACCCCACAGAGGCTATGGTTGGAAGGGGGATCATTCAGTTTTCTTTGAGAGAGACTCCACAGTGTGAAAGCACTGCAATAAATAGGATAGTCCCTCCACCTGACCTCCCGAAGACACAGCCTTGGAGAGGTTGAAAGGTTCATCAAATCTAACATGCTTCACTGGTTCTGCACTTCCAATCATACTGACTCCCAAACTCCTCCTGTCCCCATTATGGCAATAAAAGGATTTTTTTACCAGGAAATCGGGTCATCCATCACTTTTCTCTCAGCTATGTGAGGAGAAGGAAGGGAGAGAATGAAGGGAAGGAAGCACATAGATGCAACTTCAGAGACCCTGGTAGATGTTTTCATAAGGCAAATATTCAGTCTCAGAGTTCCTTGGCTGCATAGGCAACTCTGAATCCCACTTTGCAAGAATGGGGACAAGCCCCTAGCATGGCAAATCCCACATGGTGGCAGTGTCAGGATAGGTTTGGGGAAAGCAAGCGTGATCTATGAGGAGTCAGCAGTGAAACAAGCCCTTAAAAGTCTTGATATGACATCAGAGAGGCATGGATGGAGAAGAAAGAAATGAAGAGGTCAGCAAGGAAACAGAGCTTGTCTGGGAAGATCTCAGCAGGTCTCCAGTTAGGAAAGTGGAGGAGGTGGTTAATGGGTTTCCACAGTTTACAGGTTTTTTTCTGATCTCTGGCTGTCTTTCCAATCAACAAGCTTATGCCTTCATTTCAGCAAGTTGAGAATACAGGGTCCCCAAAACAGGGGTCTCATTGTTCTTGCGGTCATGTAGGGAGCAGGAGCAGGCAGGACGGGGGTTGCCAGTGTCAGCTCTGGCATCCTCATTGGCACAGAAGCAGGAAAAGCAGTGAAATTATGGTACAGCTATTACATGATTTAAATTTTTACCCTGCTCTCAAAATGACAAAACAATATCACAAGAAAGCATGTTGTTCTTCTGGTTATAACATGCTGATTTGAACAACCACAAACACTGACCATACTCAAGAGATCTAATCACTAAAGCACATTAAAAATAAATATAAATAAATAAAACCAACAGTCACCTGTTTACCAGAAAACTGTGGCTGCTCTTGTAACATAAGGTACTCTTCTCCATTCAGTCTTGCACTCTCCACTGTATACGTTGTGGCCCAGTACAAGTAGCCATTTACTGAATCCACCACTAGGTCCTTCACTAGGTACATAACATGAGCCACAACATCCATGTGGCCTCCCAGCAGTGATTTTCTGTAGATCTAGGGACAAAAGATGCTTTTAGCATCACACTTAAATCAGTTGAATCAGCCTTGATCACTGAGTGACTTTTCCACAGCCATTTATCAGAAGTTCATGCAAGCCTAAGGCTTAAAAGCCGAAGCTTTTGCTTTCAAAGTGTAAGAAGAACAAGGAAAAATTATTAGTTAATGTTTGCCAGAAAGTAACGAAAGAAAAAGCTGAAATATTTATACCCCTTGGCTTTCCGAGTTTCGGCAGCCTTCTGTCTGACAGAGTTTCTCACCCACTTCTTATTCACTATTCACGAGTGTAAATGAGGGTGCAACACAGTGTGAAATCTGGCCTTCTAGCTCCAGTTTTTAAAGCAGCTTCTGACTTTGCACTTACAAGAAATGAGAGGCATAATTTGACAGCACTGCATAAATTAGCACTGCAATTTTGAAGTCAGATACCTTTTAAATAATTCACATGTCAATGTTCCTGATATGAGTGTACAAAGTGCAATTGTAATTATTTTTTATCTGCAGTGATCTGCAAAATATCACAGTACAGAAGCCTATCTTGAAAATCTTTCTGTAAACAACTCATGCCAAATTTGCTACATACATAAGGATTAAAATAAAGTCCATCTCCTGCCTAGCTGGGATGGACTTGGCAGCCTTCATTTTCACTGTCTTCACTCATTTTTATAATGTTGAATCCTACAGAACTGTTGATAACATATTTGATTTACGCGTTTTGCACCTACAATTCAGTATCCTGCATTAGCCAATGTTATTAGTGAACATTTTAACCCAAACTTTTTTTATAACTCTGGAAAATCACTTCAGAAAGGCCTCCTTATTGTATATTACAATAGCAAAGGCCCAAATGCATCTCAGATAGCAAGAAGATGATTGTCTACCCAAATACTGTTTTACAGTCTTCATATTCAATTTTTAATTTTTAAAGTTCAACTCTACCCTACCGTATTTGCTTTGCCAGCCCAATACAAGTACTGGCCCAGCCAGTCAAAGGCCAACATTCTTGCATTTCTGATGTCAGATACATAAACATTCTCATTGGTATCCTCTCTCTTATTCATTGACCAGGTCTGAACTTTTCCCATGGAATTACTCCAATACAGAGTGTCATTATACCAGTCGAGGTCTTGAAGAAAAAAGACAAAGATATTAAGCATTTCACAAGCACATCAAATACACATAGATATATACACTTAAAAAAAGAAACCAGATGCTCTAGTTCTTAAAAATGAATACAAATGAACAGTTAGGCTCAGCTAAGACAAAGATAAATACTGTCTTGTAGGAATCACAAATTTGTACATGTATCACTCATGATTACAAATGTATGTCATCAGAATCTTTCAGTATCTGGATGCTGAAGGCACAACTGTTTCGTTCGGAGAGTTGATTTCAGCTCTGCTGTAACTGTGATGACATCAGCAGGGTTTCACAAAGGACTAAGTTGGTCCATAAAGCAGAAGAAAGAGGATGGACTCAAAGGCATGGCTCAGTGAAGCTATTTCACTGCACGTTCGAGTCTGGACTGCTGCAGTAAAAGCCTTCACCTTTCAGTTCTGTTGGTGGAACGTATGGAGACCAGATAAACACCAATATGTGGCCGCACCAAGTCTGGTTAATATTTACCTGAAATATTTCTTATATCAGGATAGAGGAATTCTCCTGGCCCATAGCTATCCAGCCGCTGCTTCCAGAGCCCTGCCGGCCCCACTGCCAATATGTACGGTTCCTCTTCAGCTTGTAAAGAAAGAAAACTGCAGTTGTGCACACCAACAAACAATTAATGTGTATTTTTATTTTATTTATTTTAGCAGAGATTCCTATTTTTGGAAAGCACACAGAATTACAGAAGCACACAATTAAAATTGCCTGGCCCTAAGGAATAATGGACAAAGAAGTCAGGCATGAAAATGTAATAATTCAAAGCAGTCAGAGATTCAGGGCAGATTTAGACCCAGAACAACAAGGTAGTTTGAAACCCTATCAGATACCTCAACACTGCTGCAAGTTTTGTCCTTACTTACCAAAATCAACCAAAAATCATCCCAGATTTCAAGTGCCAGTCCAGTGCCTTAAACTGAAACCTTTTTTCCCTTCAGACATAGATTATTAGGGGTGAGTGAGGTTTCAGAAACATTCCTAAAATCTACTGATCTTAGACATTGCACACACATCCATTTCTACCCTTATCTACAGTAAACCCAAGGCTTTTCAGCTTTTAGTGAGTCTGTACTTCCATTAACACCTAAAACGCTGCTCAAACCACTTCATTATAGAAAGTGTTTTATGGAGCACAGAACACCCCTCACATAGCATTTTGGTTTTGTTTTCCGTGAATCAAGAAATACATTCCACAGAGTATTTGCATTAGAAAAGATATACTTATATACAAATAAATATTAATGATAAATATACACTATATAATACTGTTGTAGTTCAAGAATCTTGCTACCTTAACTAAATGCAAATTTACTTATCCTGTAATCTGTAATGTTTCTAAGATGTGCTCCTCATTTTGCAGTCTTTGCCCAAAGCCTGGGCCTCAGCAGTTGGAAAGATGTATGCATAACTCATTCTTCATTTCTCCTGAGTAACAAAGAAATTCTCACCTTCTTCTAAAGTCATGCCTCTAAATGATTCTGACCATGGTCCTTCACCAGCAGGAGACACAGCTCTGACTGACATCTCATACACTGTGAAGTTGATCAGCTCCTTCACGGTAAACCTGGTGTCAGTAACGTTTGAGAAAACTCGTTCTTCCTCAGTAGGACTTTGAGATGACACTTTCACATCATAGGTCCATTTCTGCCATGCAGACAGACCTGTGAGATGCAAAAATTTTATTCCATAACATATGGCATCATGAAAGAAAAAAAAAACTTAAAAAACTGTGGAGAGTTGGCCAGGGGTGGCAGCTGCTGCTTGGGTCTGACTGGGCATTAGTCACCAAGGGGTGAGAAACTGCTTTGTGTATCACTTGTTTTACATATATATATGCACATATATATATTATCATTATTACTGCTTTTTCCTCTTCCTTTTCTGTCTTAATATCTAGTTTTTATCTCAATCCACAAGTTATACTCTGTTGTTCTTTTCCTTTTCTCTCCCTCATCCCACCGGGAGGAGGGGAGTGGGTAAACGACTGTGTGGTGCTGAGCTGCTTGCCGGGTTAAACCACACTGTTCAAACACATGAGGACACAGGATAAAGACTATAGCGCTGATTAAATCCACTGCATCACTGGCATGTGTTTTCTGTGTGATATCATCAATCGACACTACTGCTACTCTTCATTGTGCTTAAGATGAAGACTTGCATAGAATCCCTTACAAGTGAAAGATGAGTTATTCACCAATATAAACTGTTATTAACTTATGCAGAGAATTCAGTTATTTTACTGGCAAATCTTGAGTTAAATTTCTCAAATTGAGGTACATTCACAATTACTGGCTGCTGAATTCACTAAAGCCCAACATCAAGAACAGGAAAACCAGAAAGATTTTCCTCTAGGAAGAAATGGACTGCACTTTCAGGAAATATCAGCTGAACTTACTGGTTCCAATAGTGTGTTCAGGTGGACTCCAGCTGACCACAGCCTGATCCAATCCAAATAGCACTGCGACAAACCGAGGAGGTGTTGGTAAAGGAAAAGGCTGAGATGATGCCGCATAGAAAAGCAGGTTACCAAAGCCAAAGTACTCTGGATATTCCAAACTGCAATCCACAACATACTCATTGAAGCCAGAACTTCCCACCAGAGAGATTTCCTCGTGGAAAACTTTTCGGCCATCTGTGACAGTAAACGTGTTATCCTCATAAACAAAGCTCTCCAGGTCATCAAGTGGCACGTGTGATCGCAGAGTGTGAAATTCTGAACCGTCAAGAAAACCTGACATGAAGGTCTGCTCTGTTTTGTTGAAGAAAATCAGTCTCTTAGACTCGAAGTTGATCATGAAGTCTCTCAGAGAATGGGATTTCACAACTAGTGAAGCTGCAGAGGCAGTCTCAGGAAAGAGTGGAAGGTTTGCTCTGTATATACCATCCTCCAGGAGACAGAAAATATACCTGACCATGGAGCAAAATAGACCCAAATAACTACAGTGCAAGAGCTCTGAAATGAGTCACAAATGTTTTAACAGCTCAGAGATGTGCCTGTCTTTATGCAGGCAATCAGAAAATGCTTTTGGTCCTATATACGTATATATACATTCTGGGAAAATTAAGTACATCACTTTTTACCATCTGGGGATCTGGCTCTCAGATTACTAGAGAACATTCCTCAATAGTACCTCAAATATTAATCATGGACATTTAAAACACAAAGAACTTTGTTTCTGTAAATATCTAAAAAGCAAATTTCTGCTTTGCCTCCTCTAACACCCTAGGGAAGGAAATGCAGGAACAATACTGCATAGTGTCAGTCTTGTTCCAACAGTTTTATGGTTTGCTATTTATTGCCATTGCACTTCTGTTCTGGCAAGAGAAGAGTTTGAAACAGGAACTAGATGACCAATGAAGTGAAGAAAATTAGAGGAGCTTTACAGCACCTTTAACACCAAGCACTCAAAGGAGGACACTTACCCATTATAGGGATCAGCTACAACCTTCCTAGGGGATGTCACATAAAGAGGAGTGACGTCTTCAGCTGCTGTGCAGTTCTCTAAATGACAAACATGTATCTGGGGAACAAGAAGAGAAACTGGCGATGCATTTGATAATTGAGCAAACAAGCTAACTGGAGATTCTTTCAGGTGAATCCAATAACAAAACACTTCTCTCATAAACCCAGGTCCTTCTGAGCTCCTGTGTTGTCAGCCACCAATTTGTCAGTGTAGCAAGTACAAAAGCATCCATGACAGCTTACCTTGAAAGAGCCGTCTGTCAGTCATCTTCCTGGAGGGAAAACCCTGACTTTGGAGCACTACAAAACTGTGCTTTGGAAAGGATCTAGCAGGAAAGGGAAAACAGGGAAGAAAGTGCTTTTCTGATCCTGAGCACAATATCTTGAGACTTCTCTAACCTGCAATGGCTTCAGAAAGTTCTGCCATCCATCTCTTCATCTACAGCTGTATTTGTAACATTTTTTCACTACTGCTCTTCCTGTTCCCCGTTCCCTGAGCAGTAAGTGAAAGATTAGACAAAATAAAAAATACCCCAGAAACCATTTAGGGCAGTTTCTAGTCCTTTGTGCATTAGAAGAACACAAATGTATGTGTAAAGTCTGGCCATTAATGTAATTGATGTTTTACCAGAAGGGAATCAAGTGCAGGGCTGCCAACTATACTTTTACTTCAGGTTGAAGCAATTGTAACCTCAGCTGTCATCACTGGCATGAAACACTTTCCCTCTTGAACTTCTTCTGCTATCTAAGAAGAGCATTATAATCACTGAGTAGTTATCACACACCACCTTCCTGAGAAAAAGTGCGAACTGAACAAGATAGGTGAAGAAACAAGTAAAAGAAACCAAGTCATTCATTTGGGGTATGAGCTGGCCATGAAGTCAGACTCAAAAATAAAGCAGTTTAAACCAAAACTTTTTCTGTACTGAGGAGAAAAATAAGACAAGAAGTTGGAGTTCTGTATAGCCTGCTTGCTTTAAATATGACCTGATATTCCTCTTGTTTTTTTCTCTCTCTCTTTTTTTTTTTAATATGTGAAATGTGTGGATATTTTTGAAGTTAAAAATCTATTTCTATAATTATATTTTGTTCATGATGCATACAAATCAGAATTTCTAATTTAAAATAAATGATAGGAGTGGCTCAAATGAAATAAGAAATTAATTGTGCCCCAAAGCACTACCTTTTCCTTCATGACGAAGTATATCCTCTGGTAAAGCCAGTCTACTGAGATTGATGTAATATTGCCCCAGCCAGTGTAAAAGAGTGTTAGGTCAGATACGTCAGACATATCTGCAGCTCCTTTCACCCAAATGGAATTCCCCGCAGAAAAATAGACAACTTGCTGATAAACATTCACAGAAATTCCTAAAAATAGAAAGATGCATGTACATAAATAATATAAGAAATATGTCTCAATTTTTCTTAGTTGTCTGAAAAGGAAATACTGACACTGATTCCTCCTCTCCAAGGCAAAGAGATGCAATATGTATCTGCTCACAAAGCACCATACACTCTAATTTAATCTAGACATTATGTTTTCCACCTCTGTACTATCAAATAGTATTTTGTCTGGGGCAACATTCATTCTCTGGCGTCTTTGTGGCTCTGTGAACTACAGAAGATAAACTCAGATTTCCACACTGTCTCCTAGGACCACATACAGCACTAGTGAAGATAAGAGACATTACAGTGGCAATTTCAGATAACATGGTAGTCTGGTGATTTAGGCTACTTAAATGCCTTGTTACAGAGCTCTGTGTCCCAGGCCTACTAACACTCTAGCTTCAGCCAGTATCCTTTGCCACTTTCTATTAATTCTTTAGTTCAAACCACTTTAGTTCCTCATATTCTTTTTGAGAAAATACAGTCATTAGTCATAAGGAAACACCTGCTTTGATTTCATCTTACCTCAATTTACATACCTACTGTAAAAGTCCATCTCTGAACTAGCTGCCTAGATTCAGTGAAGAGGTAGCACCGGGGAAAACAATTTATCTAATCCTAATGTATGTCATTTCAAATAATCACATCTTGAAAGTTCCTGTATTTCTCTCCACTGACTATAAAGGGAAGATAATACCCTCTCAAGCTAGGTGAGGTTCATTCTGCCTTTGGTGAACACAGGTGTAAGTTATACTTGAAAGAGAAAGAGAGAGCCTGATGCTACTTTACCTGTAATGTTGTGGTGTATTACATCATTTTGCAGGCACTGGGCTTCTTCAAGGAAACGTTCCATATTTCTTTTCCTTAATGACTGGTTTCTAGATAGGAAGAGCCATTTTGCTTTTTCCTTAACTGACAAAAGGAGAAATTCAGAATTAAGACAGACAACTGCAACACATACTAAGACATAACCCTACTAAGACATCCACGCTACCCTGAAATCCAATGGAAGTGGAACATTTATCCCACCACCACCACTAGCACCAGGTTTCTTTGAAAACCTTAGTCAAACTATGTAATGTTATCCCACAAAGCTGGGAAAGAGCAAAGCAAATATGTTTATTTCATATATTTCATTAGTCTGATCAGTGATTTTTTCAAGGAACAACTAATTTTCACAGATAAAGAATGAAAATGGGATAATATTATCTTCTTCAAAGTAGATTACATAGATATACATATTATACATAAAATATATACTATATATATGATTTCATATATATGTATAAAGGTCAAGAAAGAGAGTTTCGGTCTTTTCTTGCTTTTACAGGCCCAAGTATCTTGCTGCAGAGATAAAAATCTGTGCAGCAAACCTGTACCTTCTGTCTGGGCTATGCACAGCATGAGACAAGATAGCTAAACTTGCTTCTGAATCTCAGATCCTGAAAGCTTAACACATCCCCTGCTAAACTGATTGACAAGGTAGTTACCTTCGTTTTAAGTAGTAGTGAATTATTTCAAATCTGGATTTGGCTAATTTCAATTTCCAAATAATCTTTTCTTTTTTTTTTTCCTTCCAATCTAAAAAACTTCCTGCTATCAGATATCATTTCCTCAAATGGGTACTACAACACTGTGATCAAATGCTGTTTTAATTCATTCCTGGATAATCTGAACAGATTGAGTTGCATGCATTTCTCACATGACGCAGACACTACGGGTCATTTTGGTAATAGCCTCGCTAGTGGAATAGTACAATTCTGTTGGAAGGGACCTACAAAGACCATCAGCTGCCACTGTCTGACAGGGCTAACCAAAAGCTGAAGCATGTTATGGAGGGCGCTGCCCAAATGCCTCCTGAACACTGTCAGACACAGTGTTTGCTAGAGTTTGGTTAAGAATTTCCACATATTTGATGACTGGACTTCTTCAGGAAGAGAAGAATCTTATGTTATCTTTTCTGAAGACACATTTTCATAGTATTGAATTCATTCTCCCTTGTGGTTTATTCCAACAGAAACCTTTCTATGGCAAGTAATAAATATTTTTTTTTAATCAATACCCGCAATGTATCATTACTTATATTATTACTAAGTGAATATAGTAAAAACAAATACAGCAATAAAAACAACAAAATATAATACGCTTTCAGGGTTTTTTTGCATGAAATAACTGAGGGCATTTTGACAAGAGACTTTAATATGAAATATTCAATATTATTAGGATAAATATGTTTGTTTGACAAGCATTAAGATCTCATCTAGAAAATGAAAGTATGTCTTCTCAGTCAGTGCCTCAGGCCACCGATGTACTTTTCACCTGTAACAGAACTCAGGTTGAATTTGTGTGGGCCTACCAGAATCCCAGGTTATTACTGGGCTGTGTAGCACAGTAACGTCTACAGCCAAAAACAGGACTGTCTCTGATGTACTGTCAATTCCTCAGTGTACAACTCCTTGTCATGTATTGTTTACAGTCTAAATATTGTTCTTTTCTGCTGAGTACACCACAACCCAGGGAACGTGATTTTGCCTCCAGAAACAGATGGTGATAAGGACTCTGCTGCTCCTGTACCTCTGGATTCCAGGGTTGTGATGTTGGCTTCTGCAGGGGGTCCGGCACCAGCATCATTAACAGCTACAATACTGAACCTATGGTAAATCAAAGAGACAGGTTTTGGTTTGGGGGTTTCTTTTGATAGACTGCTCGAGAAACATTTCACCAAGCAAGGCAGCTGCTACAGAAGTGCTTTCCTTTTGGAAAATATCAGTTTAAATAAAATGCTCTTGGAAATTTATAATAAAAAGATAACCAATCAGAATCTGATTTCACCAGCTTTGAAAGGTGGAGCAACAGCAGTATCTTCTAAGAAAAAATTTCAAATTAGACTCAGAAAAGCAATTCAATTTCATTTCAAAGGAAGATCTGTATTCAGCAGTGCAAGTAGAATACAGGATCTTGTATTTAATAAAAATGAAGGAAACTTTCCAGATGCATAAAGGAACAGAGAGGACTGTTCTACTGTTTTCCAAACACACTGAAAACATGCTACACAGACTTAAAAACAAACAAACAAACAAAAAATAAAATAAAACAGCTAAGAAAATGCAGACTATGGACCCTATATCAAATTGTTTTTCCTTCTTCCCCACCTGGCTTCCATAGAAATACGAGAAATATAAGTAGCCTATCCATGTGGAACAATTCCAATGTCTCAAGGAAGGTACCTGTGCTTTTGGCAAGAATGTAAGTAAACAGCATGTTTGTCCAGACGTGGCATTTAGGCATACCCTGTTATAGCTGGGCAAGATTCGGTACAGCACTCTTAGCCACGTTGGTTGTCTTTTCTTTTTGTACCTGTAAGTGCTGTTTGGGAAAGTTGAGTAGAACTGAAAACTATGCCCTCTTGACGCTCTCAACAGTTGGTGATTCTCACTGGTCAGGAGCAAGTTATATCCAACAATCAATCCATTGGGAAAAAGTGGTGGAGACCAACTAACTTCAACAGTGTTTGGACTCGAACTCTGAATATCTTTAATGATAGGAGCTGTAGTAGGAGCTGTAAAGACAGAAATAATTGATTTTGGGATGGCATTGATTTTCACTTTTCAGGTACTTTTTTAGTTTTTACAGCTTTAATACTGTACCTAGTCATATTTTCTAGTATAAATTAATGAATATATATTATATAAATTGTTGAGAAATTAGACATTAGGACCAGAACAGTTTCTAAAGGATCATAAAGAAAAGCTGGCCTCATTGCACATTGTTGAAGACAAGCAATAGCCTATTTTGTCTATATAACCTTTCAACTCTTCATTCTCATATCTCAATCTGCTCTGTGTGACAGAGGACAGAAAAGCAACAGTCTGCCCTGTGAGTTATTGTCCTCTAAATTGTGCTTCTTCAGTATAATATCCATACCACATTTTCAATGACGTTCATTTGGCATTCATACAGTTACCTTGTTGTAAAAATAAAAAAGGAAGAAGACCAAGCCTTAAAAGATGACGTCTAACTTCTCACACACTTGTTATCTCCACCACAGTATACCTGGGAATATGCTGAAAGCTAAACCTCAGCTTCCATAGACCTTTCCCTATACTGTATTCTCTGGTGAGATGGATTTTTCACAATCCATAAAGTAGAAACCTTGCAATTACTTTTCCTTCTACCGTCTATCTTGAGAGTTTGTTGGTTTTCTTTATTTTTCTAAACAGGAGATGCTAAGTGAAAGTGAAGGAAAAAAAAAACCTACATCATATAAGGATGTGAACAAGTACTTTAGAGTTAGATCCTAAAGCAGTATTGTTTCAGCATTAAGCTCAGTGAGGATAGAAAACAAAGTATGAAGTCATGAAAATTATTAATTTTTTCTATGAGATTATCTGCACTATACCATAATACGCAAACTAAAAGGCTGTGACCTCTTTCCTAACACCTCATTCATGGGTATATATAGCTTTCAGTATGAAAACGTGCATGTATCACCAAAAGAAAAGAGCTGGCATCTCTGCAAGGTTCCTGATAGTAAAACATTTTTTTATCTCAGTTCCACGAAATGCTGATAATACGACCACAACATCATATACTCTCTGCAAGACAATAACACACTAGGAAGTTATATTCAAATACTACTATTTTATCTGCCTTCTCACAAGAATTATGTCTAAATTAAGGAACATTATTAATGTAATTTCTGTCTGAAAATAGCAGAGCACAGAGGGATTCCATATTTCTGTTGTGCATATACAGACTTTTTAAGTATGAACAAATTAACTGACCTGTCATAATAAAAATCTCAGCAAAAGTTAGGGTTTTTTTTTTTAATACCACCCAGGAAAATGTGTGTATTTCATTAAAAACGTTCTTGTGCATAATTATGCACAAAATTATCCAATGAGTCCTTACAATTTTAATAACAAAAATGGGAAGGAGTCCGAAATCTTCTAGTTCAGATAAAAAGAGCCTGTAGTATTTTAGTTCAGTCTTCTGCACTACCCAGCATACAACATGCATAAAATTCTTAAGATTAAGCATTATTTTTTTCTATGAAAGAAGCAAGAAACAAGGAAACCTAAATGTTTCTGATGTGGTCCTGAGAGATGTGATTAACAGTGCAATTCATTACCTCCAAAAGCATGGGTCCGGTATCTGGGGCTTGGTGGAGAATGGAGCTGCACCTGAGATGTTATGATCCAAACTACTCGAAACACATACTCTGTGAAGGCTTGAAGGTCCTTGACTGTATATGAAGTTTCAGATACTACCTAGATCAATGCATAAACACATAATTTTCCTTATTCCTCCTTTTAGAGGTCTGACACAGCAGCATACATATTTCAGCGTACTGGAGTGCAGTATCTTAAGTTTAAATGAGAACAAATTCTGGGAGCTATTTGTACCACATAATTTGGTCTTTCTTCCCTTCAGAACTTTTTACCTCCTCTTTTATTCAGAACACACTACGAAATCTAAACAAAGACTGAATGTGTGGAAGGATGTATGCAACAGTAAATTTGAAGAATAAGGGTAAAAAATCCCTAAAATAATAGGACATCATGAGCACTATATTTTAAAATTTTGATATATGTATTAAAGTCTTAAGATCCAAATGCTCCTAGATGCCCAAAAATATTTATGGTCTGAAGTCATCGCTCCCTGTTATTTCACCAATGATTAATTTAAAAGAACTTCCTGCTTTACAAATGTTCTTATTCCTTTTTGTAGTAACTTGCCATGCCTCATGAATTGGTCCGACAGAGATGACAGCAAGATAACAAGTGTGCAGTTGACGCAAAAGAACATAATACAAGAATGACCATATTGAATCAGAAAAAAGGTCTACCTAGCCGAGTACTGTGACTTTTACGAGAACCAAAAAAACTACCTCTAGGGAAAAGTACCCGAGGAGAAAATAAAATTAAATTTGATTAAAATCAAAAACACAGAAAGCCCGCAATTATATTTCTCCAGAATAATCTCAGCCTTGACATTTTATAAGGACCAACAGGAAACAATAGCAATACCAGTATTTAATAGAACTAATTTTTTTCTGCCATTGATCTGTCCAGTCACATTTTGAACCCTATTTAGTAATTTTAATAATTTTGACACTTAGTGATTTAACATCCATATGTGTAGATGAACATCTTAATTACACATTCAGAGATGAAATACCTTCATGTGCTTGTTTCAGACTTGCTACCTGCTATTTTCCATCAAGAGTCCTATGCTGGAGGAAAAGGAAAAATTGTTCATTTCTCAGCTTCTCCATGCTGAGAAATGACTTTAAAAACTTCTTTTATGTGCCTAATGTATTATCAAATGTTTTTCTAAAATAAAACAAAGAGCAAATGGTATACATAATCTGTGCCCTACAAGTACACCAAGAATCTTAATATGTTTTACCTGTCTTAGCAAATTGCTAGAAAACAATAAAAGGAACCACCTAACTCACCAGTAAATTACAGCCACTTCTGTCCCAAAATTTGCCTGTTACTTTCTTTCCTTACATTTTTTCTGACATGAGTACACTCAATTAATTACCTTATTTTGTCCCCTGATGAAGCATGACTGGATTATAAACCCAAAGAACCCTTGCAAAGTAGAAGGAATTGTCTTTCTTTACCTCTGTGTATCTCCAGTCTCCAGGGAGCTGACCAAATTTCCACTGGACAATATATTTCACCTCAGAGATATTAGCTGACTTCCAACCTAATGTGATATTGCTTCTTCCAATGGAAGATGCAAATGGTGCTCCAGGCTTGTTCAAATAGTCTGAGGGGAAAACACAACCCAACAGTGAGAAATCTCTGGGCTATTACCTCACACACCTGACAGCTGTGAAGCCAATAAAAAGACAGAAAATAGTATATTTTAAATATTGTTGAATAAATCACAACATTTTTAAACATAGTTTGATAAGTCTGAACTGAGCCAAGCTCAACAAAAGCAAATGTAACTACAATTCCACACTTGGATAAACGCACTTGTAGTTATAGGTACCTAGTAAAGCTCTGAAGAACAGAAATCACAAGAACGTATGGGAGGTCTCTGAAGAGAGGATTTTAAGAAGTCTATTTCAATAGTGCTGTACTAGCTTAACTGTTGCCATGTAAATCACAGGAGCTTTTGGCAATGATTTCAATGTAGCAGTCAAGTCAAGGATGAGCACAATAAAAGTGCCATCTTAAATAGTTGAGACTGGATTCAAAAAGTCTCATGTCAATGAAAGGGAGGGGAAAAAGGTTTTACTGTAAGACAAAGTTAACTTCATTTTGTTATAAGAAAAACAGAAAAGTAGTTTTCTGATGAATCAAAAAAAAAAAAAAAAGATATGACATCTCTACTTTTTTCCAAAGAAGTCCAGATAGTAAAGCAAAACTGTAATATGAAAACTGAATTTATCAGAATGTGAATCAGACACAGACTACATTTAGTCTTACTCTGTGCTTCAACACCATATGCATCCTCTGCACAGCTACAGCCAAACTTGCAGGAAACTCTCTGTGTAGGAATAAAGAACTCACTGGTTAGTTTTGTGGAAATGCACACATTTCAAATGCATAGAAATCCTGTGGACATTTTGAATACATAAAAATCTTGTGAAAATAATTGCATTTTAAAAATATACGCATAGCAGAACCACAATTGCATTCCATAGAGTTTTCTGAAAGCCATTCCATCAATTTCACTGGGCACTGAATTAGGGTTTCCATTTTTACACACTGTCCCTTTGTGGAAAGCACAAATATGAAGCTGTATTAAAGCTGGAAACAGAATTCAGAGACAAACATGGAGTTAGGAAATAAGGTATTTTAACTTTTCAGTGACATATTTTGCATGTTGGATTTCACTCTTTCCTGCTTCATGTATTTCTCATGAGTGAAGCACATTCTTATAAGGAGTTTTCAAGATGATTGAAATCAATAATTTGTTAAAGCAGCCCTAGCTAATTCACACTTCCCTGTTAGTATTAGTGTCCCGGTTTTGGCTGGGATCAAGTCAGTTTTCTTCTCAGTATCTGCTACAGTACTGTGTTTTGGATTTAGTAATGTTAACACATGATGTTTTCGTTGATGCTGAGCAGTGTTTACACTAAGCTCCTGGTACTGCCCTGCCAGTGAGAAGCTGAGGGTGTGCAAGGGGATGGGAGGGGAGAGAACCAGGATAGCTGACCCAAACTGGCCAAAGGGATGTCACATACCATATGATATCATGCAGAAATATAAAGCTGAGGAAAGCTGACTGTGGCAGGGGACCGGTGCTCAGGGCCTGGCTGGGCATTGGTCAGCATATGGTGAGCAATTACATTGTACATCACTTGTTTTGTATATTCTTTTATCATCGTTATTAATGTTATTTTCCTTTCCTTTTCTGTCCTATTAAAATGTCTTTATCTCAAGTTTTATCCTTTTTCCAGTTCTGTCTCCCATCCTGCTGAAGTCGGGATTGTGCATACAGCTGTGTGGTGCAGAGCTGCATGCGGGGTTCAGCCACAAGTTACTGTTTCTGCTACAGTTGTGTCCACAAGCCGTAATCATGTCAGTACTCTGGGGCACAGAGATCTCCACACACACATCTTAAAAAATTCCTGAGAGATTTCAGTTTAAGTAGGGAACCTACATGTAGTGTTACCCAGTTTTGTAGGTAGAGAACTTAAGAAGAGGTAGTAACCTTTTCCAGGCACATCTTAGTAGCTTCAAAATTACTTATAAAGCAGAGTCTCCAGGAAAGTCAAAATTTTTGAGGGGTGGCAGCCTCAATTTTTTCTAGAGAGGCATCTATTTTAGACTCATTTTATTCTGTGAGCTTACTCAGCCTGTAAGTCTTGAAGTTCGCTTCATACAGCAGCCATCTTTCAAGCCATAATTAACTTTCAGACCATTCAGAGGCAATTCATTATATTAACTGCGCAATTTTTTAATTGCTCTCTGTCTATGATTCCAGGATATCCAGTTCCAGCACCCTACAGACACTGATAAGGCATGTTATTTCAGACAATTCACTCACAGCTGCAGCTGAGAAGGGTTTAAAAGCTTGTTTAGCAGTGTATTCCTGCATACACTATCTCACATCTAGGCATTAGGTGGCAAACACAAGCATTTTGAAAGTTTTTCCAATGTTTTTATGTTCAGAAAAATAAAATACTTCCAAAAGAATTATCATGATTATTAGCAGGCAAAGGTCTGGGTATTAGCAAATATTAGTTATCAGCTGTAAATTGCAGCTTTTCTTTTCAACCAAGTATTGCTTAGTTTGTAGGGGATTGTGTCATCAGTTTTACAAGCTGATTCATCGTGCTTTTAACTTCACTTATCACAGACGTTTTCAACCATTTGTGTTTTGTATTGTTTTTCTTTCTTCTTCTTCTGATCTTTGTCAGCACCATAAATCCAATTTTTGCTTGATGTAAGAGGATTACTGAAGCCCCAATCCTTAGAAATTTTGAGGGAAATTTGCCATCTGCTCTGCCTGAAAACAAGAATTTATTCTCTATCAATAGGAACTGCCCCTTCTTGTGAATATTTCCACTGAATTCAGTGGCACTCCCCTGTTCCTTGATGAGAGGTAAAATCCAACACAAGTAATGTTGCAATACTGATTGAGGCTTCTGTCTTGGGATGTAGTCACATGACAGAGCTGAGTCCATGCCAAAGGAAAAGTCCCACTCGTACGCCTCCTCCTTTCCCCTGCAGACCGCAATGGTCTGATCCCCTGCGTGCAGTTATCTGGCACTCGCCTCACTGCACGGGGAGTCAAGTCAGCCAGCTGATCCAGCAGAAAGATAGTCCCCAAAAGCCCTCGTAGTTTGTGAATTTAACTGGCATATTGCGTGGCCAGACAAGCAAAAGCATACAAAGAACAAACAAAAAAACCAACCACACTAATTCTGTGCTTCTACAAAAGTAAGTTGGTTACTTCTTGAACTATTCATATGCTCCAAAACCATCTTATATGTAAACCATTTAGCTTATTTGTAAACCATTGTCATGTTCACAATTTCACAGATTAAAAAGCACAATGCTATCCCCCCCAAAAAGTCAGTCCTTTCAATCACATTTCCAGCCTCCTAGAAGGTTTGTTCTCTAGCTCCTTCACTGCCTGCTTGCCTTCAGCTGGATACAGTAACTGTCCTCAACAGTCTCAGCCACAGTCCTGCAGCCACCCTGTCCCATCCCACATTCTATGTTGGTGTTAAAAGGCCCCATGAAGGCATCTCTTTAGCAGCACTTTGTTGCCTAATGTTTATCAATGCAAGTGCCATTCCATTTGCAGCACAGGCCAGGCATTCTCTTCCTAAAGGGCAGCATGTTGGCCCTTACAGTATTACATTTTATTTAATTCATGCTCTCTACCCAGTCAGGGGTATATTTTGCCATCTAGTCAAGTTTCCATTCTTTCCCCTCTACCTTCCATGGGACCAGATGGGATCCACCCTAGGGTGCTGAGGGAGCTGGCGGAGGTGATTGCCAAGCCGCTTTCTACCGTCTATCAGCATTCCTGGTTATCTGGAGAGGTCCCAGAAGATTGGAGGCTTGCCGATGTGACTCCCATCTACAAGAAAGGCCGTAAGGAAGATCCGGGGAACTACAGGCCTGTCAGCCTGACCTCGGTATCAGGGAAAGTTATGGAACAGATCATCTTGGCGGAGATCACATGGCACATGCATGGCAACCAGGGGATCAGGCCCAGCCAGCACGGGTTCATGAAAGGCAGGTCGTGCTTGTCCAACCTCATCTCCTTCTATGACTGGGTGACCAGACTGGTAGATGAGGGAAAGGCTGTTGATGTAGTCTACCTAGACTTCAGCAAAGCCTTTGACACGGTCTCCCACAGTATTCTCCTGGGGAAACTGGCGGCCCGTGGTCTGGACAGGTACACTCTTCTCTGGATAGAGAACTGGTTAGAGGGCCGTGCCCAGCGGGTAGTGGTTAATGGAGTCAAGTCCAGCTGGCGTCCCGTAACGAGTGGTGTCCCCCAGGGGTCGGTACTGGGGCCCATCTTGTTTAATATCTTTATTGATGACCTAGACGAGGGGATTGAGTGTACCCTCAGTAAGTTTGCAGATGACACCAAGTTGGGAGGATGTGTCGATCTGCCTGAGGGTAGGGAGGCCCTTCAGAGGGATCTGGACAGGCTGGATAGCTGGGCTGAGGTCAATGGGATGAGGTTCAATAAGGCCAAGTGTCGGGTCCTGCACTTTGGCCACAATAACCCCATGCAACGCTATAGGCTTGGGGCAGATTGGCTTGAAGACTGTGTAGAGGAAAAGGACCTGGGGGTGTTGGTTGATGCTCGGCTGAACATGAGCCGACAGTGTGCCCAGGTGGCCAGGAAGGCCAATGGCATCCTGGCCTGTATTAGAAATAGTGTAACCAGCAGGAGCAGGGAGGTGATCATCCCCCTGTACTCAGCTCTGGTGCGGCCGCACCTCGAGTACTGTGTTCAGTTTTGGGCCCCTCACTACAAGAAAGACATTGAGGCCCTGGAACGTGTTCAGAGAAGGGCAACAAAACTGGTGAGGGGTCTGGAGCACAAGTCTTATGAGGAGCGGCTGAGGGAGGTGGGATTGTTTAGTCTGGAGAAGAGGAGGCTCAGGGGAGACCTCATCGCACTCTACAACTTCCTGAAGGGAGGTTGTGGTGAGGAGGGGGTCAGCCTCTTCTCCCAGATAACTAATGACAGGACGAGAGGGAATGGCCACAAGTTGCGCCAGGGTAAATTTAGACTGGATATGAGGAAAAACTTTTTCTCTGAAAGAGTGGTCAGGCACTGGAATGGCCTTCCTAGGGAGGTGGTGGAGTCACCGTCCCTGGTGCTGTTCAAGAAGCGTCTAGACGAAGTGCTAAGGGATATGATTTAGTGGCTTAGTGGGTAGGGATGGTGATAGGAGGACGGTTGGACTAGATGATCTTGTAGGTCCTTTCCAACCTTGTGTTTCTATGATTCTATGATTCCCTTCTCCCCATGCTGGTATCAAGTTTTAGTAAGTATTCTCTCTGGTTCATCCTTGATGGTATCAACGAAAAGCTGAATAAAACAAGACTCCTGTGAGATCCTAGAAAATAGCTTAAGTAGGTCTGCATTGTATGCCATGCTAGCGAGATTAGATTGTTTTCTTTAAAGCAATATTCCTTGTTACAGAGCAGTCTTCAATGCAAATATGTCCTTAGAAAACATGCTGGAAAGAAGGGATTGTATATTCAAATACATAACTCATTCTTCAGCTTTTGGGAACATAGAAAAATTACACCTGGATTGGTAAGTTTGTATATCTACATTATATTTCTTAGCACTGTATGAAAATTGTAGGAACTGAAATCATTATTTTAAGTTTGTATCAATCTGATAGCATTTAACTTACTTCACATGCTCTGGTGTATGTCTCATTCTGTCAAAAAGCAAACCAGAAAAACACAGGATTAGCATAAATATAATCACAGAGTATTTTTAATAGGTACCTATTAATCAGAAATTTCTTACAGGGAAAGTACACTACAAAGTCTTATCATAGGTGAATTGTGAAAGAAGGAAAACCCATGCTTAGGAAAAAAAAAAAAACAAAGCCAACATTAAAATGATGTCAAGGCTGAATGAGCTTCAGTTGTTCAAGTAGGTCCAAAAAGAGCAGCTTAAGAACTTTCATAGCATTTGTCCTAGACCCATGTTAATTCTTCTCTGTTTGGTTTGGTAAAAGCAAGAAAACAACCTAGTGAAGTTCTACTTTTACATCTGCATATAACACTGAGACAGGCCCCAGCAAAGTAAAATCCTTAAAAGCACGAATTCTTTCTCAGTGCTTGAAAATCTGGGTAAGTAGTTAAGCTTAGCAAACTGTAAAGTGCCCCTACATTTTGACAAACACTATTTAAATTTTTGACATTACAGGTAACTCCTATACCAAGAATTATTATTGATCCTTGTGGGTCTCTTCCATCTATGATTAGTTTCCCAACAGGGAAATCATAAACGCACCAAAAAAAACATAGACCTTATGTCTATGTATGGAAGTGCTGCTCTGGTTATGATTTCCACATCTGCCATTGGATAACGTGCTTGTTGAACTGTAGACAAGTGCTGTAGAGCCAAGGCTAAGGCAATACTCACACATTTCAGTGGGCAATCGACTTGCAGCATTGCATTCCAAAACTGACACCCCTGTGTGCACTGCAAAGATAGATGACGGCTTTAAAAAGGACTTTAAAAACACATTTTTAAAGAGAAGAGAAACTCCAGTGCTAAGGAGGAAAATAGTCCAGAACCACTTGTTCACTGAGTAGAATTTACAGATTCACATTATGCAGCACAGCCAAGAACAGTGGAAAGCCATTCAATAAAAGACTCTTGCTCTCCAACAGGCAAGGCCTAGGCTTTAAAACTATGGTTCCAAAGATATAATAAATAACATGTGATTTGAATTTGATGTTGGGCTTGTCTTGTTTATTCTTTCACATCCATCTCTCCAGCTCTTAATGGTCATGCACAATTTTCTATTTAAAAGGAAGTTGGAAGGGAATGGCTTTAGAAGCAGGAGCCTCTGACATCAAGTACTACAAAGCTTCATGAAAAAGATATAGCAAGACTTGATAACAATAAGTAAATAGACAAGTAAACTTTGTTATGTATTGTCATGACAACACAGCGTTTTATGGTCCCAGTACCATAAATGACACAGTCTTGCTAGACACCAGATGCTGAGAGGCTGCTTCTCTATAATCTCCAGAGAAAATATCGATGACTGAATTCTCCATGGCTCTTCTAAGAACATATCTATAACTACCAGCATGAATTGTGTTTGAAATTGGAAGTAGGGGAACATCAAATAATGTCCTTGCAAGAACACAGCAACGGAAAGGTCATGTTAAGCTAAAGAGTCTCCTGGTAGCAGCACAAACATTTGAAGTCCTTCAGAACTCTAAATTTTAAACAATTGTTGTTTTAGCTTTTCTCACATGAAATCTCTAAGAAAACAAACAATAATGAACTGTACAAAGCTAGCTGATTAAAGCCCTTAAAGATTTGCATTTTGGGGATAAATCTGGTTTTGCCTCATTTTCTAAAGAATTGCTGGTTATGAATCTGTTTTTCTTTTGAGTTTTGTAGAACACAAAACTGGACGTAACATACAGAGCCAGGCTCTTTATACAGTTTTCTTTAACCAAAAAATAAAAAGATAGTTGTCTCTTTAATAATTTGAGCCAAATCTAAGTACGCAACTTTTTGACTTATGCCAGACAGAGAAATGTACATTTTTACATGTTATCTTTGACAATATGGTCATTGTACTCATGTTATTCAAATAGCAGTAATGCAAACTGCCTGTAATTAACAAAGCAAACCATTACTCACCGCCCCATTGATGTCACTAACATTGCAAAGGTTAGCAATTCCAAGTTCTCCTTCCTATAAGAGAAATACATATATTTCTACAGTCAAAATGTTCCCCCCAAATTACTTGATTAAAATATATTAAAACATCAGTTTATTGTAAAACAAATTTTCTTTGGCTAATGTTTAGTCATAGGAGTAGGTTTACTGTTGACACACAGGTAGCTTCTTGCTCAAGACCAATTTCAGAGCACCTCCAAAGCAAAGATTGGGCAGAATCAGGAAACGTTAATTTAATTATCTCAGGTAGGAATTTGGCCTTTGTCACCTCATTCTGGTTCACTGAGTCAATAACAAATCCTTCATAAATATGTTGGGCATAAATGACAAAGTCAAGTGGCTTTGACTTCTGGAGAGAAGAAAGGCTTTCCTTCAAGATAAATGCCTTTTGTCTGGCCTCCTTTTGAAGGGATTTTATGCAGCCATATGGTGACCAATCTTCCTTTTTGGCCAGAAGTGCTTTCCAGCCTATTTTTCCATGTCACTGCAAGTGTGTAAAACCAGTCACCTCTTGTGAAGTGCAAATGATTTAGGGACATATCTAACAGCCTTTGAGTATTAGGACGTAAGTGAGGTCCTGTGAGCAAGTAAGAACATCTTTAACAAAACAACCCTCAGGAAGAGGTTTTCAGAACACTGGGACACAGATAATGTGACAATAAGTAGAATCCCAGACCCACACAAAGCTGTCACAAAGCAAATGTGAACGCAACAAGGAGACTGAAGGAGAAAAATAAGATTTGCAGCTCTCAGACTCATCTCAATCCCTACCACAATACATTCACTGAACATGAATGTGATTTTCCTGTCTTTCAAAGCCGATAGGAAGAGCAACTCATTTCTTATTCGGAATTAATTTAAGCTTAAATCAAAGGGTCCCCATTAAAGTTATCATCGCACGTTAGGCTTCCATCGGGGAAAATAATTAACTCCTTCACTGGTGCTAGAGTCAGAAATAGTTATAAAAGAACTGTCAGGCAAATGTATGAAACAAAATGAAGCAGGTAACCTTCTGCAATAGGTTTACACAGTTAATTAGCCCAGAGGCACAAAATGTCCCTTTTACAGAGCAAGGTACATGGTCTTCTAAACAACATCAAGATTTCCAGCAAATAGAAACAAGCAGGTAACTCCTGAGAGCCTGAGGGAGAATTATTGTTTGGATTTGCAAGCTTTTGCTTATCTTTGTTGTGCATCAGAAGAAGGAAAAATAATAAATTCCACTCGACTACTCAAAGGAACGCTAAGAAAGCATAAGATTAAAGATCTAGCCACTTGCTTTACTTCTTAAAGAAATATCCACAATTTAAAACATAAGTGATTTTTAAAAGGAGCTGAAAATAGTTCAGGATTTATAGTTTCTCTAGTTTTATGTAAGAAAAATCTTAGACTAGACAGAAACTGGTAAGCAAAGTGAATAAACTGAAAAAACAAAAGTTTCTCTCCTCCATCCTCTGGGGTCTTTAGAATTTAGAGTAATTTCAGGATCTGCTGAAACAAAAGCATAAAACGAAAACTCATACAATCTGGTTAATGGGATTTCTTCTTTACCAGGTTCTACAAATTCAAATGTAAAATATTAGTTCTCTTTATTCAAATATATTCTTTAAAATTTTTTAAAACTTGATCTGTAATTGACAATTCTTAAAGTGCTAAAATATTCAAAATATTAAATACAGTTTTTCAGAACTTACCAGGTTACTCGTGCACAGGTCTTCACAATTTTTTGAGAAAGTACAGTACACTGCAGAAAAACATACAAAGTAAAAAGTAGCAAGAGTGTTCAGTGGATGATCCCACAGGCTGTTCCTCATAACTTGAGAAATTTCATCTGGCAGTCTGAGTCTTTCCTTCCTTGATTTGGCCACACAAAATCCTCCAAGTCTAGGTGATGGAGACACAACCGTGAAATTCCTACCTTTCAGTTTATTAAATATGTTTTAAATCTTAGTTTACAGTCCATTCCTTGTACAACTTTTCAGCTTCCTGGAGCAGTTGTCTTGAGATTACACAACATCTGTTTAATAGTTTCTTATTAAACCACTGAAACAGAAGTGGTAACCAATGAAAGTCGGCGTATCTCCTTACATAAAGGTCATTAACGTCAGGAGGAAACTAAGCACAATGCTTTCAGTCAGGTGCTGCAAACAACACGGAAGTGGAAAGACAGAGAAAACTACCCTAATCTTCATTTCTGCTATGATTAAGCTACTTCTAAGTACTTTCAAGTGTCTACAACTAAGTAAATTTGGTCATGATGATGACTAACTTTGTTAGAACACTACAGTTGGTACAAAAAATTAATTCTATTCAATAAGTTTGTGCCCATATTATGGAAGAAAATTGAAGTGGATAGATAAATCATATATCAGATTTAGAGAGAGGGAAAGAGTTCTACATGAAGTTGGAGATCAGTATTAAAGAAGTCAGTGGGAATTCAGGCTTAGGATGCAAGCAGCTTCCAGTCTGTGCACATCCCTGTACTTGAAGAGCTATCCATGAACTAACTGTGAACCAGAATAGGAAATCAATTCAGCTTACATATATGTATGCATAAATAGATGCTATGTTATTTTTGTACATGTGTATGATGTGGTTTTGTGTACATTTACACACAAGCACAGAAGTAACATAGCATTTTAAAGATCAGTTTAAGCTGCTACATCCTGTCAATGCGACTATCCCCTCATACCCAAACGCTCCATCACGTTCCCACACCCAAATGATTTGCCAAGCAAATATTCATGCAATGAACTGGGCTGAAAATCTGGTTAAAGCTAACCCAGCAACAACAGAAACAAATTGGTTAGCATTAACCCGATGCCGCTGTCTCTGAGTCAGGTCACATCACAGCTCCATGTGGTGAGTGAAAGGAGCCAACAGCACAGAGACGAGAGCAAGGGATAAGCCAGGCTGGAGAGAGCCAAGGGATATTGCTGAGTGTATGGCCTGAAGAAGGAAGGGCTTAGTGGAGCAGGCTCCTTCCTTTTCATTCACTTGTTCTGGGAAGCCTTGAGGGGCCTTCTCACCACTGCCCAAGGAACTCCTTGCTGAGACTGTGTGCTTTCAGCTACACCAGTGCAGGGGAGTCATTGCCTCATTTTCTTGTCACCTCTCTGCTCCAGACAGATGCTGCCCCCCTCTAACCCATCAGCAAAGCTGCTCAAGAGGAAACTCCTTAGCTCCCGCCAAAATAAGCCAGGTCAGTCTGACTGCTTAAACAGCAGCTTTTTGCTAATCCAGCTCAGCTTGGCTGAAGGAGCTTTGTCAGTGCTCACGAGAGCAGCACGTCTGAAGAAAGAGCTGGCAACAGGCAGCTGTAGGCTTTGATATCTTCCACAGGCAGAGCAGTCTGTGCTTTGGGTAGAACCTTAGGAGATTCTAGGACCCTCGGGATTTGGTCTCTGGGGCTAGTAGGCATGTACCAGTAAATTAAATGTACCTACACCGATATCATAACAACCAGACCAGGTGTTGTGGGACAACCCACATCCATGCTTTAAAATTCTGTCACATTCCAGAAAGGAATGGCCAAAACACCTATGGAGAATAGTCCCTAGCTTTTACTAACTCTTAAATTATCACTGTAATGCGTAGTCACAAGAAGAGTTTGTGCTACTGCTCTCCAGCCCTTTCTCAACTCCATTCACTCCAATTAGCCCATGGCAAGGACTGGAAAGAGACACAGCATCAGCTTGTGCAGGGCTCCCACAAGGACAGCTGATGAATATGTTTTTGGACTGCCAAGGGCAGGAGGATCACATTGTCCCCCTGACAGCCCCACTGAAATTGGGCCTCCACTCTGTAACAAACATTACCTGCTAGGTGCAGCTGGTTGGCAAGCCACAGGTCACACTGAACAGCCACATGTGGGAGCTGAAGACATGCCACAGCACAAGCTATAGCTCCTACTACCCTGTTGCAGGCATAAGATAGTAAAGTTCTGATACTTCAAGCTCTCCACAGGTCTGAGGTTATGGATGTCCAGTATACCAGGGCCCTGGAGTGGTGCAGATGAGGCTGGGCAATATGTGTGAGGGAGGCTTAGCGAGGATGTGTCTTTGGTCTTATTTGGGGACGTGTAGGGAGGAGCAGTGGGAGGTGGAATGTGGGTTCAAGTTAAGATCCCAGTTAGAGATGAAATAAAGGTGCATCTGAAAGACAAAAGAAGTTGGCAACCGCATGAAGTGTTGCCATTTGGCTCATAAGGCCAAAGGAAATTTGTTTACAGTCAATCACATGTAACACTTTCCTTATAACTAAAAAGATTTGTGACTACTGATGCTAACAGTCCTTGTAAATGAGCATTTGCACATCCACGTATGTATATGCATACCTTGTACAAATGGGCTCCAACCATTACTGCAATACAGATAGTTAATAAAATTAATATTAAAGACATTGTTCAAATGAACTACTCATGTCAAGAACCAGAATTTTCTCCTAGACTTCCAACACTTTCCCACCAGGTGTCACTGTAACATGCCATAAACCAGGATCTTCAAAGGAAAAAAAAAAAAAGGCACTGAAATGTCTCCTTTCATGTTTATTTTCCTTCTAACGCATTGGTCAAATACTAGCAGACATCTGATCCTCTGAATTTTTCACTTCAATATCAAGAACTGCCTTCAGAGAGAGGGTATTTATGGGCTTTAGAAGCCAAGATTTAGAATGAATGTTTGTAAAATCTGTAAATGATGGAATATTAAGTGTTATTTTTAAGGATATTTCTTCCATAAACCTGCATCCTGGCACAGAAGTAGAGACCCAAAATCTGTGAGTTCACTAGCAAAACGTATCCTTTTTTATTCTAGATCTACTTACACTACATTGTTTTCTTCACCCCAAAGACCAAAAAAGGGAAAACAATTCTAGGATTTGCAAAGGAAAACAGTTTGAATAAGCAGTAAAATAAGTGTAGTGAATAAAAAAGTAAACTCTTATTACAATTCCCCACTTGTACAGAAGTAAATACATCAGAGCATTTCTCAAACTGTGGATTCATCTTCTAAACTCCTTTGAGAGTGATAGAAAGGCATACAGACGAATGATCAGCCTTAACGTAATGAATAAGGGCTGTTATAGCCTGAGGAGAAAAATGCACATTATTATTGCCAGTAAGAAAAAAAATCTTTATACCTGAAGTGGCCAAGATCACTAAAGAGAAATCCTTCCTACATGTGAGCATGAAAGTGTTAGTGCATATGTATAAATGGATGGTATAATATATGATCTAAGATAGAGTTTTAGGGCTCCTCTGCACTTAGAACAGAAGACTGAAATTGTCTGCTTTGGTCGGGATGGCGGCCTCCCCTGCCATACTCCCTATGTACAGACACAAGGTGTTACCCCCACAGCCAGAGCAATCAGTTGGGAAGCATCTCCCAGACAGCCAAAAGCAGCAGACCAACACATTAACATAAACTGATGCCACATTCAGATTATTTTAATACCCCAGAGTGAAAACTCAAATTTCAGGGCAGCTGTGGGCTGAACCAGCGCAGTAGCTGTTCCATTATCCCTGTCCTGGTGGCAGCAAAAAGGCAGGCCAGCCAGCTCAAGGTAATACCCGCTCCAGACATCCCATTTTAATCTGCTCCCACAAGCAAGTCAGGCACCTCAAATCTCAACAAATGAAACACTTGACCATGCACTGCCATTTAAACATACCTCCACTTGACCATGCACTGCCATTTAAACATAACATACCTCCACTGAGTTTCACAGAACCACAGTGCACAGCAGCAAGTGGAAGGACTACAAAAACAGAACAAGGGATGCCTTGGGAGGTAAGGAGGGCCACACTCCAAAGCCCCCAAATGTGTGTGTCAAATCTGGACTGCTTGTGCCCAGTTTCACAGCAATAAAAATTCCTGGGAGCTGGAACCACGTTCATGGGTCCGGTCTTGGGGGGGGAAGGTGGAATGGAAGAGGTAGGAAAGGAGAGACTGTCAGACCCACAGCCGGTTAGTTTACAGGGCAGAGAGATAAAAAGGAAAATCTTGATTTTACTTAGCAGTGTCTAACCCCTTTGTCTGTTGGGAATAGCCTTGAAAAGATATGCAGATGTGAAGCCCTCACTAATGGTGGCTGATTTTCACTCTTTTCCAACTATGGCAGATTACTCTCATTTTCCTTCCAGCAAAGGGACCTCATTAGCTTTTGAATTTCTCTGCAAAGTAAGTGAACAAGGGCCCTAAGGGCAAAGAGCTCCCCTCCACTGCCCCTGCTCCCTCCTCTTCTATTTGTTAGTGCAACTGTGAAGGCAGCTGTTTGTCTGGCAGTCACAACCAGTCCGTCAGGGAACGCTTTGCACAAACAGAGGGAAAATCGTACAAGAGAAACCCCTCAGAGTCTGGCTCAAGATTTATATCTGTCTCTGAAGATTAGAGAAGGGGGGTAAAGGGAAAAAAAAAAAAAAGCAGACTGCTAAACTGGATCAAATTGGAAAGACAGTCATGCGTGAGATACTTAGCTAAACCAGTCAGGAGACAGGGATTTGTTTCTATTGATCTGCAGTAATGATGACTGGAGAAATGTCTCATTAAATGAGGTACAATGATGGATTTCAGACTCGGCATTTGAGCTGGGGAGATTAACAATAGCAGGAGATCTGAAAGCTTGGCCAGGGCAGAAAATATAAGGAATGCTAAAGAATAACATGGATCTATCACAAGAGTATCTTAAAATTAATCACAAAAAAATCATCCTTAAATGTCTTTGGCTGACAAAAAAAAAGAACAATGTATCAAAGCTTACCACACTACGTTTGTGTAATCACCCTGTATGGCATCAGGGAGAAAGAGAGCTAACACAAAGTGACGATAAGAACATTGCTGTTAGGTAGGTAAAACTCACATTCCATTTTGTATTGCTTTAAATAGGAGAGGCTGGCAAGGTATTTGCACAACTCTTCAGTGATTTGATCGACTGTATTATCTATTAGGTATCTTCTGATGTTAATAATCAGTTTTGAAATGTGAAGAAAACTAGATTTCAACACACACAAGCAGCACACAGGGCAACAGTGCAAGTGTAAAGTGCCTATATGCAGCACATCTGAGGAAGACTGCATGGAAAAGATTTGCTGTGTTTTTTTTAGAGAGGAACAGAAGGAAAAGAAGATTGCCTATTGCAGAGGGAGTGACTGCTCTGAGCTTGTCGATCAGTGCATGAGAAGGTATAAAGCCAAGATTAGTAGAAAAAGGCAGAAGGAACAGCAGCAGTAGTATAGATTACATGATCTTTGTACAGATTCTCAGAACAGTCTGCATAAACATCTTCCATAAAAGACTTTACCTCTAGCACCTCCTGGTTTCCATGGTGTTCCAAAATATCTGAACATTTCATCTCCTTGTAGTTTCATAAAAAGAAAATGCTCAGCCAGCAATCTAGAAGTGAGCCCACCTGTGTGGAGTCTGTGACAGCCTGAGAAACAACAGAATCCCCAAGGGGACATTAGCAGTCACCTGCCTGTGGAAGGGTCTGGATAAACTGCTCGCTAACCTTCCCATAAGCACTAGGGTTTCAGAATCTGTCCCCAGAAGCTTCCAAGGAGAAAAATCAAAATAAAATAAAATAAAATTAGAGCATGTCCTCCTCTAATCTCAGTAGTTCTCTTTTCAGGCTTAAAGTGCTGTGAGGAAAAAGTTCAGCTGGGAGAAATACACTTACTGAACCTACTAACACAAGAAATGGCCGCGGGTGGTAACCCAGCACATAAGTTTAAAGTGCTTTAGAAGGTCAAATTGTAAATGCTGTGGGAAAGCCAACATTTTGCCTGAACTTGCTAACAAGTGCTAACACCACAGACAGCCAAGTCAACTCCTAAGGTTTTATCCTTTAAAGGTTTCAAAGCCCGTTTGGAGGACCAGCAACTGCTGTGGCTGCAGAGGCTCCATCTCCTCAGGAGAAAACTGTCACCCTCGTGGGGGTCTCTGCCCAGGTCCTCCTGCAGAGGGAAAGGCACAACCATGCCTCTGGCAGCCCCCAGACTCAGATCAATGCTGGGAGAGAGCCCCAAAATGTCAGTGCCAGCACACCAGCACCCACTGGTGCACAGGGTCCCTGTCCAGGCAGTGGGGATTGAGGCAGGAAATCGCAGAGACTCCTCTCACCCTCAACAGGCCTCTGGGGCTTGGTCTCGTCAGCTAAGCACAGGTCCTGAGGACACCCAAAACTGAACCCAGGGCTGGGGCACCATGCACAAGGGCTCCCCCAGGGAGGGGCCTGGCAGCCAGGAGCACCAGGCACCTCCCTAGGGAGGCAGATGGACCAAGGCCCTGGAGCACAGCCCTGTTGGGGCAGAGGCTGATGACCCCAGGGCTGATATGAAGTCCTGGGCCCTGAGCACATGGAGCGGAGCCCCAGGGGGTGGGCAGGGACAGGTGCCCTGGAAGGCTGGTGTCACTCCAAACCAACGGACCCTGATTGGGTCAAGGCCAAAGTCAGGCACACAGAGCTCCACCTGAAGACTAAAGATGGGAATGCACGCTGAAGTGATTTATCTCTCTGTGAAACAGGGCAGCCTTATTCCTGATGTTTTCTCACCCCACTTCTACCCTACCACATTATCAGACCTCACTGCCTCTTGCCCAGACCTAGTTGCAGTTTTTTGCCCTTGCACCAGCTCTGGGGCTTTTTGGATCTTGTACTGAGATAATTCAGCTCCCTGGCACAGCAGAAAGCGATTCATCTTGTTGTCAGGAAAGTTTTCTATTGGCTCAGCAAGTTGAATTGACTCAACACAAGATCAGGTGAGTGAGTACCAGGAAGAGGGGAAGCGAGGCCAAGAAAAGGACCCTTTGGCCCTGCTGGCTTAAGCCTTCGTTCTAACAGCTGCTATTGTTAACTAAATTTAGGTCTAAGGCTACAGCATTGTCCCTTAATAGAGAGAAGCCTGTGGAACAAGATCTGCTGCTTATGATGTGTTTGAACGTGATCTTGCACAATAGAGCAGTGACCTCTCTCTGCATTACACTAACACAAATAGTAAGAACTGGCCTTTAACAGTGAGCACATCCAAACTCCCAAATGATTTGTGAAACAATGACGCACTTAGGCTATAATGACTAATAGTATGTCAAAGTAAAGCAGGATAAGAGCAGAAGCATTAAGCAAGGGATGTCGTATCAGTTCACAAGTTAATGCTCCTAAGACTAAAGATATAAATGAGGGTGGTGATGATGAAGGTGGTGAGACACTGGGACAGGTTGCCCAGAGAAGTCGTTGATGCCCCCTCCCTGGAAGTATTCAAAGCCAGGCTGGATGGGGCTTTAAGCAACCTGGTCTAGTGGGAGGTGTCCTTGCCCATGGCAGGGGGGTTGGAACAGGATGATCTCTAAGGTCCCTTCCAACCTGAACCATTCTATGATTCTATGATTCTATGAAATTGTCTTGTGAAAAGTATTTCATTTTTGCAGTACTACATGCACAAACACATGGACACACACATACCTCTTCTAATGCTGGAAAGAGTCAAAGAAGAAAGTAGTACATTAGAAAGAGAAAATCCCTAGATCATATCAGATATAACAGCCTTACTTGTTTTGCAACAAGGGATACTGTAATTACTATTTGTGAGAAGATCCTACTTTATTTTTTTCTTTTCTAGCAATGTGTGGGATATGGACTAAATTGCAAACCAAAGAAGGTCTATTCTATGAAAAAAGCAAAAGCATCCTTCTGTGGAAATCCACAGTAGAGACTGATGGAGACCACATCTTTCAGCCTCCAGAGCTGTTTGTGTTCACAGTCCCACCGCTGCTGCACACTCACCCTAACAGCAGTTTAAGCGAAGGTTAAACAGGTGAGGTGCAGGTATGTGCTCTCCTTTGCTGGTCTGCAAGCTGCAGAAGCTCAGCAGAGCAGAAGGATATGGGAACAGCAATATATGACCCACTATGGCAAGATCCATCAGAACCTGAAAAGTAAGGGCCCCAGAGAACACATGGTGCCAATGCCAACACAGTATCTTCAAGATGCTTTGGATTAGGTCCAAAAACTAAGCTGAAACTAGAGACTCTGCCAAGTAAGGATTACAAAGAAGTGAAGCTTCCTTTGGTTGAGTTTCCAGGTCCAGAAGGAGTGCTTGGGCACATATTGCTTTTTTTTTTTTTTTTCACGTTTTTTATATAAAGATGATACAGATGAGAAATTGTCTACATGTATATTTTTATAAAACCAGTGAAAGAAAATAGTTATACATTTTTTTTTGTTGTGTAGCAACAAGTTAGCCTTCACTTGACAGAACAATTGTCTGCAAATGTTATCACTGTTTTCTGACTGTGGTATCTCTGCCATGTTGTTTTTCTTCATTTTGCTTCAGTGTTCGCAATTTTATTGCATTAATGTAATTCCACGAATCAAAACAAAAGGTCTCCAGGACAAGGAATATCAAGAAAAAATACTGCTTTTAGGATGCAGGGAAGTAAGTGAAGGTTCATGGTCCACCAAAGTCAGCCTCTGCATCTAGAGGAAACCAATGCGAGATGACCTACCCAGCAGTGGTTTGTAGCTTAGAAGAGGCTGAGGAGCAGCCTGCCTTCCTATTCTTGCACATTTAGAAGTGGTCAAGCAGGCAAACTGAGAAATTGTAATTCACCACCTTTCCAGCAGTAGGAATGGATGGTGTGGTACAGAGAGTATTTGACCATCATTTTTCTGGCTTTGCCACTTATTCTCTAGTAATGAAGGCATATCAGTGGGACTGTGGGAGAGGGACAAGCTTATATCATGAGAATGAATCAAAATCAATTTCATCTCTCTCTTTTCTAAGTAAAAGTTTGGATTCTGTCTGACTCAGTGAAAGCCTGGCCCTAGAATCTGCCATCACTGGAGGTGGGGAGCCCATGGGAGGTAGATTCCCTGTTCGAATCCTTGTGAAGCATGGGGTCTGACCCCACTACCCTGCACCAAAAGTCTGATTTTGGTGGGCAAGTGCCACCAAAATCCACTGGATACGGAGCAAACTAATAAAATAAAGGCTGGATTTAAATGTGGGTGGCCGATCTAACTAGGTCACATCTTCAAATATCAAATTCTGAAAATTCATCACATCCTTTAGGACCACTTGTGAACCCCCAGGCCAAAACCAACTACCAGTATGCATGTCTTGCATAATGAAGAGTGCAGTAATTTTAATGAAAATGAGACAAAAGTACACCTGAAGTTCTTACTTTGAGAAGACATATTTGAGAAATGATAATGCTCGCATAAACCTAACCTTAAGTAATGAAAAATCTCAAACTATTGATCGTTTATTATTCTATGAGGAATGAAGGTTTAAAACTGATCTGAGTAATCTGAGTAGTCATCACCTTGCTAGTTTTCTATTATAGCTATCTTTGTTGGAGAAACTAGGGTAAGCACTCTGTTTTTTTTTGTTGTTGTTGTTTTTTCCCCACATAATCACAATAACACATTGAATACTGTAATCAAAATATGAGAAAATATTCAATCTCAAGCTCTTTTTTTTTTTTTTGAAATTATTTTAGAAATGGACACAAAGACCAGCCTTTACAAAGATGGATGGTATTTAATCTTTTTTTTTTTT
>WBMW01002727.1:0-61721 GCA_013396635.1 Penelope pileata | reverse complement strand
TTTTTTTTTTTTTTACATTTAATAAATAGCCCGTCCTTAAAAGCAATTGACAGTGAACCCTTCAACTATATATACAGTTGTAATTCACAGCTGTGGCAGTTATGAATTACAAGAATGTGACCTTGTAATTCATTGGTGTAATGTCCCAACGCTATGTGGAAAAGTTGCACAAGAAGCTTTTTCTCTACACATAATGATTATTGCGGATTTATGACCCATGCCTCAGCTATGCATAACTGGCTTACTTCTGTGAAGCTCCTGAGGAATGCAGACTTCCATAGGATCCAAAGCCAGCACGCGGAGGGAACACAGTCACACCCATCACTAATTACTGAATTAATAAGCATAATTCCCATCCCTCTCTCTTCAGAGAAATAAATTGCATGAAAAGAAGAGCACCTCTGGACTTACTTTTTAAACCCTGAGACTTTCCGCCCAAGTTCACAACACATCCCGGGGAGGGGAAAAAAAAAAAAAAGCCTGCAACATAGCATGAAAATTTGAAATTAGGAAGCAGGGCCACACCTGGTGTAAAATTACTAATTTCAGTTAAATCAGTCAATCATTTAGGTCACCCTTGTATTTGCCTTCAGGTCTCTATGCTCTTACTTGCGTAGCTGGAGGTATAGTGGCCAATTAAACAGTATGCAAAGTGCCCTCGCTGGTATGCATGAGAGCAAGTGCCGCACTGACAGTGTCAAAATGAGTAAACCCTGCTTACTTACATTCACTTTCCATTACTCCACTTTAGCTTGGAAGAATTTAACTAGACTAATTACTATCTTTGTTAAAAAATAGCATGTGATTCAAACATAATTGGTTATTCCTGTAAGTGACCACTAGCTTGCTTCATGTTTTCCAAAAACAATTTCTTAACCCTTACTTCGTTGCAGCTTCACAAACATGAGTAAATGATTAAGACTATATGCTTTTCATAGAAAAAAAAATGCAGCACATGCAAATTCAACTGTGAACTCCCCCTCAAAATCATGCTACAGTGAAAAATTACATACTACCTATAGATTAAAGAGGGAAAGCTGTAATTTTTTTAAATGCATGAGAGCTAATGCCTTATAGAAAGAGGAAAATTATTTAAAACATCTATAAAAAGCAACAAGAGCTTTGTCACTGACAAATTGATCAAGGATACTGCCAACTAGCGAGTTATAAAATAGTAGGCTCTGTTTTGACAAAGAATGTCATGAATCTTTAGATCATAATATTTTTCAAGGCAACCCTAAAACAATATGTTTAAATGAAAAGGAACATTCTGCCCCATATTTCTTGACAGAATTAAAAATGACAGCATGGCACGTTTAGTTGATTATCTTCAAAACCAGGATGATTAGAAACTTGATTTCATTTCATCTGAAAGTAAGAAAAATGATGACATGAGACTACCAAGCAGCTGTGAGAAACTGCAGAATGTGTGGCAGTGGGACAGGCGATTAGTCTTGAGCTGGATCGCATAATTACATCATAAAAGGTGACAAGATTGGATAAGTTACAGTAATTAAAGTGATGAAGGGTGCACATTCATCCCCTGTATGGCTCCTGGTAGAGTCACACACAAGTGCTGCGGGTACAGTGAATGAGGCCCTATGTCCTCCTCCACTTCCAAATATCCCGTGCCTGTCCCGTGTTGGTGCTGCTAAGAGCAGTACTGCTGCTCCCACCCAGGCAAAATCTCTGCTGCTGAAAACAAAGACAAAATTCTCAAAGCCTGCCACAGGTTGGATTTCCGGAGGCTGTTACCTGCATTTATGGCCTGCAATTTCTTCTTCCATGTTCAAAGGATGGTCAAAGAATGTTTGTGGTCCCACCTCACAGGGACTTGTGCTCCCAGGGCTGCTGCACAATGCCACTGCCATGGTGCCCACCTGGCCAGGGGGTGGGCAGCAGCCTGTGCCAGTTGAGCTGTTTCTTCAGTCTGAAGTTTTTTTCTATCTGATTTTTTCTTCATGTTTCCCTTCAAGTAATGAAACACACCTTCTAAAGTTATGATTTCCTCTGAGGTACTTGCTCAGAACCACTTGAAAAGAGGAAATGTTTTCCTAACTCCTTTGCTCCTATGCAGGTATGCATTTTCACACCTGGAGAGGGATGCTTGCACTAAGCAAGGAGGGGGCACTAGCATGAGCCTCAGCTGAACCAAGGCTGGACCAGTTCCACTGTCTGCCACAGATGGAGAAGGCTTTTTTTCCTTGTAGTATTTGCACGAATACTCAGAAGCCCGCAGGAGTCCTGGAGGTCAGTCCATCTCCAACTGGTTTGATGGCGTACAGACCTTAACAGAGGGAGTAGCACAGTGTACTGTGTCCATTAAGTACTCTGTGTGTTCAGAATAATCCATTTGTATCTCAAGGAGCTTGCTGGACTATCTAGGCCAGACCATAGCTATGCAGCAGCACTGACTTTTCTGTAGCCTACCCATTTTCAACAAGGAGGGCTCCCCATATGCCACACACAAATGCTGAATCCAGCCACATCTCAGATTTTTACTCTGTATGCATCCTTTTCAGATTTTTTATGTAAGCGCCAAGTACCCTTCTGGCAGAATGCAGCACCTGGATCCACAGGGATCAGCAGCGAGCAGATCTTGTTCTCAACTTTACCCTGCAGATCTGTGACACCATTTCCTTTGCACCAATGCAAGTGCAAAACATGTGTCCCATATACAAAGACTGCTAGGAGGCCGCTCGGTCTGCAAGCTCTCTTTCTGCTAAACAACAAGATTAACATACCTCTGAATGTTCAGAATTGTTCTTGCACTTTGTGATTTGTGACCTTGGGTCCTCTCCCCTTCATTGTGCCTTGTGATTCCTCCCCCTTCTCCTACACAGGCAGCAAAGAAAGTGCTTCCAGCTTCTGAAGAGCAGGAACCTTCCTGTTAGCCATACAAAAGCGAGGCTGCTCCACTAAGCTCAAATTTAAACCTCTCAGTGTAAATTAGGTTTCTTGCTTTTTTTTTTCTAATTCCTAGAACAAATATATGAAACGAGATGCTTCTGAAAGATGGTATGTATACAGTGTCAAGCTTGCAAGATAAGCTCAGGGAAATGGGTGGTGTTTCTCCCTTCTCTCCACCCCCTTCCTCAGAACAACCCACCAGCCTAACCCCAGCCCCCAGCGCACACAAGGCCTGATTGTGCCTTAGGTCTGATTAGAAGAAGCTCTGCCAATGTGTGTAATATACAGGTATGTAATGCTACATAACAAGTAGGGGTGAGAAGGTAAATCCATGAAGCTATGGAGACTGTAAAAGTGCATGAATTTAACTTAGCTCTGTCCCTAGCATTGGCTGGCCACCTTCTGAAGTGTTCTGGGCTGAGTTTGTCCTGAGGTCCCATCTTGTGGTCCATCCTGAGGCCAGGTGTCTGCAGGTGGTCATTTACAGGTGATGATGGCACAGTAATGGTGTGCATGCAGTGACATACCTAGTACTAGAGCTATCTCGTGGTAGGTAATTCAGGTAATGTGATTCACACCAAACACACAGAATATTCATACGCTTGGAAAAACAAATGGAAAGGCATGCGCTCAAGCTAAAATGTAGCCTGCCTACATCACTGGGTGAATGTCTCCCAGATTACATCAGTGTTAGAGACTGAAATGAGCCACACTCAGCTCTCAGAAGTGATTTGCCAGGGAGTTCTCCTGTTGTGAAACACCACTGAGTAGCATCTTTGCAAGGCATCCATCAGGCTCTGCCTTCATCTTCTTTATGAATTAATCTTCCACCTTGGCTGAAAGGCCTCGCCTTTAAAACTGCATTTAGTTAGAAGCTGGGTTTCATCTTCCTTCTTACAAAGGGAGATTTGAAAATATACACATACACTAGTGTAGCAATGTGGTGGGGGTTACATGAGTCCTTGAACAACAGCTTTGAGAGCTATGGAATACTTCATTCATCTTAATGATTATTTAATCTTGGGAGCTGACAGTAAGTTCCTTGCCTACAGCATATTGAAAACTGACAGAGAGAGGGCATGACAAAGTAATGTGAATTTAATAGCAAAATAAATAATACAGAAGCTTCTGCACTGATTGCACTATTCATTATCCTCCTGAGGTTGATAGGAAACCTGTGCTTCCAATACCTTCTGGAAGGGTGCAGGCTTCCACCTGAGCAGTACAGCCATGTGCAGCAGGAACCACATGCCCCTGGAGCCCAGGGCTGTGTGCAGGCTGAGCAGACAGAACATGTGCCCTTCCTTCCGCTAGGGCTCACTGCACAGTGAGCTCCTTCCCCAGCCATGAAAGGAAAGCAAACACCACTCCCAGGTATTTTACGGTCCCGGTCTCCAAGGCATGACTTATTGCTGTACTTCAGATTGCTGGAATAAAAATAAACATGAAGCAAACTGTTCCCTGGCTGTTGGTCCCACAGGACATTGCCAGCTTCCAACGCCCAGGAGGAGGAGAACGTTGCCTTTCCTGGTAACTGCCAGCCCATCTGCCCTGCCCTGGGAACCTGCTGGGGTGTGCAACAGGCACAGGCCCCTTTGGCCTTTCAAGGAGGTTCAGCTGCCTGCGCCACCTCCCCACACTCTGCTGAGAGATCAGCACCAGCACTATTACCTGCAAGCACCAGGGCAGAAGTTTTTGCCTATTAAATTGCACAGAATCACCAGACCCAGGGTATTGCAGCACTGCACCCAAAGTGAACTTGGCATTGACTTGCAGGACTTTTTGGCCACTATTAGGGCTACAAAGATGGTGAACAGTCTGGATATGAGGAGCAGCTGAGTTCCCATGGTTTGTTCAGCCCAGAGCAGAGGAGGCTGAGGGGAGGCCTCATGGTGGCCTACAGCTTCCTCATGAGGGGAGCAGAGGGGCAGCACTGTGCTCTGCTCTCTGGTGATAGCGACAGGACTTGAGGGAACGGCATGGAGTTGTGTCAGGGGAGGGCCAGGTTGGGTGTTAGGAAAAGGTTCTTCGCCAGACCGTGGTCAGGCACGGAACAGGCTGCCCAGGGCAGTGGTCATGGCCCCAAGCTGCTGGAGTTCAAGGAGTGTTTGGGCAATGCTCTCAGACATACAGTCTGATTTTCTTGTGTGGTCCTGTGTGGAGCTAGTTGGTGTTGATGATCCTTATGGGTCCCCTTCCAGCTTGGGAGATTCTATGATTCTCTGATTGATCATGTCCCTTAACAAATACAATCACAACTAAAACTTGTCCATATAATTGAAATATATATTCTAGTCCTCAGCCAACTGATACAAACCAGAGCAATTCCCACCACCAACCCATGTGAGTGAAACCAACTATTATGTTGTCATATTGTGCCCCTCATTTCCTCTCCCTCATATTTTCATTATGTTGGGTCACATTTGTAGCTTCTGAAACAATATTTGCTATTGGAGAAGCTATTTTGTATGTCCACAATATTTTTTACTAATTCTGTGTCATTTTTAAATTCAGTCTTAGGATGGTTGCTGAGTTTGAGTTCTTTGCCCTGAGTTTGATTTCCTTGCCCCTAGTTTGATTTCCTTGCCCCTTCGCCTCCATGATCTCCTCCATGTGTATGGGTCCATTCCTGACAGACTGTGGGGCACACCCAGGGACAGACCCCTCCTATTCCCATGGGCACCCTCCCCTCAGGTCTCCCAGCCCTCAGACTCGTGAAGCATCAGTGCCAAGGCCTGGTGAGAATTGGTCTGCTGCTGAACTGCTGCACTGCGCCTGATGGCTTAGTGTGGCTATCAAACATACCTTTGTAAGGAAGGGACAAGTCTTGGGTATCAAACACCTTAGTTAAATAGATGTGACAAGAATGTGGTGAACCTTGAGGTGCCTTGTAAAAAATGTGTGGGCACATATAGAATAACAGAATGGTTTGGGTTGGAGGGACCTTAATGAAAAGCTGGACATGAGTCAACAGTGTGTGCTTGCAGCCCAGAAGGCCAACAGCATCTTGGGCTGCTTCAGAAGAGAGGTGGCAGCAGGGAGAGGGAGGTGACTGTCCGTCTCTACTCTGCCCTTGTGAGGCCCCATCCAGAGTACTGCGTCCAGGCTTGGGGCCCCCAGCACAAGAAAGACTTTTTCTGTAGCCTACCCATTTGCAACAAGGAGGGCTCCCCAGATGTCACACACGAATGCTGAATCCAGCTGGAGCTGTTGGATCAGGTTCAGAGGAGGACCACAAAGATGATCAGAGGGCTGGAGCACCCATGAAGAAAGGTTGAGTGAGCTGGGATTGTTCCTTCTGTAGAAGAAAAGGCACTGGTGAGACCTCACTGTGGCCTTCCAGTACTTGAGGGGAGCTTATAAGCAGGAAGGAGATCGACTTTTTACACAGGCAGATAGCAATAGGACAAGGGGGAAGGGCTTTAAACTGAAAGAGGGGAAATTTAGATTAGATTTTAGGTGGAAATTGTTTACTCAGAAGGAGATGACGCATTGGCACAGGCTGCCCAAAGCTGTGAGTGCCCCATCCCTGGAGGTGCTCAAGGCCAGACTGGATGGGGCCCTGGGCAGCCTGATCTAGCGGGTGGCAGCCCTGCCCACGGCAGGGAGTTGGCACTGGGTGGGCTCTTAGCCCCCTTCAACCTAAGTCATTCTGTGACTCTACGATTAATGCCCATGCAGTGCCAACATTCTGCCCTGGACAGGGCTGCCACTCACCAGATCAGGCTGCATACGTAGAATCACAGAATGGCTTGGATTGGAAGGAATCCCAAGGATCATCAACTTCCAACACCACGTACAACAGTGCCTGTTTAAAAAAGTTACAAACCAGGCTTAATATTTGCAGAACGAGGTTACTACCGTGGCTGCTCCAGAAGCAGGACCCGGCAGCCCGCAGGGCTCACGAGCCACTCACGCCCCGCGTTAGGGCAGCGCGCGGTACCGGTGACCCCCAGCGCTGTGAGCCCAGATGGCACCGGGCGGCACCACTGCGCCCGCAGCGCACCCCCGCCCCGACCCCAGCGCCCGGGGCAGCCCGAGCCCCGGGGGAGCTGTGCCGGGCGCGGGGAGGGGGCGGCGGGAGGAGGAGGCGCCCGGCGCGGCAGCCCAATGGGAGCGGCGGCGCTTCCCGTCCTCCCGCTTCCTCTCTCCACCCCCGGCCCGGGCGGCAGCGCTGCACCCAGCGGCCCGTTCTCCGCCTCCGCGGCGGCACCTGCGGGGGGGAGATGCCGGCGGGCGGCCGCCCCCCTGGGAGGGAGGTTGGGCCGGACCCGGGGCCGCCCCTCCGAGGAGGAAAGGAAGAGAGAGGAGCGGGAGAGGAGCGGAGAAGTTGCGCCTCGGCCGCCCTGCCGGGAGCCGGAGCCATGAGCTCCGCCGGGGGGGCGCGGGCCGCCCCCTCGCTGCTGCTCTCGTTGCTGCTGGCGGCCTCGGCCCCGCTCTGGCTGCGGGCAGAGAAGCTGGGTGAGTCCGAGGTCGGGGGGGTGAGGGGTCGGGGGGTCCCTGTGCCCGCAGCTCGGAGCTCAGGCTGCTCCGGGGCTGCGCGGAGCTGTTCCCTTAATCCCCGCCGCGGTTATCCGCGTGTCTGAACAGCGCGGGATTACAGCGGGAACCGGCCTTGCGGGAAACGTATCCTCCTGCTTGCTTAATCCGCAGCTAATTAGGGCGGAGGGGTCCCTTGTTTGCTTGAAGCCACCTAAGTGGAGAAAAGTCCCCGGCAAGTCGTGAGCACGAGGCCGGCAGCGGCTCCGGGGGTGCCCGGGGCAGGAGCAGGCAGAGCCCCTCGCCTGCTGCTGCCCCGCTGAGGGGAGCACCCGCTCTCGCCGGAATGAAGTTTCGTAGGAATTTCAGGGGAGACCTTGCCATCTCTTTCCATGCTGCAGTTTGGTGGAATGGAGGGGTCTGAGCACTGTGCTGCTTGCTGTACATTTCTGTGCAGCTCGCTGTTGGGCTTCCCGTGTGAATTGCAAGCAGAGCTGACTTTTCCTGCGGAGGAATTGTGACCTTATGGCTGTAGAGTTGCATGCCCTGATGGAGCCCTCATAGAGGAGTTCACTGACAGCTACCACTGAAACAGCGCTGGGAATTCGGCACCTCTGTGGTCCTAATGCTGTGTTGCAGATAAATTAACAGTCCTCATGTTGGTGCTGCAACTTGTGCACATTGCCAGACCCAATGCTGTGGATTGGCATAGCATCCAACCAGTGCCGCACAGTACTTTGGCTGATTGATGTGTGTTTTTTTCATAACTTCCTAGTAATGGAGGTCTGTGGTGTGGATCTCCATTGAGGGGAAAGTTAGGTATGAGTTGTGCCGTCTTTCTGCTTATCAGCTTTGTGCAAGGGCCTTTCTTTTCTTTTCTTGAAACTTTGCTGTTCTGTCTTCTATGTATTTCCCAGTTTTGACACCCCAACTTGATAAGCTCCAGGAAACAGATGGAACAATAAGCTTCCTTCAGTTCCCCTCTTTCCATCAGCATGTGTCTGTGATTGTTTATTTTGTCACTTTTTTCACCAATATTTTGTCATGATGACCTCAATGACAAAGTCATCGGAAGGGTCAGGCAGAAGTGCGAGCGTGCCGGGATTCCTGTGGCTTTCAGAGCACGCAGTGGTGCTAGGCAGTCATCCAGCATGACTCCAACGCCTTGTCTGCCTTCCAGACCTGAGTGGTAAAGGCACTTACGTTGCACTAGCCTTCCAAATGTTTCCACTGTCAAACCAACAGTGTGGAAGCACAAAGGGATGTATTTTACCTGGTTGCCTTTGAGAAAAGCATTCACAAGGCAGTCTGCCCAGCATCTAGAAAGGGGGAGAGCTTTCAGCCCAAGCTTTCCCCCTCTCCTCAGGGGGTGGTTGTTCTATTTGTTTGTTTATTGATATTGCCCTATAAATTAGGGCCTAAGTGTTGTGCAGGCACACCAGTGGAGAAAGGAGATAAGGGTAAGTGGATACAAACTTCCTGTTACACAGGCTTCTTGACTTCAAAGTTGTAATGGAGCGCGAGCAGTGACGGAGAGAATCGGGCTTGAGTTGCAGCTCATCCTGTATCTTGTCACCACTGGCATCCCCCCCAGCTGGCTCACAGAAGGATGCGCTGGTTTAAATTTATTGATTTAAAAATATTCTTTTTTACAAAATAAAGTAGTGTGGCTTTCTGTCTCCCTGTGAGCTGGCTGTGCAGTCTGCTTTTCTTGTGACCAGCTTGCCTTCTCAGCCCATCCTGAGGGATGCTACAGGACGAGGGAGAAGCTGCTGTCGTATCTTCCATTAAATCAGGGAAAGGCCACTTCTTTCACCGTGGCTCATATTGAGGTGACTGGGCTGGGTATCAGCTCTTGAGAGTCTGTTAAAGACGAGTGTTGTCTGAGGACACCTTTGAAACAAGGCATCTGGTTGTTCATCAAATGATGACAGGGAAGGCCGAGTAGTTAGGGAAATGACTTTAATTAAAACATATTGTAAGCTTACTAGGTCCCACCTGGGGACAAATACCACATCTCTGACTGTGCGTCAGTGATAAAGAACTTTAAGATGTGTACTAAAAGGGAAAAGAAGAACCTTTTAATTACGCTGTATGCACAACTTCTCTTGGGGTGCCAGTTACCGGACCTTTGCTGACAGCTGCAGAACAGGCCCTGTTCCCACCTGCCCAGCCCCACACAGCTGTGGTTGTCCTGGTGTCCCTTCCCCAGACCTCCTTCCAGCAGGCCAGGACCAAGGCTGCAGGGAGGCAAGCCTGAACACATTGCCTTTCGCATTCACCTTTCACCGTTCTCCAGTTTTCCTTCTAGTCTCACTGAGCAGGATGCTGAGCGATGTAATTCTGGGCAGCAGATGTCTAACTCGGAGTTGAATCTGAGTCTTCCTTCTTCAGAGTTTCAAGTGATCTTCTATTACTTGTCTTAACCAGATTCTGGCAAGTGTGACTTAAAACCTATCTCTGTGTTGGTTATTTGTAGGCAGGCATATGAGGAATGGGGATTTCACTCTATTAAGAGCAAGATTGAAGCCACCACTCTTGCTATAACTCATTTTCACTTCAAATAAAGCACAGCAGTGAAACGAGTTCATGTGAGATTTGCAGATCAGCATCCAAACGTGAACTTTGCTCCCAGTATTTCTGGTGACAGTTGCACACAATGCCCAGATTTTTCTCCTTAAGTTGGAAGAATTTATGGGCAGCAGACTTTTAAACATTTTGGGGCAAGGCTGTTGTTTAATGTGATAACAGTGTATGCAGTAATTATGAGAGAATGTGCCTGTTCTCGGGGGCTCGTACAGAACACATACAGAAGAATATTGGTGTGATAACGCGGATCCAGCCTGCATCCCCATTTCCAGCAGTTTGCAATGCAGATAGAGATGAATCTTTCACGTACGCACGCACCCCGCACCCTCCACAGTTTCTGAATATAACCCATCGGTAATTTTTTCAGTTTGCATTTTGTCCTTATGTCTGCTTCCTTCCTTGGCTCCCTCAGTGTCGCGTTGTGAATGCCGACTGAATTGCTGAAGACAGAGGCAACAGTTTTCCAGTTGCAGCTCGTAAGCACGATGTATACCCACCACATGAAAACTGCCATGTTTTAGTCGCACAGACTTTGCTATAAATAGCTCTAAGCCCTTTCTATGTACTTCTCCTTAGGTTATCAGAGGACGTATTTCAAATGAAATCAGAGAGAGGGAGGCCACTGGGAGCCTCACTGACAAAGGAGGGAGGAGAAGATGCCTTGGGAAAGCTGTTCCCTGAGTTACCTGCACATGCATGTAACATGAATGACGTTTCGTACAAATTATTTGTTGATTTGCATATGCAAAAATAGATTCATTTATGTTTATCAAATCCATGCTGCCTTTAGTCCACTGGAATACACATGTAGCATAGTAAAAAAAAAAAAAAAAAAGTGATTTGAAAAACAGCAGTTTCAATGATGCTTATACTACTCTACAGAAATACCTAAAATACCCTCTCAAAGCTGTTCTAGGTACCAGAAGTGCTACAGTTTAGAAAGCCCATCTGAGACAACCAACCCACCATGCTGAGGAGCAGGGTCCTGAGCGGTGGCGCACGCCGAGCTCCTTCCTCGGTGCAGGCAGAGCCCGAGGTGTGGGGATGGCTGCATCGTGTCATATGCTCTCCTGTGGCATGTACTCATCAACACATGGGTTGGCACCATCTGCTAAGAATAAAACAAGCCAGACAAAATCAAAATAAAATCCTTCTGACTGGATGCAGCGGAATGGTGTTGGTTCCGAACTATCTGCAGTAAAAAACAATGTGAATATCAATGCATGGGAATAAGCACACAGCTTCCCCAAAAGACTTAATTAGAGTTACCACAGGGATTAGGAAACTTCAAATTGGGACAATCTGCTAGTGGTGTTAAATTAGTAAAAATAATAAAAAAGGGTGGCTTGGCTAGTTTTAAGAGTATGTAGGTACCTCCATTTTTGCTTTCAGAATGAGTTGTGAACTAATTAAACCCGTTTTGTCTGTGGAAATTGGGTGAGAGCTAAAGCCACATGTCTGAGGTTGACTGGACATAGGGAGGCTGCAGCTAGTTATGGTTAGGGCTTTTTGTACTGCGTAGTTAAGGCAGGAAGCTGAGAGCATTATGCGAAGGAAGTATTTTGGTCCTTCATTCCCTCTCTGTCTGTCTGTCCTTTGGCCAGAACCAGGATCTGGCCCAGTCGCCTCTCAGGAGTCCCCTTCCAAGACGTGAAGGCTTAGTTTGATGTTGCTGGATGCTGCTCCCTGAGTAGCATATCCAGTCCCAGCTCATTATTTCCATTTCCCTGGAGGGCCAGGGTTGCTGCCTGTGCTGCTGCCCTGTGCTGCTCTGTGTAGGAGGGGAAAGGATGAGGGCATTCAGCCCATCCTCTCTCTGCTCATTTCCTTGGGGCTCCAGTAAAGATGTTTTGAAGTGCCTTTAGTAAAGACAGGACAATTAATGGGGAAGGCGCAGCAGGGCAAGGCTACAAAGGCAGATCCATGGCATCCTCCCCGAGCAGGATCTTCATTTTGGTGTTTAGTGTCAGGTTTAGGCTCAAGCTGCTACTGTATTTGCAGTAATTTCATCAGGCAGTTACAGGTTTGTTGTTATTCCTCCACCCGAAGTTTAGTAGAGCTTCAAAACGTTGTTTCTTCCCTCAGCTGCTGCAGAAACGTTGTTTCCATCACAGCTTTAATCTGTGATGTTCAAGTTTCTGGCGCTTCTACCACAAATGTTCAACAGTATTGGATTTCAGTCTAACGTTTTGACATTAAAGTTGAAGTCATGTTGATGTCATCTTCCAGATGTTCATGTCTACTGAATTAAAATTGTGTTTATTTGTTTTATTTCAAATTACAAAAGCACATGGGGAATTCTGGATGCTATCCCTCATGGTATACAAAGGCCCGTGTGTCCTGTCAGAAATCAAACAAACTTTTTCTTCGCGGTGCAATAAGGAGAGACCTCAGAACACTGGAAACATAGGTTTCCCCTCCAAACAGAATGGCTTTGTTATGGGGCTGAGCCTTGTTGTTGCAGCTGCAGCAGCTGTGCAGGCTAGAGATGTGCAACCTCCCCTTGAAGCCGCTTAAATCTATTTTACTCTGGTGCATGCCAGTTCTGTGTTGGTGGATTGCTTTGACTTAACAGTCAGCTATGCTTCCTGTGCAAAATGAGCTTGGAAAAAAAATAAGTCCATTGTATCCTCCAACTGTGAGAAAATGTACTTTAACCTGTAAAGTAAATTCAAAGATTCTGAGGGATCCCCTCCACTGGGAGGATTTGGCAGCGAGGTCGATGGCTGACACCAGAGTCACTGCCCTCCCTGTTGTCTCAGCTTGTTCCCAAATCCAGGATTTTGATTTATCCCATGTTTCCTTTGTCAGGGAAGGGAGAATTGAAGTTGAAATGCCTGAGAGACAAAGGCTCTGTGCTCCTGCTGAAGTCTTTAAAACAGAATTTCTGCAGATAGGCTGTAATATGAAGTGTTGTGCCACGTGTGATGAGAACCTGAGTGGTAATAACGTAATGTTTTCAAACCTGAGGAGTTGGCATTTGCTGACCTGTTAGTATTTTATCACGGGTAGAAGAAGCATAGTTAAACCTGCTGTCTGTAAAACATCTATCAGAGAACATACTGATTTTCAAGAAGTGCTAATGCTTGTGCTTTGAAAATAAATCTCCTGATTTTCAGGAGAAATTCAGTCCCTGTGTTCTCTAGGTGAAAAGCAGAATCATATTCTAACAAAATAAATGAGTAGCTGAGCAGCTGCACTGAAGAATTCACTCTTAAGATGAGTGGAAAACTGTGCAGACCTTTCTACCATGCCCTGCTGCAAAATGTGAGAACAAGATTGCTGCTAATAAAAGTAAATAAATAATAATCCAGTAAAATAAAAGGAATGTGGTGTGCACAGGGTGGTATAAAACACTCTCTTGTGCATTGCTTTTCCCTTCTATTTGCAAATAATTTTTACACAATCCTGTAATATCATGTCACAGAAGATGTGAAAGAGGCAGAAATGATGTTATGGTTCACACACAGCATCACAACCAGTAATGTAGTACTTAAGTTAAATAGTGGCTGATTACATTTTTATTTCTTAATTTGAAATGTCTTTCACACCAGCTAGGTGTAAGCACAGCAAACCATGGAGACCACAGCATTTCATGTTTTACTGAGACTCTAAGCATACTGTTCTGGTTGGTGCTGTGATGATGAGTATCACGCAGGCCAATGGTTTGGGGATGCTGAAAGAAGGTACTTTTTACCTTTGGTGCTCCAGGTCAGAAGCCTGATGTACATCTTTGGCCATATAGGTGTCTTTTAGTTCAGTCAGTTTTTGCTTCCATTTCTATGGCGATTGTAGGGAGCCTCTTGTTGTTGAGATTGCAATAATTGTGGGAGAAAGAGCTGGTTTCCTAGAAGTTAGGTTGACTGAGTCAAAAAGGCAAAACAGAACATTGGGTCTTGTGAATTAATGGCAGTTAGTTTTTCCATCACAAACCAATTAATTTTCACATGAGATATTTACCTTATGGATAATGTAGGGTTTGCTTAATTGACTTTGACAAAGATGGTGTGTTTTATGTTGTCCTTTCACAACAGATATCACAACAAATCGCATATTTAATTTAGTCATACAAGCGAAAAAAAAGCAAATGTGTGATTTTGCTGGTAAGCCAGGACAGATTTGATTTCAAGAAAAGAGACCAGCCTTAATCATTGGTAACTGTCAGTCTTTCCCGGCTTGTATCACACTAACAAGGGAATCACATGTTAAAAACACAAGGCGAGAGGGCTCGTCTTATCATGTTCAGACATTTCCTCTTATCCGAATTAAAGCTGTTTTGAAATCTTGCCTTCCCACCTGCTACCTTAATGGGAACAGCTCTGCTTCAGCCTCTCTTTAACCTGATGTCTCCAAATTTCCTGTCTTCGTGGGTTTGCCAGTCCTCTCCATGGCTGTGAATATTCCTATTTCTGTGCCGCCCAATAATCGAGTTTGGCCCTGAGCTCGCAGCATATGTTTCCCACACGGTCCCGGTTCAGTGCAATATACTGTAAGCTAATCTCCAGTAAAGCATACCAAAGAGAAAAACCTGGGAAAAAAACAGATGGAGAAAGTAGAGCAAGCAATTTGCATATATACGATGTGTCTCTCAGTTAAGATTAGCATTTCCTACTTTGCCTGAAAAGCTCTTAATAGAAATCCAACTGCTTGTTCATCCCAAATTAGGGGAACCAGCGAAGGTGCCCTAATAGTAGAGTGCCCCCTCAAGTCCAGGAGGATCCCATGTGGGGCAAGGGGGGTCCATTCCACATTGCTGAGATGCTGTGGGCAGAGGATTCCTTCCAAGGGTGCAGCTACAGCCAGTACCCAGGCAGTGAACCAGGTGCTTGTGCCGTAATACCTCCACAACGGAGAGTGGACTCCTTGATGTGGGCAGGGATTTGAAAGTAGGCGGGTATTTGATGGAAAACAAAAGAGCAGCCTCCATTTTGCAAAATGGGGACCCTACGCTTGCAATCCCTCTGGAATGTCCATAAATATTTAGATCCGCTCTCACATCTGTTCCCAAAAACACACAGACTAATAAAATGTTGAGGTGACAAGTCACAGCAATATACCACATTTGTAAGAGAAAGGCACTGATAAATATTAAATGCAGCTATGCAGTGAATAAATAAATAAGTAAATTCCTTTTTGTTGCAGCAGTTAGAAAGGCACGGAGAAGTTTTCTCACACCCACAAGCTCAAGATTGCTGTATTTAGAATGCTGAAAAGCAAATTCCAGTGCTGAAGCTCGCTTCTGTGTAGGACTACATTTGGATATACTGCCTGAATCCTGGAAGCGGTGCCTGAAACCTGCTTATTTTTGACATGTACTCTGGTACTGTCTGTCTTTCACAGATTGTGATGGAACCAGATAGTTATCCTGAAAAGCAAAGGCAAAGTTAGTTTGCTACTACTTCTGAGTGTTCAACAGAAGCAAAGTGAGAACTGTGTGATGCTATTTAAAGTTTTATGTAAACCTCGCCCCATACGTGTTGCAGGATTTGTTCTTTATGGAATGCAGCAACTTCTTAATTCTGAGTCCTCATAAATAATTCAGAGGAAAGGGACTACCAAGGCTGTACCTGCTGTTCTGTCTTCCTGGCACACTGATTTCAATGGCAATCTGAATTGTCTCATCACTTGTTCTCATGCATGGAGCCTGGTATTGTTTGGCTTCATCATGACACAAGTCCCTAAGATCTACATGCAGAGGAGATGATTGGTTTCCAGAAAGTTGGTTGATTAAGTGCAGAGTTAATCAAATCCTTATGGGCACAGAAAACCTGGAAGAGTTTCAGTGTGTGAGGTTCTGGTTCGCATTTGTGCTAGGGTAAGTGAGACTTACTCTATTCCTTGTTCAGTTTGTGAGCCTGGATGCTGAGTGCAGGGTTGACGCCCTGGTGGAGCATGGCTTCCTGTTGATGGAAGAACTTGCTCATCAGGAGACTTCTTTGCTTTCCTTTTACGTTTTAGCAGCTAAATAAATGGTGGCTCAGGTCTTGTGAGATTTTCGTCTTTGCAAACTTCTGCAAGAGTGTAGTAAAGGCTGCCCAGGTTGTTTGTTGCAATCCAGTGGAGTCACTGCCGTGGAGGTCAGCACAGTTATAGGGATTTCCCTAGCTACTGCCATATAAATGTCTCGTAAGTATTGCTAAAAGCCTTTAATTTCAAAAAATGGTAATACGGTTGGAACCTAAAAATGGTTGCCAGTTATTTTTTTTTTTATATACTTGATGGTAGCAATCCAACTGGTTACAAAATGACTTCTTATATGCTTGAGGCAGGGCATCCCCTGAGGCTGTTGGCAGGGAAGTGGTGGGAAAACCAGCCTCCAGCTCTGAGACCTGCTGAATGGCTGTGGGGGCGATCGCAGCTGGGCACAGGGTAGGAATCTGTGATTTATAGAATCTCTGTGGAACCAATTTGAGATCATTTGCTGCATTCTCATTGCTACTTTAAGAAAGACGTTACAGTAAATTAATGTGTGTGAGGAGGAGGGAAAAACACGCTGTGGTTTGTTTGACCTCCTTCTCCTTTTGCATCCCTTTGAAGTTGGTAAGTAAATAATTTGGGCTACAAAATCAGCACTCCACAATGTTCCTTTGTTTCTTTCATTGCTCTACCTTCCTTTCCTGCCCTCTGCCCCCTGCCAGTGCTCCCCACCTCCTGCTTGGTTAGCTTTGGCAGCAAAACGAGTGTTGCCGGGGACAGCTGCAGCACGGGGGTTAAAATGTTTCCTGGGGATCCTATGGAGTTAAACAAATAAGAATGCATTTCAAAGAAAAAGTTTACACCACAGTTATTTATTTTTCCATTTGCAGTAGGGCATACTGCGAAGTGGGGGACTGCTTTCCTTGAAAATATGTTAATGCTGATTTAGAGGCCATGGAAGATTGCAGTCATTGGTTTTTTTGGATGATTATAGACTTGCCTTAATTTCCAGTAGTTTCATCATTTGAAAATACTCTTTGCAGTCTCCACAAAATGCTGTGAAGAATCCAAAGCTGGACTTATGAAAAAAAAAAACTTTACACACAGGGCTTGGCCAGCTGCTCAGTTGGTGTAAATGGCATCTGGGCACCAACACCACCAGGGAGGCGGCATGGAGGACTGGCATGCCCTTCATTTTTTTTAGCCACTTGAGCCCATTGCCAGGAAAAGCAAAGAGGTCTGAGATTTTGTTGTTCTTCAGCAAAGTGGTAGCTTTCCTGGTTGCATGGCGACCTCTCTCTTCCATGCAGTACAAAGGCATAGTAAAGACCTACCACTCCTGACCCAAGTTAGTCGGTGGAGCATTTAGAGATGAGGTGCTGATGAGTTTCACTTGATCACTTAAAGCAGTGGAAGCACAAACCCACTTACTTTGCAAAGAGCATGCTTCTGTTCTGACAAAGGTCACACAAACTGTGAAAACCTCATGTTGTCAGCCCACATCGGTGGGTTTGGATGGCACCTGGCAAAAACATATTGGTTTTCCCTGGTCTTTTCTCCTATCCCACGTGATCAAGGAGGGCATTAATCTGACTCGAAAGATCTGGTTTCTTTTTTAGATACTCATCTGTTTTTATGCATAAGTCTTCTTTCAAACATGGGTGCAGAGCCCTTCCTCAACAGTTGTTATTCTATCCTTGAACAAGCTGGAGTTACTACTTGAGGAGAAGCAACATGGATGTTGAATCTCATGCCTCTTAGTGGGGATTATCAGCAAAACCATTCACTCAACTCAGTGGCATTCTCTTTGCTCTGTCCACATCCTCCTGAAGCTGTAGCTTTTCAGAAAGCTCTGACTTCTGGCTGAATCCGGAATATAAGATCCAGCAGACAAGGTCCATGCTTGCAGGAGGAGGCATCCCTGTGCCCAGGCCTCGTGCAGGCAGGAGAAGGTGGGGAGATGGGGGTCACCTTGCCCCGAGAACCTCCATGAAGGGAGAAGGCAGAGAGGGATGCCGTGAGGGCTTCATGGTGTGAGGAAGGCATCTGTGGCCAAGGGCAGGGCGACAGTGGGAGCTGATAACCAGGAGAGAAGTGCTTGCACCCAGAGGGCGGCAGAACGTGTGGGACCGACCGTGTGCCTGAGCACGCTTGGGTATAGAACATTTTTAGCACTGGAGCGAGGCCAAGCTGGTTATTAATTGCTTAGCGAACGTGAGTCAGAAGGATGAAAAGCAGCTGCTTTCTGCCAGGATATTGTAGCAGTGCTTTTGAAAACACACTTTGATATTGTGCCTTGTAACCATTTTGTAGTTGGCGGTATAAACATTGTTCAGTAAAAGCTGCAGTTCACAAACCATTCTGTAGCAGTTGTTTGAGAACAGTAGCCCCTTCCCTTAGGCAGAGGAGAGCACTCTCCTCTGTTAGAGGTGAACAGCCCGCCAGGGTGAGTGCCTGGGGCTCGGTCTGCGAGCTGGCCCAAGGTAGAGACGGGAATGGTGAGGCAGCCAGCCAGGTGACTGTGGATGGCAGGAGGGCACTGTGAGGAACTGGAGTTGTTTTCAGAGAGCTCCAGCTCCGCTGCTTCTGAAACCACCACTGTTTTGCAAAAGCTATCCACTTCTGATCTACAGTATCTGTGGGGGTATGTTTCTGGGGCAGCTCGTGGTGCTGGAGTTTGTTCATGGGCACAGGTTTCACCACCTGCCACCCTCAGCGTCCCTCTGTGAGCCAGCCGTGGTGGCCATGCCAAGCCCAGACATGGCTGCCCGGAGATACTCCCTTTACCTTGCCCCACACACATCCACCACACAGGCACCCAAATGGTGGAAATGGCACCACACGCCAGTACATCCCCTTGCCCTCTCCACAGATGCAGTAGCATGGTCCATGTCTTGGTGTCCTCTGGTGAGGCCCAGGCTGGATTTTACGTATGTGCAGTGCTCTCAGCAAAGACAAGGGGCAAGTGGGAGCCCAGCTTCTGCAGCAGAAGGTGCTGGTTGTGGCTCCCAGTCCTTATGGAGGTATTTCCACCATCTCCCACATCTTCATGGTAAACAGTATTAATTCCAGTGCTGTGTGATCTTCCTTACAATCTGAGCGTAGGCCAACAGGCCCTCAATCCAGAGGCTGCAATCTTGATCTTCATTCAAATGCCCATGGGAACTCAATTTATGAAGCGTATTTGATGTGCTTTTAGTAACTCCTGGTGCTGAGGGGAGATTTTATTAAATCTAAACGTGTTTAGACTTTCTGGCTGATGAACACCTTGTGCTCAACTATTTTGCTTAGCTCCAGTCTGATGTGAAGCAAAAAAACCTGGATGTCTGAGGCAAGGCCATCGACTTCTTCCCAAACAGGGTGATAGAAAGCAGTTCCCAAAAGCAATGCTAAATGAAAATTTTGTGCTAGCAAGAAACCCTAAACTGAATGGATCGGTTAAATACACATATTTCCTGCCAGAAGGGCTATAGGAAAGAATGTGATATGAGGAACTTAAACCATACTTTTAATAAGAGCAGGTGTTTGCATTTAAAACTAAATGTATTTGATGTTTGGCCAATACATTTTTACTGAAAAACAAAATTTCATGTAGCGAATAACAATAAGAACAAAACTAATGATAGACTTGTTCACGTTTTTTATCTAAAAATATGAATCAGATATTCGTCTTGAGTTCCGTTCAATTTCCTCCATTTCTGAGCCTTTGATATATAGTGGAGTTATATTTATAATTTTTTTTCTACATTTAGTCATTAAATGTCTTTGGATGAATTATCTTATCCTGAGTTTTGTTCTACCTTCCTTCTGTACCTTCAGACTCATTCCCTACAGTACATTATCAAGCAAATTTCAGTGTAACATTTTTCTTTGCTCTGGTAATTGTGCTGAGAAACTCAAAATTTAGAGCTGAAGTCAGAAGCGATGTTTACTAGAGCTTGGCCTCACTTGCTGGGCATTGCTTCAGTTCATGTGGCAGATGAGCTCTTGCCATGACCTTTTCCTTTGAGGCAGGCAGACAGGCAGAGCAGAGGCAGGGAGGGACTTTACATGTGCAAGACGATGCTGTGTTTTGCCTCTCATCAGCTGGAGTGCTTGAATGACTGTCCTATCCACATTACACAAGTGAAAAGTTAGAAAATAGCATTTATCTCTGAAGATGTTCTGCTCTTAATACATTTCAGTGCTGACTCAAAGATAGATTTTTAAAAAAGGAGTTTCCCTAGGGACAAGACCTTATATAACCTGCAGAGAGGAGAATGGCAGGCTGAGGTCTCTGCAGGTTTGCCTGTACACTTTCTGCAGAAATATGCAGTGACCTGTACAGTTCTCAGGATCTCACGACAATAATGATGTCTTTTCAGCTTTTTGAGGAGAGTTGTACCCGCAGAGGGTCCTTGGGATTTTACTGAGGTGACACAGGCCAGAACACAACCCAGCGAGATGAAGGTCACGCAGACACTGGACTCTTAGTTTTAAGGAGTTCATCCCCACGGCATCTTGTTGTGGATGTGTAACTTTTCCCTTTATTTTCCCTTTTCCCTCCCCAATGAGGACAAGTAGCAAACCAAGCTCCAGACTGTGGTCGCTTTGTTTTCATCAGCCTAACTAAAAAAAATGCTTTCTGGTAGAAACAAGAGGATTAAATAAGGACCTTGGGCAGCTCTGTTTTGCTACACAGACCGCAGGATTGTCATGTGTCCTGCTGGAAGTGATCTGATTTCACACTGCCTGGACCTCCCTGGATCCCTCTCTGGGTCAAGAAAGTTGACAGCATATGTATTGTATCACTCCTTTTATGTTAATTCCTACTGTAGAAAGTTTCCGTGAAAAAGATGATTTTGTCAAGAGACCAGTTTGCCTTTTGTTTTTAGCATTTTCCTATGCATTCTAAAATCAATGGAGCTAGGGTAACAAACATTAACAACAGATATTTTTTTTAAATAAATGAAGAAAGAGATCTGAAAAAACATATTTAATGTGTTTTATACTGATAATCATTTTGGAACTATGAGTGGTCAGGCATTGGAACAGGCTGCCCGGGGAGGTGGTTGAGTCACCGTCCCTGGAGGTGTTCAAGATACGTCTGGATGTGGATCTGAGGGACATGGTTTAATGGGTAATTTTGGTGGTAGGTGGACAATTGGACTAGGTGATCTTGGAGGTCTTCTCCAACCTTGGCGATTCTATGATTCTATGTCTCCTGTTCACCTCTGTTCCAAGCATGAACCTGTGACAGAGTTAAATAGCAGGCAACAAAGCTAGTAATAATGATGAAGCTTCAAAATAAACACTGTTGCCTGTGAAAAAGCAGTTGAGTGAGTTGCACAAAATGCAGTGTAATTATATAGTCGTGAGGCACAGTTTGATAGCTTGGATCTTATCTTGGCACAGCATGACATTTTCACCCCAGCCCCATTTCTTTGTCAACAACTCTTTTCTAGTTTTTCACCTTTAAACAATCTTATCAAATCTTAAGTTTGTTCCTCTCTGAGTGATTGTGGAAGGAAATTCAGGTAGTAATTAAAGCAGCCAGATCAAAACAATTTAACCAAAACATCACCAAGAGTAAAATTCTGAGTGGTGTCTTCAGGATTCTCTGTTTTATTAACACCTCTAGATTTAGTTTTGATTTTGCAGTGATAAAGGGCAACAACCTACAAAACTCCTATATAAAGAGTCCCTACACCCTTCCTGACATGAGACTTAGGACTGTCACATGCATATGGATGTGGCACCAGTTCCACTGCTGCAACAGTTCCCATTTCTGCAAGATTCAGCAGAAGTGACTTCAGCTTTCATGTATAAATTTTACGTTACTGGTACGCTTTTAAATAGCTCACTAAAAATTGCTTCCTTTAGTAGTCAAGGTCTCTTATCTGTCACCTGCTTCCTTCCCCTCCGTGGATGCATCCTGTTTTCCATGTCAGTCCCCACATCCCCCCCGTATTTCCATGCGCATTTTCCTGTTGTCATATGCTGCTGCAGCTGCTCCTCAGATGCCTCTCCACCAAGGAAAGGCTCCAAACCTGATCTCACTCCTACACGTTGCCATGAAAAACCACTTTGCCTGTGCTGGGGTGGGTGAGCCTCTCCCCTCTCCCTGCTAGCAAGGAGGCAGCAGCGCTGACTCCTCGGGGCATGCTGCTGTGAAGCAGCCTGCACGTACTGCTTATGACACCATCCCACCGTTTTGTGTTTGCCTTGTCCCCTGTGCTTTTTGTATTGTGCAAGTGGAGCAAGAAAACCAACAGGAAAGTAAGATGAGTCAGGGCTGTGACAGTATGTGGTTAAGTCATGTCTGCGCTTTCATGCATGATTCAATTGCTCTCTCCCTTATGGCTCTTCCTATGGAAATAAAATGTGAAATGATAATTGGGAGAAAACTGTTTAAGGAAGGATCCTACCTGTGACATGTGAAATTGCATCTTTAAGTTTTTGGTAGGGCTTGGCTGTATAACAAAACCAGAGACTGTTTATACAGGGCTGTCAAATACATCTTAATTCATGAGTGTTTCCAGCTCTCTTCACTGCTGCTTTATGAGATAAATATGGCTCCATTTATTTTAATTACCTGTTTTCCAACAACAGCATAACTGACATGGAGTATTACAAAATACTTTTTAAGAAGGTGGAATGCATTTGAGATGATTTTGTGGTCAGCATTTTCTTACAATTATTATTATTTTTTTTTACTTGAGGAATACATTTTGTTTTCCTTCCTTGCTTCTTCTGCCACAGGAGATGGATGTGGGCACATGGTGATGTACCAAGACAGCGGGACCCTGGCTTCCAAGAACTATCCTGGGACATATCCAAACTACACGCTTTGTGAAAAGAAAATCCAAGTACCTCAGGGAAAACGCCTGATCTTAAAAATTGGAGACCTGGATATTGAATCACAGAAATGCGAATCCAGCTACCTTACCATCCTGAGTTCTTCAACGCTGCATGGTAAGCCAAAGAGAGTCAGCTGTCCTGTGTCTATTTCATAGAATCATAGAATGGCCTGGGTTGGAATGGACCTCAAGGATTGTCAGGTTCCAACTCCCCTGCCAGAGGCAGGGCCACCAACCTCCAGATCTAGCACTAGATCAGGCTGCCCAGGACCCCATCCAACCTGGCCCTTAACACCTCCAGGGACAGGGCATCCACAACCTCTTTGGGCAGCCTGTTATGTCCTGGTTAGTCCTGGCCTCAGAGGGGAGAGGAGATAGATAACCTTTGCTGTTGCTGCCTGTTTGTCACTGATAACCTTTGCTAACATAGTCTCTAATACTTTAGATATTAAATGTGTGCAGTCAGGTTGCACTTGAATAAGCAATTTGCACAGGAGGATAAATGAGTAAATATGCTATGATGATGCACTTAAAGCGATAGCAACAACAAGTCCTCCCAAGCAAACCTGAGGCCTTCCTCAGATGAGTTTTCCCAGCCAGTTGTTGCTGAGACTTTTGATCTGCTCTCTGAAAGAGTCAAACTGATGTTGAGGTCAGTGAGCCCTTTTTCTGAAGTCAGATTTAAATCTGGGCAGACACGAAGCTGCAAGGAGTCCCGTAATACTGGAAGAAACTTGTGAGTTGCAAATTTGTAAGAATTTGCCAGCTGGGAGCAGGCTATAGCACTTCAGTCAGCTGAGGCTGAATGTGCTATGCTGGATGTTACAGGCAGAATGGATTTGGTGGAAAAAGAAAACGAAGAGGCAAGCTACACAGAGCTTTCAAGGTGACCCAGCTCGTTGCTTGTCTCAGTGAAGTGTGTGGTTATCCCAAGCTCAGAACTCACAATAGTAAAGAGGGATGATTGCCTTTAATTCACGAGCATGATAGGTCTATAACTCATCTGGTAAGATAAGATCAAGTGAGGTATTAAAGCCTCTCTCACAAACGAAGGTAATTATTGTTCGTCACGAGGGAGGTATTACATTTTGAAACTGCCTTCAACAAGAGTGAACAGTGGCATGTTCATATCTGAGCCTTAGATATAGCTTGACTTGAGGCATAAGGAATGTTTCTGTTTGTGTGTGCTTGGATTTATTTATGTTTACGTTCAAGTACCTGTAAGTAATGAATTCTGTTCACCTGAAGCATACTGACTGTACTTGGCAGTAAGTGATACGTGTTAGTGTTGCATTATCATAACTCTGAGTGATTTTTACTGATATTATCTTAACATCTCAAATCAAAGGCTTGTCTAGGAAAAAAGGAGAAATCAATATACTGTTTTCAGAAGTGAAAAATGAAGCTTGAATGATAATTCAAATTTTGGCTCCTTACACAACCGCCCCAAGGCATCTTCACATAGTGCAGTCTTGCAGTTATTCAGCCCATATACACAGAATGCTGTTATATTATGCAATCAAATCCATGTAATGAATTTCTTTATAGTGTTCCCACACCCATTTTCATACCTGATTGGTGATGTCTGATGCATGTGGACTGTAATTTGCGTCCTCAGTAACGAACTGCACAATTAGCAGATTTTGCTTATATCTGATCAAACAGGTTTTACAGCTTAAGCAGGCATGCTATCATTAATGGTTTTTGTGGTCTACAGCGTGCTGTAGACTTTCCTACTAGTCTATGTAGAGTCTTTTCTTTACGTTCAGGTAAAATCCATGCAGTGAGGAAGTAGCACTATATGCCAAAATTCACAATACCGCTTGCGTTTTAAAAGACACAGGAATCCACTGACGAGATTAGGACTTCTCTGAGTGAGTTGTTTTGATCACTTTTCTATAGTTTTGAAGTTTAATATGAATTTACCTAAGAAAAAGGAGTTCTGTGAGTGGGCACTGCTGAGTACATTCAGTCCTGCAAGTGTCCTTTCAGGTAGCTGTTTCTCAGCCCAGATCTCCTCTCTGCAACTCTCCTCTCTTCATGAGCATCTGCAGGCAGGTCAGCATCTTTCCTTCATCCAGGAAGATGCTGCTGACCTTTGCCACTGAAATTTTTTAATAGGATGATGGAGATTTGAAAATATTTTGCAGGCAATTACAAACTAATGTTTGAATGTTTGGGGATGTCTGTATCTGACCAGGGTTTAAAAAGAAAAATCTAAAAAGCTAAGTGTGAAACCTGGCAGTGCGAATATTACTCATGCTTCAAATTAGCCAGGCAGCCTCTGCTCTTTGAGGTATACAATTATCAGAAAATACAGTCCAAAGGAAAATGTATTTTAGATACTACTCTGATTTCTTTAATTCCACAGAATACAGGATAGGTAGTATCAGTATGCATACAGCCTGCTATTGAGGAGTGCATCTGAAGCCTAGAATATTGGTCAGAAGCAAAACACCGCGCTATGTGCATGTAAACACAGCATTAGTGTAAACAAGTCTTCAAATGATAAAATATTCTTTCCCTTCAGATTTCTCCCACAAGTCTTTATATATAACTGTGATTCATTCATCATTACAACCTTCTGCTGGGAGTCATGGAATACACAAGGAGTAACACAGTTTGTGTTTGGGGTATTTATGTCCCATGCACCAAAGGGAAACTTACAAACAAATGAGTGGATTCACGGATTTATGTTAGCCAGGTGATTCCTTTGCATTAGCAAGTCTGTGTCTAAGATTAGACAAAGGATCGCTAAGATGTGAGTCTTATTTAAGTTCAGGGCACATGTCTCGTTTTGTAGACTGAGCCAAGAGTGCTCTGGGTTTAATTCCTTCCTAGAACAGCATGTAGTGCTGCGTGTGCTGATTTATTGAGCCTCCCTGCTCAGATGGAACTCAGGCTTTACACTACAGTTCTCAGCTTTGATACTTCTCAGCTTTGATGAACCTATGAAGGCAGCCACCACATTTTTATTTCTATGATATTGCCGTCAGAAGATGGTCATTAAATAATCTTAATGAAGCTCTAAAACTGGAGACATAAAGTGGCTGAACACTGTATCTCAGGATTATTATTCGGCACACTATTTTCTTTGGTGTTAACTGGAGGAACAGCACTGTAGTAAACCTACTGCTAGCTTTCTATCCAGCCTAGACGTGAAAACATTAATCATCAGTCAGCAAAGGCAGTCTAACACCAGTTTTGGTGAAACTGAGTCACCTTTGTCTGACAAATCTTTAAATGGTAACACAGCTTTGCACATGTTGTCTCTAGGAGAAATAAATATAATGTCCCTTTTCAAAGGCATGGCATTGCAATGAATGAAAACAGGGTGGGTTTTTTTGTTTTGGTTTGTTTTCCCTGCAAAAGGAATCTGGAATAGAAAATAACGTAGAGCATGTTCCACAGTACAGACAAGGTGCAGCCTTTACTGAAATGCTTTTCTGCTAGAGTTAATTGCATTAGCTGAGCATATTAAAAATACCAAGCTCTGAAAAGAGCTTCTGATTTTTTAATTAGTTAAAGGGATATGTGAAAACAAGATTAACCATGTGGTCCCTGTAGTTCTTAAGAATACAACACCCATTGCTACACTGCTTATGAATGTATTAACAGAAATGTTTATGTATTAACAGAAAAGTTTGACAGGAATTCCTTGTAGTCAGCTTCTTTTCATGACTATCAGATTTCTGTAACCGATTTCTTTTGACCCTTTTTGCTTGCTTTTTTCACTCTTTCTCCAACTAATGGCTTAGTGTTTTTTCTCTTAATTTTGTGAGATGATCATCAGTCTTGACTGGAGAGAGATTAAAGAAGAGATAAGTGCCTACTTAGTTCTCCATTCACTTGCAGTCAGTAGGAGGTTGATGTGTTCCTCTGGGGTGGATGTCAGATCTGCTGAGTGACTAGTAATAATTTGGAGAGTTAGCACAGTTAACTTGTTCGTGCATAATTTGCAGTCAGTAACTAGTGTGAAATAACAAGAAAAATTACTGGAAATGCTTTCTCCTCCTCGCACGTTACTGAGGGTTGTTAGAGACATTGAGCATTCACTGATGTGTGTCTGATGGCTGCCGAGTGAGTGTACACCTGTGTGTGTGTGTGCAGGTGTGCAGGAGAACCAGGTGCCTCCCAGTGCCTCATGCCTGTCATCATGGCATGAGGGGATTCACCAAACCAGTCTTTCCTTGCTATAGACTGTAGTAAGTGTCTTGCTTGAATAAAGGGTGTGCCCAGGTTTCTTTTTCTCTCCTCAAAGGAAGCTTGTTATTACAGTATCGTTTCTGGTATTTCAGGAAACCCGGTGAAATGCCCAGACAAGTTCTCACTGAAGATCAAGTGGAGCGGTTTCTTACAGTCAAAGCACTTTTAACAGTAGGGTTTTGCCTGAGTGATTACAGCAGCCCAAGTTTTCAGCTTTGGCAAGATTTAGCTGAAAAACAAAGAAATTCTGCTTTTCCTTTATCAAATGACCTTGTATTCCTTTTAGATGCATGACCTGTATTGTGCATTTTCTGTTTTTTTTTTTTTTATTGTTGTTAAATAGGTACAGCTCTTGCTAAAGATTCCTAACTGTTGCTATGCTTCCCTCCTTGAGTTTAGGCAACACCACTGGCAAGGTGTTAGGTGAGGTCACAGCTTGTGTGAGCAGGTGGCCCAGACTCTCCATTTTTAAACTGTAATTAATTACTTCTTCAGCCTGACTCTGCTCAGATGGCTTTTTCTCTCCTTCATCACAGTCTTTGGCGACCCTTTGGAAATGCGAACTGAAAGTTTTGTTTTTCCTAAAACAAGTAATGCTTGGACTCATTCTGAAGTCAGGCTGTGTTGCACAGAGCTAAGTGCTGAATAACCACGCTGTCTCGTCCTGGCTGACAAATGTGACTTCCTTGTCAGCTCATATCTACTGAGCACTAAACACCACCTTCCCCATGTCCTGCCCACAAAAGGCTTCACTTCTCTCTTTCTTGGTAATGGGAGAAGAAGAGTTACTGGTCATGTTCAGTTACTGCTTAGGAAAATGAAGCATTTGTGTGAATGTAGGATGGAGACAAATTTCAAGAATGCACATGTTTTCATCCAACAGATCCTTGCAGCTTTTGTGAGCTGATTGTGTAAGCCTTTTTGCATGCTGGCTGAGTTTTTAGCTCTGAAATGAAGCAAGCATAATCCACGTTCATCACATCCGCTGTCCTTGTCCAGCTACCAAGGTACTTTAAAAAATGACAGAAACAAGCAGCATGTAGGCATTGCTGGTTGGTGTGAGAGAAACGATTCCTCTGGGCAGAGCACTTCTGAGGGGAAGTAGGAAGAACAAAGGAGCACAATGCGACGAAGCAACCTCAGGAAATGTTCCAGAGACCAGTTGACACTAGAAGTAAACTAGACTTCATAAAAACAGACAGTACTGTGAAGGTCATCAGATTTGCAAAACAACACTATTATCAAAAAGACAAAAGTGGTAGACTATTGCTAACATTAAAAAAAATAAACAAAGCATGAAATAACTTCTTCAGTCTCCAGACGAGGCAGCCAAAGGATATCCATGAGACAATTTACCGTGTATTTCCCCGGGTATTAGTAATGCTTGGAGATAATAATTTCAAAATAAGAGTATTTCATTTAAGCCACCTAAACTGTATCAACAGATGAGGAGTTCTGGAAGAAAGGCATTAAATGTTAATTTAATTATAGAGAATATCAAATTAGGAACATTCAAAATCCATAAGCCCCTAATAGCTCTCCTGCAGAATTTTAAAAATACATATATATTAATGAATCTGGAGTGAACAGACGGAACCGCAGTTGTGTCAGCTCTTTAGCGAGACACCAAAAAAAGAAAAGGCCCTGACATGTAGATGGAGTAATACTGAAATATGGAGAACACCTACTCAGTTTCATGACATGTAACATCTGTTTATTAAATCAAAATCTTTCCTTTGTTCTTAGTAAACAAACCAAACAATCCTGCCTACTTGCTGTACTTGCAGACATCCAACAGAGTCACTTAAACAGGAAACCAGGAAAGAGATCAGCATTCATGACTCGTTTTTCAAGCCGAATATGCAAAGCAACCCACCTCACAACTAACATTAGAAGATGAAAAACTGATAATGTGATCTGGCAGTTTTCAAAAGGAATCTTGAAAACTTCTGGCTTAGTCCCAAGTTTAGAAGTGAAATATTTATCCAGAGTCAAGTCTGAATGCTGCAATAAAAGTTAACGTGGTTCTTTAAATGAGTTTCTCCCTTTCACACCAGGCACAAACCGAAGCTTTCTCCTTCATCCCTCTTTTCTGCTGAGGTTGTTCAGTATTGATATAGACAGCCTGAGGAAATCAACAGACCCTAGGTGGAATGGACAGTGAAGAGAAGAGGCGTGTGTGAGTCTTAAAAGTAGATGATAAAGCCGTGTTTTTGGCATATGATCTTGTCACCTCAACTGCAATGTTGAAAATACTGCCTAGGAAATACAGTTTTCAGTTTAAGTTGAATTGCTACAGGTGCTGATTGGTTTTAATCTTCCAATGTCTATGAAATCTAGTAATGTTTATATTCAAAGGGACACTAGGTAAGTCAACAGAGAGCAAATATGCTGGGTGCTGCTGTGTGTAGAGAAAGTGCTTCTAACTCAGGCAAACTGTGAGCTGAAATGTCGGAAGTCTGGGAGAGTATCTTTGGCTTTACCACATTACAGTAAATTGAGAACTACTGTATGGGAGTGCACAGGAAAGAGAACATGTAGTTAAAAACAGTCTCATTATTTCTCTGAAGAAAATCAGGAAACAGGTCAAAGCATAAAATTCTCTGATCGGTCAAAACTGAACCTAAAGAACCATCTTGAATCTGAACCGGTCTTATTTCATAAGCATTACCAGTTTTCACATGGGGAATTTCTTGAAAGCCTATCAGTGTAAAATGAACTGATTGTAGGGAAAATGAAAATCAGAGGTCGAAAAGGCCTCTGCAAAAACTAGATAAAATGGGGAGAGGAGCTACTAAACAGAAAACCGTATTATTGAGTAAATCAAATTTGCTTGCATTGGCCATTGTTAAACACTGAAGAGAGAGGAATAACACTTTTTCCTAAAAACTGTCTGCATATTTGTAGTTCTTTCATGTAGTAAAGCCGAAACAGTATCTCAAAGAACAGCAGCTGGGATGTGAGGTAATGCTTGTACCTTTTTCTAAACCTTACTTCTCAGTGCTAATTTCTGTATTTGGTAGCATGGAATTAAATTTTACTAGGTCTCATGGAAGTCTGAAGACTCGGGTTTGTGTTGCCGATATTACCTGAATTATTGAGAAGAATTGTATTGAAGTATTTTGCCAGGTTTCATCTGTTTGCTACAAGAGAACAAATGGATGTTCTCCGGTATTAATAACTGNTTTTTTTTTTTTTTAATCTATGCAGACGGATCATTGATAAACTTTTGGAAAATATTAATTCCTTCAGTGGATGCTGTTTCTTGCTTTTATACCCTTTAAGTATTTAGCCCTTGGTCCTCTTAGTTTTGAGCTACACTTCAGAGTCTCTGGGTACTCCAGAACTGTTCTTGGCAGAACTAGGAGATAACCATAGCTTTGTAACCCTTATTGGATTTATTACTTAACAGTAGAAACTTGTCCTCAGGCATTGCGCGCTGATTTCTTAAGCTGATTGTTTCTGAATTATCGGCTTTCATATTATACAACTGTGAGTCTAGACTTTTTATTTTATCATTTTTACTTATGACATGTGATTTGTTTGTATAATTACCTGGGACACATGTAGACTTGCTACTGGAGGAGACACATAATCCTGATCCAGGTGTGTGGTTGAGTGAGTCAGCGATCAGAATTTTACCTACGGAGTAGATATGTCACTGCTAATCGCTGCAGGGGAAAAAGCCAAAGAGCATCGGTGAGAAAATATGTAGGGTTAGTCCCTGAGAGAAGAAAAGGACTAAAGCTTTCCCAGGTGTTTCATTTTGGAGAAGCACAATGCCTTCATCTCTTCTTCCCTTTCTCTCTCTCTCTTCCTCGACTCTGGAAGAAAAATGAAATTCTAAGTTAGCACTTTACTTCTCCCACTGCAATCTGACACAAAAGACCTTCTCAAATAAATCACTCGTGCAGTTGTCTAGTATGACACTGTGTCAAATGCTGTCTTTTTGATAAGCTCATTTCCTAAGCAATTTGTTTAACCCTTTTTATAGACACTGTTTTCTTTGACTAAGTCGTGAGTCATTTTCAGCACAGGAGTACTCGAGGGAAATGTCACAATTGTCACTTGTTTCTCTGCCTGCCTGGCTTTGCTTTATAATTTTTACAAGCCAAAAGACAGAATTTCTCCTTTAATTTATCCCATGCTACTGACAGCTGGCTATCATTGGCTCTGACTGAGCTACTCTATGGGATGATCCTCTAGTTGCTATAAGGCTGATGAAGTACTTGGGAAAGATCCCCCCCCCAAGAGTATCAAACAAAATGAAGAGGCTTTTAGGAGCCTGTTCAGAAGGCTCATTGAACTTCTGCTGTACTTTGATTGTAATTTCTTGCAACCTCAGTTCCAAGGTACTGTAAATTATCCACCACCAAGGAAATGAGATTGTCCAGGAAAAATCAAAGGGATTATTTTCCATCCCAAGGTCTTGCTTTAGTATACAAGAGCTTACATACACCCCAACAGGATAGGTGGTCTGAGGGCTTTTAAGGGGTCTTATTTGTTTTTTCTTTTAGGAGAAAGGTGTTTGCCATTTTACAAAACCTCATATTAGCAGTTTATATTGTAAGCATCCTCTTAAATTCAAAGAAGCGTACCCAACTGCTTTTGATTTTCTGAGTGCTCTATGCTTGAGGGCAGGCAAAGACAAGTGTTTGCACCCAGTTGTGGTGACAGAGGGCAAGAGCAAAGACCGTGGCAAATTCAGACGAAAGTTCCCCTCAGGAACTGACTTCTGAAGAAGAAAATGTAATTATGAGGAGTCCCAGGCATGCCTGCTGGTTTGAGAAAGGAGTTTCCTGAGGAGTGTTCCAACATACTGTTGGGAGATGCAGTTGGCATCTATAAAACCCTTATCTAACTCAACCTAGACATGTCTCCTTTTCCTGTTGTCTTCCTGTCCCTCTTTATCTTGTCTTAAAACTCTAGAAATTTAATCTATATATTTCAATGGACTGGTGATGTTTTTAAAAGGCAAAGAAATGCAGCAGTTCTCTGAGCAAAGCAGTCCTTGTACAATTTGACCCTTGGCACACACATCCTTTAAGACCAGGTGTGCTGTTTGTGATCCTAAGCTTTTCTGAATAGCTGCTATGCTGAAGCATCCAGCTAGTTTACCTAGCGGACTCTGTGTAGATCCCTTGGATTGCCTTTCAGTGTTCTTTCCATTCTTTTTTCTAATGAGTTACTGCTGTATTTAAGCACTCTGTACTTCAAAGGTGGAAGAGCATTAATCATTTTCTTGAGGCTTTTGTGATGAGAGATGTTAATGCTAGAATTTATGCCACAAAGAGACAATTGGCTTCTTGCCATTCTTTGTCAGGGTAACTTTGGAGCTCATACCCATAAAGGACTGAAGCAAAAACCCTTTTGTCAACATTTGGTTTCGTACTGAAGGAGAACAAGCAAGTTATGAAATACCTTGCTTATTGCAAGAATATTCATCTAAACTCTGAAATCTTCATTCTGTCTGTAGGGCCCTACTGTGGCAATATGATGCCTGTCCCCAAAGAAATCATCCTGGACAGCAACGAAGCGACTATTCACTTTGAGAGTGGATCCCACGTGTCAGGACGAGGCTTTCTGTTGTCTTATGCCAGCAGTGATCATCCAGGTAGAGTGCTGTTTCTAAAGGATTAGCAGCATAGTCCTCCCTGTTTCATTATCTTCTCTGCACACAGACTTTGGCTTATATGTTTAGTCCTAAATATCTTCAGGTATCTTATTAGCATGGGCCATATTATTTTTAATAGCATGTGTGCAAGAGGCAATTGTAGCATTAAGCAGATATAACAGCTGCTGAAATCTTACCTAGATAATTTGCAATACAGGCCCAGTGATAACAGAAAATGAGTGCCTTCTGTAGTCTGGGCTTTTACCACACCATGATAGAATGAAGAGATAGTAGAGGTTAAGATACAAAATCTACATTTAATATTCTGCAGAAGGCCTGTCCATCTTTATTGAAGATGTGTAGAACGTGAGTAGAAGAGGGAGGTGAAAAGAATGAGGGGAAGCCATGTGGCTGTTTTATCTCTAAGTTTTAGAAGTCTCAAATGCAATTTCATGTTTAGCCAAGCATTTTTCTGTATTTCTATGTCCTGCAATTGGAATTAACATTTGTAAACTTTTCACAGATCTGATCACATGTCTGGAACGAGGAAACCACTACACCAAGACAGAATACAGGTAAAGAAGGTCTACATCTCTCTTCACTGCTGCTTGCTTTTCTGTATCTGTCTTCTGGTCTAATTGCTGTAAAATGCCACATAAGGTGTGTACAGTCTTTAGTTTTCTGGAGAAGTGAATTTTCTGAGCTGCAATGCTGTAGCAGCGTCAGGTCTGGTTGTGAGAGGCAGTAGTGCAGAATGGAAGTCTGCAGCCCTGGAAAACCAGGGAATATTGATACAGAGCTCTCAGCAATTCTCATTTGGGCATGCATACATATAGTATATGTAAAAAGAGTTTCCGCTTTGAAATTCAAAGTAGCCTTGGTGTCTCCTGAGAGCAGATCACGCCCCAGCTGATAAAAGATTATCTGAGGACAAGCTATAATTTCTGGGCTCCTTGTTAGGATTTGAAATGGTAACGAATTGTACTTTGCTGGTTACTGCCTGGATGTGCATGCAGGCTTCTTATCTGGGCTGAAAGCTTGCGTAATAATGTTTCTAGAACAACAGAATCAAACAAAAATGCACTTGAAAAGCTGCTATTGTAGTTCTTCGAGTGCTGCTATGTGCAGCCCACTCAAGGGCACTTCTGTGTACCTCCTATAATTGCTAATAGACGATCAGCCAGAACTTACTGCTGAAATCTCTATGAGTTTGAGAGCATTTCTTTTGCATGGGTTTGTTTCTGTGTATCATCGTTGCAGTCCAGGTTGTAAACGAGCCCCTGTTCTTTTACTACAGCAAATATTGTCCTGCTGGCTGCAGAGACGTAGCAGGTGACATTTCTGGGAATATAGAGGAAGGATACAGAGATGTAAGTACCCAAGATAAAGAGGGGAAATTTATAAAAGCAGAAGAGAGAATCCATTGCTCAGTTCTATAGCACAACTTGGTTTCAATTTTTGCTGCTTGGCTTTCGTCAATAATTCTTCCCAGCTGTGTTAGATACACTTTTTACTATCAGCATATTCGTATGTTATCAGTGTACCCTGAGCACATACTGAGATACTTTTCAAACAGACTAATCAATTGTGTAAGAACAAAGTCCACTGACTGTCAAATAAACCTACTTACACCAGGTTTCTGGCCTTTTGGATGTGTAGGGTTTTTCCTTCTTGAGGCAGTGCTCTGGGATGTACTGAATATTCCTCTGAATTCATCTTGTTTAAAGCCCATGTGCATTTCTTTTCTTAAATTAGCTCTTGTAGGAATAAAAAGCATTTCAGTAACTTCTGGCTTTAAGATTCTGCTTGGAGTATTCCAGGAACCTGCTGTGAGATGAAATAAATATTATACACTGACCAGCCACATCCCATTGATAACTAAAAAACACTTGGATCAGTTTTTATTAACTGTTCATTCTTTAAAACAAAGCTGCCTGAGCGGTTACATTTACCCACAGTTCACATCACGCATTGCTCTGCCTCTTCTGTGCCCCTCACCCTGGACTCACCTCCCTTCAGGCCTCTGAAATCTTTGCATCTTTCATGGTGGAGTAAATTTAATCCTACCACTGAAGTAAAACCCTGCCGTATCACAAATAAAGCAGTTGCAGAGTTTCCAGGAAGTCCACGTTTAACCTGTTCATCCAGTTGCTCAAGCACACCACCCCATCCAGGAGAAGAGCATAGCTGAAAAAACAAAGAAATACCGCATTGCATTCTAATTAGCTGGAGTTATTTTTGCTGTCCGGGGTGATTAGGAAAGAAAAGCAGCACATGGCATGACCTCATGCAGATGTTATCTAGGCGGGGGAATTTTTGAAGGAAATTTTCCCTCCATCATTTGAAGGGATTCAACTCTTCTGATGGGAAGGACCTCCAGGGCTCCCTGGAGCCCTGCTGTCCCCATGTCCCCAGCACACCCAGCCCTCCCTGGAGGGAACAGGCAGACAGCCCAGCTTGTCAAGTGCTGGAGGTGCCTGAGCTGGCCCCTGTGAATGACACACAGCCCTGTTTCCCAGTGCATACCATGCCTCAAGTCCTAAGGCAGTGTGCAATAACAGGTAGATCTGGCTTTGGGTAAGTCCACAACGTCGTCATCGTTTTCTCTTTGCAAAGAAAAGTGGTTGCCTTGCCTCCGACTTTGTTTTCCTGAGGTGGGCCAAATATTTGTTGTTAAAACCTTATAGCAGTTTCCCAGACCCAGATTACTAGCTTCTTCATTTGAGGAAAAGCTTCACTTTTGGAAACATTTTTTTTTCAAAGATTCCTGTTCTTTCCCCTGCCATCTCTCTCTACTGCTCTTATGCCTTTGCAGGACTTTATGAGCTCTAACACTTCTATAGCAGTGGCTTGGAAGTGAGAGCATTACTGCTCTGTCAGATTCACCCTCTAAGTGTCGGGTTGTGATGGCTTCTGCCTTTCAGACCTCGCTGCTGTGCAAATCGGCGATACACGCGGGTGTCATCGCGGACGAGCTGGGTGGTCAGATCAGCGTCACCCAGCAGAAGGGCATCAGCCACTACGAAGGCGTTGTTGCAAATGGCATCCCCTCGCATGAGTGAGTACTGCAGGGGCACTGGGGCTGGCAGGGAGTTCAGCCACCGCTGGCTCTGGGAGCAGTCCCCAGAGCCCAGTGCACTGGCTGGGTCAGCAGGGGCAGTGGGACACCGCACCGATGCTTCCTGGGGAAGGAGGAGATGTCAGCTGTGACTTTTGGGGCTTTTGGGGTTTGTTTCTATGGCTGTATTAACATGGTGTTGGCACGTGCTGTAGGAAAATGGTCCAAGTTTATATGGCTATATACAGTTTAGAGCTGTATTTTCTTTTTTTTTCCTTCTTTTCCTTCCAAAACACATTTGCAAATTACTTTGTTAGCAGATACATGAAGGTATGATGTTCTGCAAAAACACCTTTAATCGATGTGCTAATAAATCATGCTAAATTCATGTTAAAGTGGAAAAAAAAACCTAGGAAGAAGGAATGAATAAAAAGTGCCGTTGAGCCATAGGGGATTTAGTGAATGCCTTCTTAAACATTGTGCTTTTGACATGTTCAGAATTTTTCTCTTAGAATATTTATAGCGAGGGTGTTATATTTACCACTTATCTTTTGACTTTTAATTGTGCTGTTGTTGAAGTGGAAATAAATCCTCTAATCTCTACCCAGTGCAGTAAGCCCTTCCAGCAACTGCCTCTGTCGTTCCTGTTGGTTCATATTTTGAATTTTTAAATGTTATCTGGGTTTTGCAAGAGGCATTTTTTCTTGTTGGAGGGGAAATCTCCTCAGTCCCGTAGTCTACAAGAGCTAAGGGAATATGCCTTTTTATTTTTTTTCCCTGTTTTCCCCATGTTTTCTCCACGTCTCTTGACAATTTTACAGTCATGGTTTCATTCATTAAAAAAAAAAAANTTCATTAAAAAAAAAAAAAAAAAAAAAGAACAACAAAAAAAACCCTACAGTACTGTATCAGCCACTCTGTATGCATTTAGCATCTGCCTTCTCTCAGTGAAACAGAATGAGCAGACTGATTTTGGGATCGCCATGAAACGTACCAGTACCAAAATTGAAGCTAATTTAAAGCTATCCATGTATGCATCTCACTGCCGCAGGGGATAGGCAAATTACTTTGTCGGACGTTTCATTTTTAAGCCTTGTTCCCAGTGACCCTGGCCACATTCACATGGTGAACCCAGCAGAAAACACAGGCATTCATCTGATCTGTTGCTGTGCTTAACCTTACATATAGGTTGGAAGTCTTTATGTATTGGTGCTGTGAGTAGCTGGATACAAAGTGGGTAGCATGTAGACCACTCACAGAAGGCCTCTAAAGCCTAAATGTTTTCTATTTTCCTTAAACATGTTGCTTGACAGCTAAAATATATAGAAAATTGTATAATCTTGTCTAAAGCGAAGCAGGACTGAAAGCTCAGCTCAGGCACTGGGCCTTTCAATAAAACAAGCAGTACAAATTGTTTCTATCCTGCATGCCAGCTTTATGAAACCTTAAGAAATTAAATATTTTGTGCCTCAATGAAAGAGGTTGTAGAACCATTTATATACATTCATGTGTGTGTGATCCTTGAGAATCCCAGGAGTAACTCAGACAGTAGCATGTAAAATGCTGTAATGAAAGACAGCTGGGATTCCCACTTGTGTTTTTTCACAGTACAAGAGTTAGTGAGCAACGAATGAAGCGCAGAAGACAGCAAATGTAGATGTGCTGGAGGAAAACACTGTTTGCGTAATTAACCCATGAACTTAACTGCCAAGCATCCTTTTAACGCCGCTGCTCAAAGCGTCTTACACACTTCACGTGAGGAATGGAAGTGCCCACAGAGATGAAAGCTTGTCTCTGTTACACGGAGTGACAGAGCTCCCACTGAGAGGTGTGCTCCCGGGCTGGAACAAGCCTCCCGGCACAGATCCATCCCATCTAGTGCCATCCCCTCCGAGAGCACCCCAATGAGGAGTGCCGTCACCCTCTGCGCGCTGAGGCAGACACTCCTCCAGGACAATGCACTCTCAAAGGGACTGGCTTGCCCTGAGGAGACCACCAGGGCTTTCCGTGGGTCGTACGGGGAGCCAAACTAAACGGGCTCATAATGTGCCAGATGCCTACAAGTGAGATGGGGTGATCTTTAGAAAAGCAGCAAGGTGAGCACCGTGATTCCCGGGACACTTCTGCTGCCCCTGGCAGTGGAGACAGTCCCAGGAGCAGGTGAGCTGCTGGTGTGACCCCGTTGTTCCAGCAGAGGTAAATTGGGGGATGCAGGGTAATCATTTCATTTCAAAACATGGAAATGTGTTCCTAGAAACAGTTGGCCTATTTACTAAGAAAATGAACCAGGGCATTTTGTGCTTTAAAAAATCTTTTATAAGATGTATTCCCAAAGCTGCCCAGCTTCCCTGTCCTCGGGACACCTCCAGACTGCAAAGATTCCTTTGGATGTATTTCTCCTCGCCAGCGCCAGCAAGGAAAAACTGGTGGACAGCAGTGTTGTAACGGCCTTTTGTACTCCCTTAAATGAAAGCTTACTCAAGTTTTTAAAATCTCATTTATAGTGGATTTCAGTATTAAAGATTTAAATTATTTAGTGACTTGAGCTGAAACTGACCCCATCAGACGCTGCTGCTTGTGCGCACTGAGCTGTTAAATGTCGGTGTTACAGCGCAGCAGCAGTTATGAATCGCTCACTTGCCAGCCCGAAGGACCTGACCTTGGCCTCCCTGATTTCATTTTTCAGCGTGCTCGTTATGCCCTGTTATCTGGGAGATATTCAGCTCTCACGCCCCCTGAGCGGACCTGAACCCACAAATGGTGTAATGAAGATCAAGGGGCAGGATTTATGGGGTGGTTCTGCTACCCAAGTACAACTGGATGGGGTTTTAGCTCTGTAACGTGAGCTGCCTGGGCCGGCTGTAGCTGTACATCTGCACATGTGAAACCGTTTGTCTGTGAAAATGGAAGAGCCCACGTGCTCGTGAATTATGAAATATGAGGTTTGGGGTTAACCTGCGCTGCTTGTAAAAGCTTCCTTGAGACAGACAGAAAAGGATTTGAGCTTTACATGCACTTATAATGTGAAGCAGCATCCTTTATTTTATTTTATTTTTTGCAGAGGTGCCAGCACAGGTCTGCCATGCAGTCCCGACCCCAGAGCTGTTGGCTAGGCAGGATCCCAACGGGTGCCCGTAAAATGAGGAGTCCGGGATGATGCCATCCCTTAAAGGACAAAGTGAAATTTGCGTGACAAATGCCACCTGTCACATTATGAAATTGATGCATTACCACTTACTGAATTAGTTTGTCCTCTTCAGTGACTTGCAGAATTGTAGCAGAAATATTTCAGCCTGATTTTATAGCTTTATAGATCTTAGGAGCGCTGACCTCCTCCCTTGGTTTGCTAAAATTGCAGACCTGTAGTTTGAAAGGGATCTCGGTGGCTTTCTTGTTACAGAGGGATAGCACATAGATAAGTATTGGAGGAGTGCTGTGATTTCTGCTTTAGGTGGGTTTTACTGATCACCATGAGCTCTTCTTTTCTTCCCTTGAACTGGATTGCTTTGTATTCACTAGGAAAGCAAAAATGGTTTTGGCTGTGGTTCCGAGCTGGCTGCAAGCATGCAGAGCACATCTGATGGCCGTGGGGATCGCCTGGAGGAAGATGTGGGAGGGAGGGGCTGAGTTTCTCATCCCAGCTACTCCACCGCCTACATGCCGAATCAGGCAGCTCCCTCCCCGCGCTCCCCCCACGCTGCCTGCAGGCGTTAGCATTCCCTCCCTGGCAAAAAGAAGCGGTGTTCTTATTGACCTTGACACCAGACCACTCTCCGGTTTGCTGTGCGCACGGCTGTCAGGCTGTCGGCTGTCAGGCTCTGTAGGTGACCCCCGAGGACGTTCTCCTGGCTGACAGCAAAGGGCAGCCTGACTGGGAGCTGGCTCAGTGCTGGAGTGCAGAAGCTGTGCCACTGCTCTGCCCAGTCACGCTGGCCAAGAAGGGGCACCTGATGCATGCAGCCATGTGGAGCAGCATAGAAAGGGCCAGATTTTCATGAATTCTGGATGAATTTCATGTTAAAACCCATGCTTTTGTTTTTATTGTGCGGACAATCGAAAGAATCAGTTTGGGAAAAGAATCTCTGGGCATCTCAGAGGGAATCAGAAAGCAAAGTGGCTCCGTGGGAGGCTGAGGAAAGCACAGCTTTCCCTGCTGCGGTTGTTTTGTGATGTTCTGCATTGTGCAGAGTTGTGTGGGGCGGCCCAGGAAATGGCTTTTCCTCGGAAGCAGCCATGGTACAAGGAGGGAGAGAAGGAAAACCACAGACATGTTAACAGAGCAAACAGAACTGCTCCTGAGAAGAGCTGTTGAATGCAGTTGTAACAGGACCAAACTGTTAGTGTGAATGTAATCTGTTTAATCTGGACCAGATTAAAACAAGTGGCAGTTTTCATTGCCTGGCTGAGGCACGCTTAGCCAAAGGGAGTGGCCAGAGCTGATGCGCTTTAGTCGAAGTCAGGTGTAGTTCTTCCATGAGTCCTAAGACGATTTTCTTCAAACTGGATATGAGCTTACACCAATAGAAATTCATTGATTTCAGTGAAGTTACTCTAATTTAAACTGATGTGAGAAGAGAATTCGGCCTCCTGCTGGAGCAGCGTTTTGTAGGTAATGAGTCCCTGTTCGCTCTCCTGGCTTCCTTCACACACTGTGATTTTGCTGGATTGAGGAGCAGGAGGGGCAAGATTTGGCAGCAGCGGTTAAGATCCTGTGCAGAGGAGTAAAGCAGGAGTGTGCAGGAAGAGGAGCAGGCTGGTGAGGTGGGCAGTCACCCTAAAGCAGAGCAAATGCCCAGAGCTGCTAGCACAGAGCTGAATTCTGCCACAGTGTGAGATGTGCGTGTGCTCTTAGGGGGTCAGCAGTCAGGCAGCAGTGCCAGCGGCTGTCTGGCCAGAGATGCTCTGCTGGATGAAAAGTTGTTCTGTACCACGGTGAATTCTGTACCACTCTTTTCATGGTGTGTGGGGACAGGACAAGGGGAAATGGCCACAAACTGGAACATAGGAAGTTCTGCACAAATATGCATAAGAACTTCTTCATGGTGCGGGTGACAGAGCACTGGCACAGGCTGTCCAGGGAGATTGTGGGGTCTCCTTCTCTGGAGATATTCAGGACCCATCTGGATGCCTACCTGTGCGGCCTGCTGTAGGGAACGTGCTTTGGCAGGAGATTGGACTCGATGACCTCCAGAGGTCCCTTCCAATCCCTGCAATTCTGTGATTCTGTGAAGGCACCCGTATCTTAGCATTCCCGTGGCTGATTCCTCAGAGGCTGAATTACTTCTTTTTTTCTTGCAGTGGATCACTGTCGGATAAGCGGTTTATGTTTACTTCAAATGGTAAGAATAATGGCCTTATTTCTACCTTTTTATTTAAGTATTTTCTTAAAAGTTTTGAAAAGCAATCAGAAGAATGTTAGGCTACAAGGATAGTGTTCTGATGCTACATTTCTGGTGCTAGCATATGAAAAATGGCAGTCAGATCATTCCATTTTGATGTACTTTAGGTTGCATAAAATGAAAGTGTTTTTTCTTCAGACATTTATAAGTTCCATCTTCATTATACCAGAACTAAAACATGCAGAGGAATGAAAATATATTTACATTGAATTTATACAGAACTAGCTTTTGTTTATGACTTTCAAAGATGCAAAAGCATCTTTAATCTGTCAAGCTGTTAATTTGCATAAAACAACAAAGCAAGGGGGAAAAGTTCGTGCTCATTCATTTGAATTATATTTCAGTCATCTTAGATAAAATCATTTACTATCCCACTGAAAACTGCAGAACATGCTCAGGCTTTTGAAATTGCCAGGAAATTATTTTTAACTCATTGAAGCTGTATCACACTGGCCTGTTCTTCCTGAAGAACCTTGATGTGCAGAAAGTTTGTGGGTTCTTTGGTGGATTTTGTAGTACTTACCTGCAGCTATTACCTTCGTGATATCACCTCTTGGCAGCAGTTTCAAGGAACTTCATTAGTGAGGAACTTTCCGAGCCCTAATTGCAGGTGAAAATCATGAAATATTTACAGTAAAGTGTTCCTTTCAGTACAGTGCCTTCATCTTAGAAGTGTTTTGTACAGCAGAATTAGTTAATGCCAAACTCTAAACATAAATATTATGTTTCATAAGGAAAATATTTTAAATATGAGAAGGCTTCTCATGAACAAAACAAAACTGCAGAGATTAAAAACCAAAATGGCAAAGAAAAGATAACAGATGCAGTCAGGAAGTGTCGCGTTTGTAGGAGCCAACTGGTGAAGGAGAGGGACTGCAGCATTCTGTTACTGGATTATCCACTATAAATGGACTGGCAAACGCTAATGGATAGCATCAGGTTAGCGCCAGATAAGGCAATGTCTGACGTGACTGTTGTGGGTGGTCTGTTGCTAGCCTGATGTAAAAATGTGCTGTGAAAATACAAAATAACTGCTTCTGTCTGTCTGTGTTGGGACTCTCAGGCTGCAATAAATCTCTCAGTCTGGAAGAGGGATTCCTCTCCAAGAGCCAGATCACTGCATCTTCCTACTGGGAGGAGACCAACGAATTTGGACAACTGTTCCAGTGGTCTCCTGACAAGGCTTGGCTTCAAGTCCCGGGGCTGGCTTGGGCCTCGAACCACAGCAGTAATCGTGAATGGTTAGAGATAGACCTGGGAGAGAAGAAGAGAGTAACAGGTAGATCACTCTGATTATTAGCAGCTCCAGGGTTCTCCACTGGATGCACTGATGAAATTTTTCTTTCATTGAATGTAATTAAATATTCTGTATTGAGAAATGTTGTTTTCGTATTTAAGTAATCATAGCTATTTATGAGACCAAACTTCCAATAGTATAGGATTGGACTCATGCATGTGTGATCTGTAAGCGTGCTGTAGGCTTATAGCACAATATCACACAGTGACCACTAGAGTCTGGATGGACAATAAGTGATTGTTTAGGATCTATTAAGAATGCATTTATTGAATCTATAAGAAACATTTCAGAGTCACAGCCCTTGAAATAATGGCCCAGGTGAAAGAAGCTCCTGTTTTCATCTCCTGGCTCAGTGACAAAAATTATGGTCTGATTTTTGGATGGTCCTGTGTGGAGCCAGGAGTTGGACTCGATGATCCCTATGGGTCCCTTCCAACTCGGAATATTCTACAATTCTATGATTCTATGTAAATTCCAATTGCTGCTAGAAGTGTAAAGACTGCTGTTATGGACTATAATATCAAAAAGCAATTACCATGTCTGGAGACATTAAGTTGGGCTCTGTTTAAAGTTCCACTGCTTGACTATCACAGCTTAATGATGATTTCTACTCTTGACCCAACTTTTAAATTCAGTGACCACCCTTGAATTCCAAACACGGTTTGAAAAATAAATTAAGGCTTCAAACACAAAGGTCTCTGAATTGGGTTTGCTTGCGTGTTTGCATTTGAAAATCTTCCTCTGAAAAGAAACCTGACATGAAAATATATTCTGCATTTTGTTCAAAGGGATTAAAACCACTGGTTCTGGATCCACTATGCAGAATTTTAACTTTTATGTGAAGACATTTATATTGAACTACAGAAATAACAACTCGAAATGGAGGACTTACAAAGGAATTCTAAGCAATGAAGAAAAGGTAAGAGAAAGTGGGAGCGGTGGCAAAGCACAGAGGAGAAATCCGTGTGCTGCCTTGACATTGCAGGACAGACTTTCACTGACAAGATCAGGAGTTTCAGACTTGTCCAGACCTGGGTAGTCTTCACCAGTGTAATTTACGGCTACGGGGCCGATAGTGAGTGAGCTTGTTGAAACAAGGACTTTCTAAAGTTGTTGGGGCTTTCTGAAGTTGTGAGATAGACGCACAGAGGCTTGTGAGTGTGAGTATACTGCTTGTATTAAAAAGTGTGATTAAAGCTGTACACGAGGCTATTTAGACAAGTATTTATCTCAGCTAAGTATCTGTGCTGCTTATCTGTGCTTGCAGACTGAGCTCCTCTTTGGGCAGCATGAGGGACTGCGCCTAAGTCTGTTAGGAATCAGTGTGAATGCTCTTAAACAAAAAAACCCTGTGCACACAACAGCTGTCACAGACTCTGAATGAATTCCACAATGAACTGATAAAAGCAGTGCAGCTAGCTCATGCAGGCAGAGGGTGTGCTGCACGAGTTGGTGTGCTGCACGAGTTTGTGCGCTAACATTTTTCTATGAAAAACTTGTTTCCTTTAAAACAAAAATACGAAAGTCCTTCTCCTCCCACAATGTTCACAGTCAGATCTTCACTAATCCTTTCCAAGGGAGCTCAGCTTGTCTCAGGGGAAGGCTCTACCTAGTGCTCAGTCTGGACTATAGTTTTAGAAACTTGGTAGACCTGTGCAGAGATTTCCTGCTAGCTGTGACATTCTCAGCTTGTATAGGAAGGAATTTCACTGAACAGTCTTCATTGGTTTAAGATTTTTTAAATTAAACTTAGGGGACATTGGGCCAAAAAGTGAAAAATCAACCTAGTGATGGGTGAATTTTGTGAAAGCTCGTCATTTAAAATTTTCTGTTATGAAGGTTTCCACAGTTAGTTGTTATTTTCAAATAATCCTGTGTAAATACTGTTATATATAACCTGTTTCAGCTAAGGAATGTGACAAAAACCTGCCCCGTCTGAACCCTGTGTGGCCTGGTGCCTTATCTAAGATATGCTGAGCTCACTTCCCTATCTGATCAGGCTTTTACATTCTCCTAGACCATGCCAAAGCATCTCTAAGAACTAATTTTGCAAGGGTTAATTGTTCTGTACTCAGGCTGAACTGATCCTGGGAAGTAAGTATAGAGTGAAGGAGATACAGCTACATAGTTAGTAGTTGTTTTTTAATCTTGATACAGAAAGCGGTCGAATTTACTTAAATGTCTAGAAATATTTCACTTTAAATAAATAAATAAGTATTTTGGTTGGATTCTTTTTCTTTTCACATTTGTATCCCCTGTTGCCCAAGTAAGGGCCCTACAGTGCTATTGAGTCAAAAATGATAGCATTATACCAGAACACGTTAAGTAGAAATTATACAGAATGGGAACAGAATGATAACCTTTGTTCTCTGAGCTAATAGTAAAATGTGATCATCTGTCAGAATTAAAAAGACTGTTTCTTTTCAGAGCTCCCATTTTCAAAAATCTTGTGGCTACATCCCAGATTTTTAGGACAATGAAAATGTTTGAAGTTGGAAGTCAGGAGCGTTTTTGAGAAACAGATTTTTGAAGCACAGCAAATAATATGCTTACATTTTGTTGCAGGTATTCCAAGGCAACTCCAACCCTGGTGACATTGTGCGTAATAATTTCATCCCCCCAATAGTGGCTCGCTACGTGCGAATTATTCCTCAGACTTGGAACCAGCGGATAGCTTTGAAGCTTGAGCTGATGGGTTGTCGAATAATGCAAGGTATGGGGTAAGCAGTGCTCCCAAGGCACAGTGCCCCAAAAGTGTGCTGCGCTACCACAGAGCTACTGATTCCTTTCTCTCTTTTGCAGTGAACAGTTCATTTACACACTCAATGTGGCAAAAAACAAGTCAGAGCACAGAAGCCTCCCTTGGAAAAGAAGACAGAACTGTTACAGAGCCCATCCCATCAGAAGAAACCAATTTAGGTAACGCTACCCATCACTGCATTTTTTCTACTATACATCATGTCTTCATCCCAGCCTGAGTAAACTTTAAACTTTCTCACAAATCAAAACTTTTATTTTCCCTTCAAACATTTTTAAAGGTTAACTACAGAGAGAGCAGGGAGGAGCTTGGCTTCTTTTTGTCTTGAGGCACAGAAAGAAATTGAAAGCCTTAATTTTCCTTGATGTGAGAAATACCAGGCTTTCTTTTCCCTGTCATATTGGTTATTTGCCATGCTTCATAGGCTCGACGTGCTATCCGGAGCACTCATTGGCATTTTTGGAGGAGCTCTTGTCTTCCTCACTCTTCCCCTCTGTTTTTCAATTGTTGTAACATATGAGGCAGTGGTCTCACAGAAATGTTACCTTCTCTCTTAGCAACCATGACTCCTCCCAGAGGAGGTCCCCAGCACCAAGCGACATACTGTAGTGCACAATAGTGCCCTTTAACATTTTTTTCACAATGCTTATGTTCATGGGGGTTCAGACAACCTTAATTCTCAGACTTCTCCTTCAGTGCCATAATTTGCAATCTTCATCTTTTAATATTGTGGAGGTAATTTCATAGATCTTAAAAAAGCAAGCAAATAAAATGTGTTGTATGTGCTGGCTTTGGTGAATCCATAGCTAGGTAGGAATTAAGGGCCCACCACACCAAACTGCCTGTTAGGTAGCTGATGGTTGTAGCATTGTCTCTGTGAATAAGCTAGTTTTAAGAAGTGATCACTGTTAAAAAAAAAAAAAAAAAAAAAAGATCTGAAATTGCATTGCTCTTGCCAAGGGCAAACGCGGTTCATCTGTGCAGTGGTATGGGTAAATTGTATTCATCTTCACTGAAAATGAAACCTTTTGAGATTTTATCTGCTAAACTGTAAATATCCCATGGACATGTGCACTACCTTATTCTCAAAGCCTTGTAAGTGTCTGCAGGAGTAGTGAAGTGTACACTCCTGACACAAAAAGCCACCCTAAGGCTAATTTCCAAATCCCTGTTCTCAACCATTTTTAACACAGGCAAAACATTTTTCGCTAGCTCCAATCTTGGAAATCATTGAACTATTTTGACTGAAATGTTTCAACCAGTTCAGCAGGAGCCAGATACTCAGCATGGAAAATTGCAGCTTCATTTAGCAGCTTTAAAAGTAACTGAAAGCAGCATTACTGTATGTGGCTTTTTAAAAAAAAGAGTTACCCAGTAAGTAATAAGAAAACTGCACTCTGTATGGATGCATATAGATATTATGCCAAGTGTCAGCCTTGAGAAATATTAACATTTAACTCTTTTGGTCTCAACACTGTTCCACTTGTGTACACGGCAAGCAACTGAGTATGGCTGAGGAGCAGTTTTGCAGTTTTATAGTTTTACATTTACATTCTCTCTCACAAGGAGTTTTCCTGCAAGATTATCTGTAGGAAGAAATATCCATCTCAGAGTAATTTGCCTTTGTAACTTTTATCCATTTATTTTTTCATGCAGGCTTAAAGCTTACAGCTATAATTGTCCCAGTCCTCATAGTGCTGTGTCTGTTCCTGTTCTCTGGAATTTGTATCTGTGCAGCCCTACGGAAGTAAGATACTGTCTTTTGTCATAGGACATATTTGTGGCATCCTAGCTGGCACTTCCAAGTATGTGCCCTCTTCTCAGAAAACTGGAAAATGATATTTTTTTTAAGTCTTCCTTCTAAGTAGAACTTATACTGTGTCTCTGTAAATTGTATTTTTCAATCACTCCCCAGTCAGACGAAAACAAAGGTGAAGGTGGTCAGAACTGCACATCCCAATTTACAGTCCAATGCAACTGGCTGTTCCCTTCAGCCTACATGTACCCACAAATGGAAAGATGTAATGCAGTTGAAGATGGAACAGTTTGCACACCAAAGCTGAGCAAAAATTTGGTGAAGGGAACGTTTGAGCTATCTGAAGCATTCTATTTCATTTCCCTCCTGTTGTGTTTCTGCTTCCTGGTCACTTAAGGCACTTAACCACGCGGGCTGAAATCACAGCTGGTCTATAAGGAGCTGCACACATACACTGTTAAGCAGATAAAACTAAGCCATTTCATTTCAACAAGTTGGGGAATTGGAAGAATTATTGACAACTTTGGGTTGCACTGGGTGTCCATTCCTGTGACCTTGCCTTTGAACGTAGAACAGGGAAACGCGCGTATCAGCATCTGGGGATTTAGAAGTATAAGCAAAGCTCTAGAGATCCTCATCACTAGCAGCACTCAGCTCTGCCCTGGATTTCCAGTAAAATCTAGAAATAAACTAGTCAAAGAATTCAGAAAAGGAGACTCAAATCATAACCTAGAGTGACATATAAGGACATGCACACATCAAGTCCATGAGGGAATTCCTTCAGACAGGAGGAATTTGCACAGCGGCGCTCAGAACGTGCATGCAGATGGGGAAATAACCGAGTGTGGAAATACTGGATTGCATGCCTTACAGTCTTGTAAACGCATCCTCCAGGAACTAAAAGTGAACAGTTGTTCTCAGCCGCTAAACACTCAGATTCTCTGCTGAAGTGAAGGAGTGAAGATAAAATGCTGTGAGCGTGGAAGTTTATAAATGCTTTCTTCTCCTCACAGGCAAGAAGCCAAAGGACTTTCTTATGGATTATCCAATGCTCAGAAATCAGGTTAGTGGAGAATGGTGGGCTTCATCATGTCCTGTCCTGTCACCTCTTGCCCTGTCCTGTCGTGTCATCTGGGCCACTGGGAAGGGTTTTGCGCAACTACATGTGAAATGCTTATGAAAGAGCCACCATCTTTCCTCGTTCAAATGTGCTATTCCATACAGGGAAAATGGGAAACGATAGTCCCAGTTGTGTCATCCCAGCGCAGTGCCCAGAGAAACAAAGTAATTTGGTTTCTATGACAGAAAGGCAATTAGTAGAAGATCTATTACACAAAATTCATAAATTAGCATATGAGTGCTCCCCAGGTGCCCTTCCTTTCCTTCCCTCCTCCAAAACACCTATTTTGCAGAAAATTGCTACTTTCCTTTTTTCCCACAGCAGAGGGGATTGCCATTCTCCAAGACAGCAAGGACTAATAATTTTTTAATGGCTTTAGAATTTCCATCTTGCTGCCCTCCCTGGTTGAGATGGTATTTATTTAGCCTAACAAAACTGAATTGTACTTCACATCTAAAATCAGAATAGAGGATTGGCTTGAGGACTCTGCTGCAGAAGATGCCTGCAAACCCCTGGTGAAGTAGCATGCTTTGCCTTGCTCGATTATGCTTTGTAGAGCAGGGTCTCCTCTCAGCCTGGAAGTTGGGGCTCAGCTGTTTTTTCTGGGCTGCTCACTCTGCAGAATCCTTCTGAATCTCAGCTTTCCATTAAAAAGAAGCCACTGAGTAATTCACATGTCTCTTGCAACAGCTCAGCTCCAAAATTTCATCCCTCAGCAGGTGCTGACGTCAGGGAAAGGAACCCTGTTACCCGTTTCGGCTCACCCTCATTATAAAATTAATTTGTACTTAACATCATATTTGCTAATATGATTTTTCAAAGTCACATCATAATCCTTTCTCACTAGCTAATGAGGACAAATCCCATGAAATCAGAGATAGCCTCTTACCCACTCAGTTCATTTGTAGTGTGCTTCATAAATCAAGCTTCTAAACAGCGTGACCCAGGCTTGGGGCGCAGCAGAGTGGGCGTTGAACCCACCTCACCGCAGACCTCCGGCACAGGTGCCAGACAAGGAGCTGGCACTGCATTTTCTCTCTACCGTCTCACAGAGATGTTGTGAGAACAAATCAGCTGATAGGTGCAGCTGCTCAGATATCGAGGAAATGGAAGCTATACTAGGCTACTGGAAGAAAAAAAAAAAGAAATTTCAAGCATTATTTTTGCCACTTAAGTGATAGCAAAATACATAGCTGACTTAACGCTGGTACTTTACTGATAGGCCTTAAGGTATACCTTAAGCCATTCTTGCCAAGGAAGGCAAAGGAGAAAATCCTCAATATAGCTTAATTTCTACTTGGGAATCTCAGAGGGTGTTTTTGGTTTTTTTTTTGTTTTATTTTGTTTTTTGGTAAACCACCTGTTTTAATCTTGCTTTGTAAGTAGTTTAGTATATTGACAACAATCAGTACTCTAAAAATATAACTTTCTGATAAGCTTCCTGGTTTTTAACTTTCTGATGTCTTCTATTTTTATTCCTTTATCACAGGTTGTTGGAAACAAATCAAGCAGCCCTTCACCAGACATCAGTCTACTGAATTCACCATTAGCTATAATAATGAGAAGGAGACACCACAGAAACTAGATCTGGTCACGAGTGACATGGCAGGTAACAGTTGCTCCCACTTGGGTGCACTTGTTTTATTCTGTGCAGACAGACAGTAGGTAGCAGGAGGAAGGATAAGTCAGCAACATTAGAAGCTCTGACTCTCACGAAAGCTGAGGCCCAAGGACCGATTGATCTGTGTTCATCCCAGATGTATGAGGGGGGAGAAAAACACCAGATGAATCTTCACGTTTTATAGGATTTTTTTTCTTGGAGTTAATGGGAAAGATTTCCCTCTTTCTGAACTAGTTACAAGTGAAGGTAAGCGTGGAAGGCACTCAGGCAGGAGTGCAGTGCAAGAATGTGCCTAAGATAGGAGAGTTTGGCTTTGCTGACTAATAGTTATGTTTCTGTTTAAACTCAAATGTCTCTGGCAATACAACAAGATATAATGACCCTTGCTGCTGATCAAATAGAAAAATTGCATATTTGGTTTGTGGTCAGAATCCACGCCCAGCTGGAAGCCACGCTGAGGTCTGTGTGCAGTACTCCTGGTGCCTGAACTGTTTTGGAGATGAGGCCTCCTGAAGTGGCAGTAGGTAGATGAGGGAGAATGAAAAATCCACCACAGTGCCTGTGCTCCTGTGCTATCTCAGCTCCGGGTCACTGTCTGGATAGAGCAAATCCCTGCATCAGTACTACTTGTATCCCAAAGGGACGGTTTCTTAATTCATCCTCTTAGTGCATCTTATCCCTGGCTGGTTTCCTCTGTCTGGAAGGGCTAGACAGAGCAGCCACTTCACGAGGTTGGTGGTCAGCAGTCTTCCAGAAAAATTATTTTGCTCTTTCCAGGCTTCAAACCTTAGAAGTTCCTTAGGATTTCTCTAGTACAGTTGTCAGAGAAGTACACTTTAAAAAAAATAATGGCTATTTTAATTTGATATGGTGCTCTTCTGGACATCTATCAAAGATGGTTTTGATGCTTTACAGAAGCTTACAATATAAATTTGTAGTTTTATTTCATGAAAGAAAGAGAGTGAGTAAAAGTTCCTTGCAACTCATGGTTGTCCAGCTACCCTGGCTGCGTGCAGGGAGCCTCTGCTCTCCCCATCCTCTCCTCCCGCAGTGTGTGAGAATTCATACCCCTCATCCTGGCCTGACAGCTCTCAAAGCATAGCTTGTCACCTACGGTCTCCTTTAAAATAAGAAACATGAAATAAAAACTGTGAGTGCAGCCAGGAAATGTGCAGCAAATACCATTTCATAATTACATTGCAGGGGGCATGCAACTTGTGTACAGGTTACCATACCACATGAAATTCTTCCCCTCCGAATTCCCTGCTGGTTGCTGGGTCCCATGGCAGCCCAGAACAAGGAGAGATGCTTTTTTCTGAGCAAGTGAGATTACTCAGAGTAGCAGCAGCAATGCTGGTGAGAGCTGCATCTCCTAGTGACATACCACAACACCTTCACCCTACATGCTGGAGTTTGGGGAGCAGCCAGGAACTGCCAGAAAGATTCACAGGACATATGGGATTCAATTCAACACTCATGTCAGATGAACTACAATGCCAAAACAGAAACTGAGCTAACTTCTTCACGCCTGCACCAAAATACCGTAGTTTATCAGTGGCATTTACTGGAGCTGTTCAGGCCACCATAAGCGATTTTCACTAGCACCAAAGTGAAAAAGTTAGTTAGAACACTGAATTTCAACATAACAATTCTACTGGTTGTTTGTAAACCCTGTTAGTTCAGTTCTCTTTCTTATACAGCAGCGTGGCATCCTCTCTGACTAGAGGTGCCAATATCCCCTTTGTGAGGCTGTGTTCCCTGAACCTTACCTTGTGCTCCTGCTGGGGTCATTTCCCAGGTCAGCTCCTGCCCCCTCTGTGGTGGGTGAGCCATCCCGCTCCCCCGGCAGCACTGTTCCTGCTGCTCGCCGTATGGCTCGTCCCCCACATGCACCGCTTCAGTTCGGAGCTGACTTAACACATTTCACACTTCCCTTGACTCTCTTGGCTGCCATTCTGCCTAACTTTATCCTTCTTGTCAGTCAGCTACTGAGATTCCTTTTAAATAGAGCCGGCATTTGGGCTCGTTAAGAATCCTCCAGGCATCTTAATTATTCCAAAAGTGGAACACTTGTTGTGAGAACTTTTCCTTTGTGGAACTTCATGCAAAGTCCCCTCTGTGGTTTGTTGCTAATATTTTGTTGTTTTCCCTCTTTTTTTTCTTTTTTTCTTTTTTTTTTTAAGGTTTTGGGGTATTCTCCAGAAATGATGTTAATGCATTTGGGTGGGTAGGCAGAGAAAGACAAGGAGGGAGGGAGGAAAGGGATGACAGATTGAAGCTCCTCCACAGAGCAGCTTCTGCCATGCTCTGCAGCACCTGGGTGGTGAAGGAGGATACAGAATCAAAGTGGGGGCAACATTTCCTGACATCCTTGATAATCAAGTTGGATATTAGGAAAAAATTCTTCTCAGAAAGAGTGGTCAGGCACTGGAACAGGCTGCTCAGGGAGGTGGTGGAGTCACCGCACCTGGAGGTGTTCAAGAAATGTCTGGATGTGGCGCTGACAGAGATGGGTTAGTGGGCATGAGGGTGGTGGGTTGACGGTTAGACTAGCTGATCTTAGAGGTCTGCTCCAACATTTATGATTCTGTGATTCTATGGTCACAGGTTTGATGTAATACCCTAGTCATTTTCTGCCACTTACTACGTAAAATAACTCGCCTATGTATTGTTGAGCAGTTCGCACTTCCTTTTAGATTATCAGCAGCCTCTCATGATTGGAACTGGGACGGTAACACGGAAAGGATCTACTTTCAGACCCATGGACACTGACGAAGAGGGAAGAAGGGGGAGCTCAGAGTTTGAGAATCACTACCACTGTCCGCACAGAGCTGACCGGCATGAATACGCTCTGCCCCTCACCAGCCAAGAGCCCGAATATGCCACTCCCATCATAGAGCGGCACGTCACCAGAGAAAGTAATTTTCCCTCTGAAAATGGCTACAACGTACCTGTAACCTCCTCACAGAAACATTCCCTTTCTGCTGGCAGTTTCTCTAGCTCCTGCAAGACTGATACGAGGAATGGGGACTATCAGACACCCCAGAGCATAATAAACTATGATAAACCTAAAGCCAACAGTATTCTGACCTCTGTGAGCTATAGTACGGACTACCAGAAACCTCAGCCGAATTCGCTGGGGAGTGAGGGTTACTCAACGCCCAGAGACTGCCTAAAACCGATAAGCCAGACAGCAATGACAGCTCTCTTGTGATCTGCTGAGCAAGAGAGACGTGGTGCACAGGAATGTCGCTGCGCAGCTTCCAAAGTGAAAACAGAGTTTTAAAGGATTCTGCTGCGGAAGGCAGAAGGCAAACAAACCCTGTGTACATAATATTGCAGTCTTGCTGGGTTCTGACATCTGAAGAAAGCATATGCTGTTTATCACTGTTTATATCAAAAGAGATGTTATCAGTGAAGACTGTATATCTTATTTTCTGTAACTGATCTCAGTGCTCCGTTTGCAACGTGTGCAATTTGTACATAGCTTTTATTTAAGGAGAGTTTCTTAAGTTTCTTTTCACCTGTGGAATTGAAAGGAGAAAAAAAAACAACCGCTATTGCAGAAATAGCTCTCTCTTTTACCTGATGTTGTACTGCAGCTGTAAATTGCGTATCTTACGGATGTGGTTCGGTTCCTTTCCTATCAAAGCTGAAGATAGGGCATCACTATAGTTCTTCTTGGGAGGGTGGAAGTAAAGCTACTTGAAGTGTGAAGTGCACAAGAGAAGGCAGCTGAGCATTTACACACCATGCTCAACCTCACCTGCTCAGTTGCCTTTTAGCAGCAATCCTTAGATGCTTGAATTTGAGCTGAGCCTAACTTGCTATTCGTATCGAGAACAGGTAGAAAAAGTGGAACAAGCTTTGGATCCAAGCCATAGCAATCACTTTGCAGACACATCTGCAATAGAAAAAAAAAAATCTACACCTGCCACTCTGCTTTTTCAAGAAATGCATGTGGAACCAAAATGTGAATTTACAACTAAGAATTAAATCCTGTTCAATCCCTACCTGATGGTTTTGCTGCTAAACTACAAGGAAGTTTGTTCCTTGATACTACGCAGGTCTTCATTGCTCCACTGGGTATTTTCCTGTCTTACAAATTTAGTGTAATATTTCCATTTCAAATATTTAGTCAAAGTGAAACACGTGTGTATGGTTTACTGTTGCATTTAAATGCAAGACGGTGGATTGGCACGGTTGTTTTCTAATAGTTTTTCTTTTGCAGCAGATGTTACTCTTAATTCTGGTTTTGGACAAACTTGAAAAAGCTTGGGGATGGGTGCAATGTGTTGTGCCGTAGTTGGCTCCTCTTTCAGCAGAGGTGTCACTGAAGCTACACAACTTCAGGCTGTGACTGGAACCGTCCTCTGCCCTTCTGCCTGCAGCACTTGGAGCCTTACCTTGAGTTTGAAAGCATGTCCCAGGCTATCGAAAAGCGATAGACTTCTGAGAGGGAAGAACAGTGCTGTACTTAAGGCCCAAGGTTGGGAAATGAAACTGGCGAAATGTGAGCTCTTAGAAAGTTTATATCTCAAGGCCCTCTGGTTCCTTGTGTGTATAAGCTGGAGGTCACCTGCAAAGGACACAGCAAAGACTTTTTGTTGGTTCACAAAGTGCTTTCGGATCCTTGGATAGAAAGTGCTGTAACAGAACAGCTGTAGTGATACTACATACAACTATTGCTAACTCGAGCCATATCCAACCTTCAGAAAAGCTCTTAGTGGGTTCTTCTCGTTTGCTTGTTTCGTGGCCTCAGTGGTGCTGTTCTGTCATGCCGATGCACAGTGCATGCAACTTCCGTGCAAAGAAGAAAGAGTTGAGCTACCCTTGTAGTCCTCCTGTGTTTGCTGTCAATACAGTTTCTGTGAAATGTATAAAACACCTCAGGTTCTGAAGCGAAGCAGCAGCAGCCTGTTTGTTAGACCGAGCTGGGTGGTGTTGTTTACCTTCTGTTGTTTACATGTCTATGTAAATAAAGAACACTGGTATTTGTAAATGAGTCACACAGGCCTGGTACTTAACTTGGTGACTTTATCATCACTGCACACCCACTCTTGTCACATATCCCGCAGGGTGAGAAGTAAGCGTTCCTTATTCCATGCAAAAGTGCCAGTTGCGCGGCTGCAATTTACGTTCTCAGTATGACAGGCTAAAAAAAGATTATCCTGGTGCCCCATTTAGCCTGCCTTCTCTGTCCATAATCTCTAGGGAAGAAGCGCCCACGAACAAACTTCTGTGCCCAGCCCTGCTGCTGGATGCACATAATGGAGGCGAGGATGAGAATACCCCCCGATGAGCCTGAAACCAATACTCCACCCACACAGCTCATTAGCCTGACTTGTCACTTTGCAAACAAGCAGAGCTCGGTAATCAGAGCTATTCCCCACCAAGATAATGCAGCAGTGCAACAGCAGCAGGGAGCTGATGACATGGCTTGTGTTATAACAACCTTTTGGCATGCCTCAGCCACATGCTTTTTGCATCTGCAGCACGCTACAAGTGTCAGAGTGTTCTTCGTTGCACATGCCCATTTTTTGCTGCCATTCAATCCCATCTCAACACAGCTGTTTCAGCTGAATAAGAAGTTGGGTCTCAATTTGCACCTTGCCTTCATCCTCTGCCTTTCAAAAAGAACCTGAAAAACTGCAAAAATATATCTTAGAATAAATCCCCAGATGTCTTCGTTCTCTCTGTGTTACAATGGTGGCTCTGTCATCACTCCATGCTCCCGATCGCTGCACAGTGCTTCATGGTTCAAGTCCCGGTGACTGCTGAGGGCAGCTGACACAAAAAGCTCTGGGTTTCTTCCCCTCAGCCTGGGAAACAGGGAGCTCTTGGTGACCCTAGCAGCAGATAAGCAAAGGAACTTTCAACCTCTGTAGGTAGCATCTCCGTTCTGATGGTGGCAGAGGTACTAAACCCTGATGTAGGAAGGAAAAGGGATGCCTGAATCTTCCCAGTGGTGGTGGCTTATCCTCCTGCTCCTCCTCAGAATGGCTTCTGACATGCTGCTCTAGCTCATCTGCATCAGCCTATTTTCAGAGTCAAAACCAGCTGCAGGTGTAACACAGTCAGACTTAGCAAACATCACATATTAAAAAACCTTTCTTCTACAACAAAGGTTCAAACAGGCCCCATTTTGAAACATGAACACACTTGGAAGGGCTGCCTTTGCACCAGGTGTCCCTCCTGTATCTCCTGACATTGTGGCAGAATAGAGCCTTTTCAAGAAAGGGAGAAAGGATGACCTGGGGAACTGCAGGCTGGTGAGCCTCATCTCTGCCTGGGAAGATCATGGAAGAGATGTTAAGGCACATACAAGATGAGGATGTGATCTGAGACAGCCAGCACAGCTTCACCAGGGACACATCATGCCTGACCAATCTGTGATTCTGTGATGGAGTGATGGCATTGGTGAAGAAAGGGAAGGCAACTGATGTCATCTACCTGGACTTGTGCAAGGCCTTTGATGTGGTCCCCCACCACATCCTTGTCTCTAAATTGGAGAGATACGGATTTCCAGGCCAGACTATTCAGTGAATAAATGATTGGTTGGATGGTCGCAGCCAGCGGGTTGTGATCTGGTGCTCTATGTCCAGGTGGAGGCTGCTGACAAAGTGTCCCCCAAGGGTCTGTCTTGGGTCCGGTGCTCTTTAACATCTTTATCAATGACATTGATGATGGGATTGAGTACACTCTCAGCAAGTTTGCTGATGACACCAAGCTGAGTGGTGCAGTTAATTCAACAGAAGGAAGGGATCCATCCAGAGGGACCTGGACAAACTTGAAAAGTGGGACCACATGAATCTAATGATGTTCAACAAGGCCAAGTGCAAGGTGTTGCACTTGGGTTGAGGCAATCCCAGCTGTGTACAGACTGGGAGAACTCATTGAGAGCAGCCCTGTGGAGAAGGACTTGGGAGTCCTGATAGACGAAAGGCTGGACATGAGCCAGCAGTGTGCGCTTGCAGCCCAGAAGGCCAACTGCACCCTGGGCTCCATCAGAAGAGGGGTGGCCAGCAGGGAGAGGCAGATGGTTGTCCCCTCTACTCTGCCCTTGTGAGGCCCCATCTGGAGTACTGCGTCCAGGTCTGGGGCCCCCAGCACAAGAAAGTCATAGAGCTGTTGGATCACGTTCAGAGGAGGACCATGAAGATGACCAGGGATTGAGCACCTCTGCTACAAAGAGAGGTTGAGGGAGCTGGGCTTGTTCAGAGTGGAGAAGGCTCAGGGGAGACATCATTGAGGCCTTCCAGCACTTGAGGGGAGTTTATAAGCAGGAGGGAGACTGACTTTTCACTCAATTTAATAGCAATAGGACAAGGGGCAATGGTTTTAAACTGAAAGAGGGGAGATTTAGGTTAGATGTTAGGCAGAAATTCTTTACTCAGAGGGTGGCGAGACACTGGCACAGGCTGCCCAGAGAAGCTGTGGATGCCCCATCCCTGGAGGTGCCCAAGGCCAGGTTGAATGGGGTCCTGGGCAGCCTGATCTGGTGGGTGGCAAACCTGCTGATTGCACAGGTTTTGAAACTAGATGGTCTTTAAAGTCCCTTCCAACCTAAGCCATTCTGTGATTCTTGACCTTAAAACAGTAGTACTGCATTGCAGCAACATCTTCAGAACTGCGCACCACTGAGGTAGTTAATAAACATTAAACAAAATGCAGTTATTTGTCTGTGTCCTGGCTTTTCCCAAAGCTAGGCATTTTGTTTCATTTTTTTCCTTTGCCAAAGCCAGTAAGTTTTCTCCAGGCAGTTCAAATTCGTTTCAGGAGGGTAAGTAACAAAAAGCAATTAGCTGCAAACAGGAGTTTTGTGACCTCTGTGAGGGCGCTGATTCATTTCTTAGAACTCAGGCATTCTCAGAAAACAAACCTTGTAAAAATCTGTTAGTATCATTCTGTTCGCTCTCTCTCCAAAACCAGGCTAGGTTTGCTCAGTGTGTGTGTGTCTTCAGGGTTCCCTTTACCCTGCAATCAGTTTGGATGTTAGGAATGACAAGGTTATGTTGCTACATTCCTGTTTTCTTTATTATTTTCCATAATAAGAATTCCATAGTGCTCTCTTCCTTCCAATGTCAGTGATGATGTAAAGCCTGTACTGACCTCCAGCCTCTTCTGCAATAGCACAGCATGGGGTAAACGAGTAGAATTCATCTTTTCATTCGAACCTCAGCAGTGCTGGTGAACCTGGCATCTATCCTGACAGTTACCCTGTGACAGCTGTGTGGGGCTAACAACACCAAGAGCGTTATAAAGGAGCAGCAGCAACACCTGTGAATTCCTGAAGACTGAATATGTTTCCAGGAACAAACGTATTTAAAGGGAAGATGCCATTTCTGCATGATCACTTTGTAACTCAAAATGGAAACCNTTTTTTTTTTTTTTTTGGAAGGCCCTTGGTACCGTCCTACCACCCATAAAGGGCATACAGGAAGGCGTTAGATAAAGTATTTCTAAACTAGAGAAAGACAAGAGGGGAGACAGCCTTAGTTGGGAAAAACTTGTTATAAAAGATAAGCAGGACGCCTAACAACTGTACTTCCATGTTATCTCATTGTATAGTCTGGACATGAGAGTTTGGCGGCTTCTTCACTCTCACTTCACCATATTTGTTTAGGCTTGGCTTCACATTACGCATCTGTGAGTTCTGCAAAACATTTGCCATCTAGCGTATGCATAGGTTATTCAGTAAGCCGATGTCTCCAGCTGAGTTAACCGTCATTTATTGAGCCACAGCTATCAAGCAGCCATGCAACATCTGAGAGATTATTATCCTATTTACTTTCACACACTCATAGAAGTAGAAATCCAGGAAGGAGACAACTTGATAAATTTAAAACACAACATCATTTTTCAGCCTAGCAAAATATATAAGCTGATATATGTGACAATACTGTAACCAAGGCTCTTACCTCCTGAACACCAGCCTGAACTGAGCTCAGGAATCCATAATTTTGGGTAGAGACAACATTTTTAACAGACCTGATTGGAAAAGCTCCCTTAAAGATCCACATTATATCCTCATCTGAAGAGGAACACTAACCCTGAGCATCCAGCATTTCCTACCATGAGTCTGAGCCAGTAAAAGAAGTGAGAAAACTTGCAAAATAAAACATTATTCAAAACTGTGAGGTCCTCCCAGTCAGATCAGATAAGGACAGAAAATAATTGACCTTAACAAATAGATGCATAGTCTAGGAGGTAGCCAAAAATTAATGCCAAAGTTCTAGCCTTCAAAGAAACACCTGAAATAATTTAACACAAACAATACAGAAACACAGAGCAGTGACCAAAGCCTGACACGCTTCAGGGAGCTTATCAGAAGCTTCCTGGAGAGCTACCTGAAGACTGACAGGGAGCAGAGATACCGACCATAAAAGAAGGGGAAAACAGGCTGTAGAAAGACCGTAAGCGACGCCAGCTGCTACCAAGCTATAGGTCTGAAGGATTGGATGTGTTGAACATGCAAGAGAAGCCACAGCCTTTACAAATGTGTTTTACACGTCTTGGCTTCTGTGGCCCAGGCAACCATTTCACAGATGGACAAACTATGGTTCTGTGATTCTAACTGAGACAGATAGATGTGCCATCACTTGACCAGAGCTGTTTCAACAAATCAAACCCACCCAAAAATGTAAAGGCCTTTGAAAACATCAGTTGCAAACCCGTGAAAAATCTCTGTCATGCAGAGAGAGAAGACATAGGTGATAAAGACTAGGACGTGCTAGCAGACCTCACTCAAAGAGGCAGCTTTTCTTCACATCTATGGCTAAGCTTTTTATCCTTAAGTGACACCATCTGTTCTGACAGACAGTTTTATAAAATTTGAATAAGGTGACCTGGATAGAGGATGCCTGTGATGTGGAAGAATGAGAGTCATACGTGGATGAGAAAAGGTTGTGGACGGCTCGTGCAATTTCTCTTCCACAGACACCCAAGCGCATGCAGCACTGTCACAAAAGGCAGAAACCATCTCTTATGACACTCAGAAACCAAAGCCCCCCATGATCTTGGTAACAATGCTGCCTGCCATAACCTCTCTACTATCTTACAAATGCCTGGCATTTGGCACTCACAAAGATACCCCTTTAGAGTCTGTAGCTGATTTATGTAGTTAACTTCCTGACAGATCAACTCACTGTATCCCCTCCGACCGTAGCACAGGCTGTGTTGTAGCACAGCACTGCATGAGGATCAGCATCAAGGACATCAGTGTTTCATGCAACAGAACATTGGGCTGGTAAGCTCACTGATCACCTGCTAAGTGACAACAGATGCCATTTGGTGGTCACTGGAACTCCACAGCAGCAGGGAAAAGACTACAGAGGGTCAGTGTGAACTCATCTTTGTCTTTCCCCTGACCAAAGCCTTCAGTCTGAAACTAGACAAGAACAAAATGTTACACTCATCTCTCTTTCTTATTTGCTACTCCCCATCATCAAAGCTCAACACGGTTGGATGAGATGGGCAGCCTCTGTCCCAGCAAAGAAGTTGGGAACACATCAGGCTGGTTGCACAGCGTGTTTGAAGGGTGTTCACAAGGTGCAGGCAGGAGAGTCTGCAAACCTACCCAGTAACTCATTTTGGGTTTTGTCAGTGCTCCTGGCCCATTCTTTCAGAAATACTTAATCCAACCACAAACAGAGATCAAATGGAGATATTCAAGCATTCTTTAAGAAGTTATGATTCCAGAGCTAAATGAAATTACAGTTCTCTCTGTGTGTGTGTTCATGTGTTCCTGTACATGTACTGCCCAGACACAGAGAACGTTTGGTGTTGTTTCACCAGAAAATTGCTTGCTACAGGATGCTAACTAGACCGGATGTTTGTTCTTTTGAGAGTAAACATTACTAGAAAGAGTTATAAAGAACAAAGTTCTTCTATTTTAAAAACACACACAAAGCCAACAGCAACAACAAAAACACCCCCAAACCAACCCAGAACAGGATCTTCCTCCAGGTTGCAACAATGCTGAAGATTTGAAGGAAGCTGCTGCCCCCTTTTGGCTCTGCATACAAGTGCAAATGCCTGGTGCTAACAATTTTAGGATTCTGATCACAAATTGGATTTACCAAGAAATAGACAAATTTTGGTTTTGTAGCAGGAATTACATTGACTACTTAATAAGGTCACTCAAGACAACTACTTTAACTTACTGTAATACTCTATGCACGCAAAAGGAGAGCTAGCCAGCCAATATAATGAACACATGAAACCTAACGAGGAGCCTGATAGCTAACACACCTCAAAAGCCATCTTAGCAGGACAAAATGAGGGTATCTTCTGATGAAAGATACCACTTAAATCTTCAGCTGCCCTTAACAAAGGGAAGGTCAACAACGTCACTCACCACAGGCTGTTCCCAGAGCAGTAAACTGGGACATCCCACTTCTGGCTGGAAGGAAAAGCATCCAGGGCAAACACATCTTCAGAAGTGTAAACCCAGAGCACGGAATACGTATCTGCTCTGGCTCAGCATCCCGAACATTAATGCTTACGTTCCCCTAAATAAATGGATAACAAACACTTGGACAAAAACAAATGAAATATCATTAGAGAAAATTATCATGTCATTCTGTTTTGTTCCATTTACAGAAGTGTTATTCGCTCAAGCATTGAGGCAGTTAATAGGAAAATTGAGATTTAATCAACAGGATTTTAGTTAACAATGTGATGACTTAAAATTTTAACTGAAACGTTACCAGCTGTCTACCAAGCATCTTTGATTTCTGACATTTTCTTACGGGTAATCAAAACATGTCTGTGAACGCCTATAATATAGCCTTGCTTATTTTTACATCTTCCTAACCTCCCACTTGAGGCCAAGCCATCGAAAACCACTCAGCAAAGAGCTGATGGCTATGCTGTTGGTGGAGGGAAATGCTGGGGAGAGGAATCAGGCTGTGGTTTCCCAGCAAGAACCAGGAGCACCGCTTTCGCATTTCAGAAAGGGAAGCTGGAAAAATGCAGGGTGGGGAAATCTGCTGAGGGAGGTGAGATCATAATCCCTAGTTAAAGCAAAAAACAAAACAAAAATAAACATACCCTTAAACAAAACAACAAAAGGCGCAATTTTAACCAGCATTCCCGGATTATTTTTGAGACCAACATAGCTCCCAAGGGGGACTAGGAGAGCAGCACCCTGCTACA